>JARHVA010001822.1:2100000-2267500 GCA_037957365.1 Torreya grandis
ATGTGGTTAAACCAATTTATTTCACTTAGATATGTGTTTGTTCAGTCATGTTTACATTGAAATCTAGCTTTATTTATCTTTTTAGGATTGACATTTAGCAAATCTCATGATCAATTCAAGTCTACTTTGTGTTTCTTTATTTGTGCTTGGACCAATTTTGGTTTTTGAATTAATTATTAATTTTTTCTCAGGTCTAATTTTGATTTATGTTTATTCACATGGACCTTTTGAAAATTTTCAAGCCATATATCTTTTTCCATGTGTTTTAAATCTTGTCAACTTAAAAATCTCCATGGTCAAATATTTTTGAAAAGGGACTAAGTCCTTGTAAACCCTAAGGACATAAGATTATGACATGTGGAATGATATTAGAACCTTAGAAACTCAAAAATTCATAAGCATTAAGGAATTAACCAATAATGTAAATCTCTATGTCTTAAGTACCTTATATTATGATGCATGGCACCATCTCTAAAGCTCAAAAGCCTATAAGATTGAAAATATTAACCTAAAACCTTGGAGCATTATCAACATTGATCAGTCAAAGTATAAAGAGCCTAAGAAATTAATAGAAATATATGTGGCTATAATGATGATAGAATCAGATAATGAGTTAATGACCTATATCACTAATAGACTAAAAAGTGGTAAAGGTGTGACCTGGTAAGCAAATCAATGAAGTTTAACAAAGGAGAAGTAGTGTAAAGTTAAAAAATATGGCAATTGATAGTAAATTATACACATAAGCATTACCCTCAATGATAAACATGTGAATATAGAGATAAGAAAATATAAATATAAAATTTTATGGCCAAAATAAAGACTAAGTGATTTATATACCCTTAACCTATAGTGTGTCTACGGATATGTGTGGCCAACTTATGGTTTACACACCTTCATATTATCTTGTTGCATTTTTTGATGTTCTTAGTATGGTCAACCTATGAAATAACCATGGATAATTAAAATATATATAGGATGTAGTGATTGGTATTTGATGATGATATTATGAATTTGTTCTTATTCCATTGTTGTGGAGGTTTCCCCCTCAAAGTGGCCTAGTCATAATATTCAAGTATTTTACTCTTTCACCTATCATTTTTATGGATATCCTTATTCTAATATTAATTATACCATATATAATTTTATTATTTCAAATAATATAAGTAATTTCCTTACAAGTGGTATCATAGCTTTGATTTGGGCAAGTTTTTATGGCATAATTTTTTTCTCTCAGATCTAGTGTCTTGAGCACTAGAATGTTGAAAAACATAACTTGTGATCTGGGAGGAATTGATTTTTTATTCACCAATGTTTCGTTTTTTATTTTTTTTAAAAATAAAAAACTTTTATATAGGTAAAAAAACAAAATAATTACATTATGTAAATTAGCATTCATTGGATTTGTCTCTACAAGATAATAATAATAATAATAATAATAATAATAATAATAATAATAATAATAATAATATATTGGTACACTTTTTAGGGTTAAAATTTTTCACCCTTGTGCACAATAGTAGTATTTGGATTCATCTTGATGAGATAATCACAATGGTGAATTCCATTGGTAAATTTTTTGGGGATAAAACCCTCCTAGGGTTTTTTCATGACTATTTCAAATACTCATGGATGTGAGAAAGGGCAAAAAACTCTAAAACTCATCACAAGGATAACATGGAGTCTATAACTTTTGATTTATCTATTTTAGAGGTAGATCAATAATTTAAGTTAGAGTTATAGGGCATGGTGAAAAAATATGATTTTGATATAGCTCAAGGGGATGTTATAGGTTTGAGAGGGGATTTGGATAGCATGGAGGATAAATTATAACAAATTTATGGGAAATTAGATAGATTGTTAGCTCATCCATTGTAAAATAATCCTCCACCACTTAAATTTGGTTCTCCTCCTCTAAAAAATACTAACACCAATTCTATCCCTAATTCAATGTTTCTAAAATTGGACCTATACAAGTTTGATGGTAATGATCCACTCACTTGGCTCAATCAAATTGAAAATTTATTTTATCTACATCAGAATCCATGTTCTCAAAAAGTAGTTATTTCCTCTCTATATCTAGAACATGATTCATTCATTTGGTATCATTATTTATGTGCTAAAAATAAAAAGAAGGGTGTCCCAGTTTCATGGTCAATATTTTCTAAGTAATTGCATCTCCACTATCACAACAATGTCTCTAAAAACTGCTTCCATTAAATAGATAAGTTATGATAGGCCAAGACTATTAAGGAATATATTCATCAAATTTAGAATCTCTCTTTATGTGTGGTGGACATCACTGAGGAAAATCTAATTGACCTATTTTTGGGTAGACTCAAATATATCATCTAATTAGAGGTTCACATATATCATCCCAGTATTATATCTAAGGTCACACCAAGGGTATGCATGATTGAGGAAAAATATCTGATTAGATGAAGACCTTTCACTAATGATCATGAATTCACCTTACCAAAACCATCTTTTCATCAACCTACCATATTGACACATTAGTAAGTGAAAAAAAATCATGTAATTTTTTTATGTTTTGGTTGCAATGGAAAATGGAGCAAAGGGCATAGATGTGCTGAAAAGAAGTTGTTTTACATTGACAATACTAATGAGGAGGAAGAAGATGATAAGGATTTAGTGGAAGTGTTATAATAACTTGAGGATTAATCTAAATATTCTCAACCTACTATTTCCTACTATGCACTTTTAGGCATTAGTACTTCTCAAACTCTTAAGTTGGTGGGGTTCCTAAAGAAACAAAATATGACTATGTTAATTGACTCTGGGAGTACACATAACTTCATAAATATTAAGTTAGATACTTATTTAAATTATTTCATTTACCCATCTCCAAACTTTTAGGTCATGAATGCATATGGTGGTATGATCAACTATTATAGAAAATGCCATAGTATTAAACTTGTTATGGAAGACTATCTGCTAGATTACCATATGTTTGTTATTCCCTTGGTAAGATTTGACATTGTTATGGGAGTAAATTAGATCACCACTTTAGGAACTATTGAGATTAATTTAAAATAATTATTTATGAGGTTCCATTTATAAGGAATGACTTTTGAACTACTTAGATTACGAGCTAAATATCCACAACTAGTTAGTTCCCACAAAATGACAAAGATTATTATAAAAGGTGCAGAAGATTTTGTAGCACACTTATTTTCCATGGAGTTTCAACCATCCAAGGATTATACACATACTAATTTTCAAAAGGTGTTGGATGGTCATTATGTTATTTTTGGTGGCATGCAAAAATGACTTCTTCCAAGTTATACACATGATCATGCCATTAGACTCATTCCATGAAGTACACCACTTAATATCAGACCTTGTAGGTATCTTTATGCTCAAAATATTGAAATTGAAAATATGGTCCAAGAGATGTTGAGGTAGGGATCATATGACATGGTCAAATTTAATATTCCTCTCTAGTGGTCATGGTGTGGAAGAAGGATGATAGTCAGTGGATGTGCCCAGACTATAAAGAAATCAATAAATACACCATCAATGATAAGTTTCCTATTATAGTAATTAATGATTTTATTAATGATTTACATGGTGATATTTAATTTACCAAGTTATATATTCACTCTAAATATCATCATATTCACATATATGATGACATACCTAAAATAGCTTTCAAAACTCAAGAAAGCCACTATGAATTTATGGCAATGTCTTTTGGCCTTACAAATACACCATCTATATTTTAAAGGTTGATGAATACTATTTTTAGGAATTTTTTGAGAAAGTTTATATTAGTGTTTTTGATGATATCCTTATCTACAAAAAAAATTGTGAAGACCATTTGAATCATGTAAAATAGGTGGTTTCATTTTTGAAATAACATCAGATTTATGCCAAACCTTCCAAATGTGATTTTGGTTTCCAAGGGGTAGAGTACTTGGGTCATATTATTTAAAATGAAGGAGTGAAATTTGATCCTAAGAAAATCCAAGTGATGATTGAGTGGTAGGTTCCCAAAACCCTCATAAACCATAATATATTTATAGGGATAAATAGTTACTAGTATAGGTTTGTTATAAATTATGGTAGCATTGTATCCCCACTCACCTATTTTTTGAATAAATACTCATTATAGTGGATTGATTCATCTACCAAGGCATTTGAACAGTTGAAAATGGTTATGCACATAACTCTAATTTTGGATACTCTTGATTTTTTTTTATAAAATTGTTGTGGAGTGTGACACATCACTATATGGCATGGGGGTTATACTCATGCAATAAAATAGACCATTAGCATTTGAGAGTTTCCAAATTAAGGGAAAAAATAGGCTCAAACCAATATATGAGAAAGAGATGATGGATATTTTGCATGCATTGAATCAATGGAGGCCTTATCTAATGGGTTGTCACTTTCATGTAAAGACTGATCATGATAGCTTCAAATATTTTTTAGAACAATGCTTGTCATCTAAAGAATAAAAAAATGGGTAACTAAAATGTTAGGATATGATTTTTAAATAATGTATAAGAAAATTTAAAGAGAATGTGGTGGAAGATTCCCTCTCTCGATGAGATGAATTAGTTGAGTCATTATTATATTCCATTACCATGTGATAGGAAAACTAGCTAGAGGAAGCAAGATCAAAATGGGAGAATGATAATACTACTAAGGATTTGATTTAAAATATTTAGTAGGGTTCTAATGAATATAAAAAATTTAAAAAAAAGGGTAACATGTTATGGTATAAAGATAGATTATACCTTTCTAGGAATTCTTTCCTCAAACATAAAATTATTTAAGAACTTCATGCCTCTCTACTTGGAGGTCACTCGAGATTTTTAAAAACATATCATAAAATCAAGAAAGATTTATTTTCAGAAGAAATCAAAGGGGATGTTTATAAATATATGACTGAATGTATGGTATGCCAAAAAATAAAGATGAATCCATTATGACCCTAGGTCTTTTACAGCTTTTATCCATCCCTAGCCAATGTTGGGAGGAGGTTTCCATGGATTTCACAATGGGGTTACCATGATCTTAGGGTAAAATGTTAGTATGCTATTTAAGGATTGAATCACCAAGTATGTTCATTTTTTATCCTTATCACATCCATTTTTTTCTAGTATATTAGCTTATTCTTTTCTCAATATAGTTTAAAAATTTCATGGCACTCTATAGATAATTGTAAGTGATCGAGATCCTATATTTACTAGTCATTTTTGGACTAGATTATTTGCATGTTTGGGTATCCAATTGACTCATAGCTCATCCTATCATCATCAATATGATGGATAAACGTAATTAGTCAAAAAAATTCTCCAAGGGTATCTTTATTGTTTTTTTTTTATAATTAGGATAAATGGGTTCATTAGTTTCCACTTGTTGAATGGTGGTATAACACTTCTTTTCTCACTTCTTCCAAGATGTCTCTCTTGCTGGAATTGTATGGGTATCACCCCTATCCATCACTTCAATTTTTCTAGTGCATCTTAAGATTTGATCTATTTAGGAACACATCCACCATTAATATGAGGTGTTAGTCAATTTGTCAGAGAATTTAACAATGACACAAAATTAAATGAAATAGCAAGCAAATCAACACCACAATGAGAAACATTTTGACATAGGTGATTGGATCTTTGTGCATTTTTAGCCATATAAGTAAATGTCTACAAATCAATATAAAAAGGATAATAACATATCACCTAAATATTATGGCCCCTACCAGCTCTTATAAAAAATTGGTAGTATGGCTTACAAGCTAGAATTACCCCTAACCACTTACATACATATAGTATTCCATGTATTTTACCTAAAGAAAGTAATTGGACACAGAGTTTCCACTTAGACTAAGTTACCTAAATTTGATGAAGAAGGCTAAGTCATTATAGAACCTAAGGAGATATTTTAGATGCTCACTAAATAACTATGAACCAAACCCATTAATAAGTATTTGATTAAATGAAAGAACCTGCATTATGAAGATGCAACATAGGAGGATGAAATATTCCTAAAACAACATCCTAGTTTGATTAAACATTGATGACAATGTTTTTTTGAAGGGGAGGTGCATGCTATACCCTTAACCTATAGTTCATCTATGGATATGTTTAGATGACTTATGGATTACACACCTTCATATTAGCTTGTTACATTTCTTGATGTTCTTAGTATGGCCAGCCTATGGAATAAACATGGCTAAATAGAGTATATATATGAGGTAGTGGTTAGTATTTGATGATAATATTTTGAATTATGTTCTTATTGAATTATTATGGAGGTTCTCCCCTTGAATGATATAATATTCAAGTATTCTACTCTTTCACCAATTGTTATTATGGATCTACTTATTCTGATCTTAATTCTACCATATATAATTCTATTATTGCAAATCATCTGATTGATTTCCTTACAATTATAGGAAATTGATAGCTTATTTTTGATTGAAAGCAAATACAATAGGTAGAGGAGATTGGGAAATTTTAGGGCATAGACATAATTATTTTAGATCATCTAATATAGAGATATGGTTGAAATAACCTATCTAATGAGAATATCATAGCATAAAAGATCATGGATATGGAAATGAACATAACATTGACAAAGGTCTGGGTAAAGGAAGATTCCAAAATTGAAAGTATTATTTACATCTCCATGGTATAATTGACTCAAAGGATACGGATATCAATAAGTTCATCAAGTGATCCAAGTGAATCTATATATATATATATTAGAATAAGTTATTATTCCAATGTTGTTTAGTTATCAAGAATTAAATCAAGAAATCATGCATCTATAAACAATTATGCTACTTTGAGATAAGTATAAAAATTGGGGATAGAAAAATAAGATCATGCTCTAGATCTGCCATCATTGGGATTGGTTTTCGATGAGGTGTCTCTTCTTGTTTTGATTTATGATTAGTTAGTGGAATACATTAAATATCATAGAGTTCCTATTATTCATTGAATATTGGAGTGCATTAGAGATTGAGTCCACTTCAACCTTGGAGGTTGTATCTAAAATTATGCTAGGATTGGATTGATCTTATCTTCTTCCTTCTTGATGTGTTATCATAAAATACTAATTTATAATTAGTTAATCCATTTACTGGTGGGAACAAGAGAATTTAATTTATGGTTTTATATCATATCCATGATTTACTATCACTATCTATATAAGCAAAACTACTTATCACTGTAATGGTTAGGAAATTTAGTCCCAAAACATTGTTAGAATCACACCAATATTACACCTATTGTTTCCTTATGCCTTTTGAGATTAGATTATTAATTAGGGTCAATGTATTTAAGTACCAAAACTATGTAGATATTAAGGCAATATTTTGCCTACCCTTCCTAATAGTTTGCCAAATATCTTGATTTGAGAAGTAATGTATGCAAAGAAGTTTTTTGATGTTATTATTGTGTAAGTAGATATAAAATTATATTATGTATCATCTATTTTAATTGGATGTAAGATCTCATTATATTTATCTTGAGGCTTACATTAGTCATAGTGTGTAACTAGTTGTAGGATTATGTATTAGTTTTATTTTGAGTAGAGTTATAGATTTTAGGTTCACATAATTTTCCTTGATTATTTATCATTGTGGTATTTTAGTTTGTGCATTAGCTAAACTTAATGCCCAATGATTTTATTATAACCAACACTAATTTAATTTCTAAGTATTGAAAGACTAATTATTATCAAGAGATTAATGTCTTTTTTGCCCTAATATCTCCCTTGATTTTACATTTTTTAATGAGAAAGGATATACCCATTCCATTTTAAGTAATCCATTTGTAGAGGATATTAACAATAAGATTCTAAATACCATGAGGAAATCAATTGAATCTTTAGTGGAAACATTCACAACCTGCTTATGCTATATTTTTTGAAGGTTCGTTGTCATTGAATCACCAATAGGTCCTAAAAAAAAAGGGTAATATTTATCCCATAATCTATAGACTATGTTTATTTACTTAGATCAATTAGTTCCTAACTATGTTTTATTGAGTCACAATTTGAACCAAACACATAATATACATGAATATGATCTTTGCTAAAATATAATCACATCACATATGCATGGTTTATAATACATTTATAATTATGTTTTCCATTTATTGTATTAATTATACATAGTATATTACATCTTATTTATTTATTATGTTTGGCCCTTGGTCCTTGTGTGAAATTTGCTTAAACATCTCTATGAGATCTTTCTTGTTGTGTTTGAAATTTTAACATGCCCATTTTATATTTTCCCTTAGCCCTTTGTTATTTGTGACATTTGAACATGTACCTTGCATGTTTCCTTTCACCTTGTATGTGTAAAATTTATACTTTGTGACAGTTTAATGTGTCCTTTGTATGCGGCCCTTAGCCTTATTATTTGACATTGTTATAATTGTGTTTGTTGTGTATGTGTTTGTATAGCCTATTAACATTGATGATTTACATGTTTCATATCATATATTACTAACACTAAATTACTAATTCTATATTCTATTATATGGTCTTCACTGATACATTTGTATAGGCCTTGCCTCATGTCACATACAATATTAAAATTAGGAAAAATCTTATTGTGCTAAGATACATTTCACATATGATATATTTATCAAGGTATATATCTTACTATACATGTTTCAAGTTACCTTAATTTTAGGATCAATTCACTCACTTCAAAAGAGGGCCATTTTAGTAGGAATTTCATAAATGAGAGAAGCTTTTTCAAGATCAAAATTTAGTGTTTCGATAAAATATATAGTTTTAAAAATTTGAAAAAGGTTTAAAATTAAGGAAATGAAATTTATTATGGGGGCATATTACATGCATATGCACTCATATTTCAGTATCAAAGTACAAATTCACATAGTTTAGAGTGAATAATACATTTTTATGCACCAATTTCAAACATATTTTACAATGAGCGTCTACATAAAATTACAAATTATACATATTATAAAATTATACATCTACAGTGCGGGCATGATACGTATTAATGTAATGATTTTAAATACTATTTTATATTTATGGACATGGGAAGTATATGTGTACTCCATTCTCTTTTTATCATGCATTAAAGAACAAATTTGCAAATTCAGTTTTGATTTCAACCCATTTCACATCTTGGGGTTACAAAGACTCGATGAGTTAAATTGAGATTTTTGTGTCCATAAATGGGTTTCTTTTTATATTCTACTACTACAAATTAAATATTTCAATTGAACACCCTCAAATTATTAAATGGTTAAAATAGGGAACCATATTCTCCAAGTTCTTCATGAGAATCCTCATGTCTCCAATTATCTAAGGAAACATCATCTACAATAAATTCATAAATGTAATATTGGTTTGAAACATATAGGATGTGTTACTACCTTTATCTTCTTTTCAAATTCACACATTTTTGAATTTTAAGATTCAATCAAGTTTCAAATTCAATACTTTTACAAATTTTAGTTTTCAATTAAAAAATTAACTCTTCATGTGTTTTAAAGGGTTTTACAAAGGCTACCATTGAAGTACTGTATAAAATTTTTTCTTACACAATGAGGTATATATTTCCTTCAATCGATAAATTTAATATCTATACTAATGGTTGGGGTAGGGTGGGGGATATAGTAACCTAAATATAGTCATAAAAACTTGATTATGTAAATTTTATCCCTTTTCCATTTTAATTAAATTGTGCACTTACATAGTACCTATATTTGCACTTCACCCTTTCCTAAAGACAAGTGAAGACCTAATTTTATTCTAAACCATATTTTTTTACATACATATTTTTTTATCACTAAAAACACCCTTATACAAATGCATGTATTAATATATATATAAAACACAACACTTACCCCTAGTGGACAATAACATCTAATATGAATAATAGTGGGAGTAATTATTGTCCCTAAGGGATGTTCTTATCCTTAACCTAAAAATGGTAATTTTTTGAAATAAGATCCTCACATAGCTCATCTTCCATAGTTTTAGGATATGGTACACACCATTTCTCAATTATATGTCACCTCATTCTTTTTCACTTGGAAAATGCATATCAAGGATGTCCTTTAGCTTCCAAACTTTTCCTACTATCAAAAGGATCACATACAATATCTATTTGTACATGTTACTTATATCTTAGTTTGACCAATGTTATTATGATGAATCAAATCTTATATCATGCTCAAGATGTTATAAAACTACTTATCATCTATCTCTAAAAGTTATTAACCTTTTCCTATTTTCCATCTTCTTAGACACTTGCATCCCAACCAAATGCCTACATTGATGTAAGTCTCCTATCCAACATTAGTGTTTAGTTCCCTAAAGTCATATAATTTTCAAATGAAATGTATACCTATGGTCAACATAAATGTTTTAATGCAAGATATTATTCAAATAGATTATAATATATACAAGATATTATTTAAACATAGGAACAACACATCTACAAGTCTGAAGTGTTAAATGGGCATCCCATGAGCCACATTTTCCAGGTTACAAGCTAGGTCACTCTATGTAATTATTTATCACATATTTCATCCTTATGCACACATAATCCCACACATAGGGGATAAATACATGAGTATGATGACCTCTTAAAAGTAGCGGTTATGTAGGAATCACCCACTAATAGAGGGGTATTTGGGGTTTTCATAACATCTTGTGCCCTTTAACCCATTTTTCCCACAACAACTATGAAGATGAAAAACTACAGTTTCACTATTTGACAATATGTAAAAAACCATTACCCATATATGAATGCATCAGATAAAATGTAATAAAAAACACAAAGGCATCCATGTGGTCACATATAGTTTTAATATGTATTATGTACTTGATAGATATGTCTAATATAGATAAAAGTAGCAACACAATCATCTCAGGTTGACGTAAGTGTCTATGACTATAGAGGTAAAATTTACATAATCAAGTGATTGATATAGAATTCAAATTTAGTCTACTTTATTCTTGTTCCATATCTAGATCTATATCATCATTGAAACCATTTAAGTATCTTATTTTCATTATCATTGCAATATCTTGCATAGTTGTACTTTATATTTTTATAATATCTCAATATAATAAAATTAATATATGTTTATCTAAGTTTTCAAATTAATTGTCCTAATTTATATATAGTCTACCATCCTTGTGACCTAGGATATCTCTACCCATTTAACCCTATATTCCCCAATCTAGATTTTAGGGTTAAACATTTGGTGAACCCAATCTATTTGAATGTAATTTTTTTATTCTTAGGGTTTTCATCTAATTAAGATTTTAGTTTTTTGTACTTTGTTTCAATTTATAAATTATTCATTTGTAATAAATAGAACATTTTAATCAAGAAACTTCTTATCAAATGAAAGATAAAGAAGCATTAGTTACTCATCTTAATAACAGTAAGGGCTTAATATGTGTATTTTTATATGTTACAAGAGATTAAATTAGTAAGCATGCTAAGGCTAAGGTTTTTTCAACTATTGATGATGAGTATTTAGAAGGTACCATAATTGATTCCATTTTAATAAATCTATGAACATCTAGTGGAGGCATGGATTATGTTTTCCAACCTTTATTCCTTGACACTACTATTGACACATATTACATGGGAAACCATAATAGTTCAACCCAATATCTATTTTTAATTCCTATATCTACCCAAAATATGGATAAACCTTCTTTGGTGACTTATCAAATATCCAACCTAAATGACCAAGAGGTGAAATATCTTGTCTAAACTATAAAAAATGCATATTAAGGTTAAAATATTGAATAAAATTCTATGAAATTACCTTATGATATTGATTCAAAAGAGGTGTTGCATAATCCTCTTACACCAGAGATATATTTGAACCCCTTTAAAAATAGTTTTTTTCACCTAAGTTCATATTTTATGATGGTGAGGGTGATGTTGAATAATATACTCAATATTTTTATGAAACATGCCTTGATTATGCCTCCAATGATAAACTTTTTACCAAATTATTTCCAATGAAATTAAAAGACTATGATTTAAGGTGTTTATATGATTTACTAACCCAATCATTAAATTCATTCAAACCCCTTGTAGATTAGTTTCTATCACACTTCTTTATCAACATTGCTAAAAAGGTTCTTACTCCCAAATTTCAAAACTCAAACAATCAAAAAATGAGCCTATTAGTGAATATGTATTGAGGTACAAGACAATTTTAAATAAAATGACTGATCTTATGGTAGATAAAGAGATTTTATACATATTAAAGCAAATTTTTATTTCTTATTTACATGTGTCTATTATTTAAAAAATATTCAGATACTTCAATGATTTATGCCACATTTTTCATGATAATTAAATGAAACTTATCTCATTGAAAAAATTAAATATGTATCAAATAAACTGACTATATTTACATACAATACCAAGTTTAATATCAAACCAATTTATAAGGTCAAACCCCTTGAGCCTAAAAATTAAACAAACCACCATGGTTACTTCAATGTCATAGCAACCTAATCAACTTTGTGTTATCCAATGCACCATAGAGAGAGATTTTACACACTTACCTAAGCCTCCCACTTCTCTACTCCCATGACTTGTAGAGTGTCACCTCATATCTCTCCTTCATCTTATATAGGTTGATATGAGTAGACCTCTACCTAAAGGATATGATGTAAATGCTTATTACGACTATCAGCAAGGCTCTAGGCATTGTAAAAATATATTTTTGTACCTTTAATCATAAGATTCAAGACCTCAACAATGATGAAAATATTATATTTGATGATATTCCAAAGGAATCAAGTTCACAATCGATGATCACCAAAACCATAAAATATTTAACAATCCTTTGCAAGACCATTCTAATAAAGATCTGAAAGTACAAATGGAATATAATACACATGATCCTACATAAAATTATGGTAACCCATTGGATGAAATTACTGGTATTTATACATGGTGTACACCTCCTATGGTTTAGATATATTCTATTACTTTTTATGATAGTAAGATTAGGTACGATGACTTAGATATTCATTCCTTATTTATTTGAGCATACCTTGATCACTAGCCTATACATATTGTTACAATTGATAAATGGTGTAAGTGATAACATTTTTACCATGGAATTATTTACACATTTAGGTTATACAAATAATGATTTACATCATTTGACCAGATTAAAAATATAATGTTATGGGACCTCATAATAGGTTCTTGGTGAGATTGACTTACCGATAAATGTGGGTCCATAACATGTGGCTACTACCTTCTCATTTATTCCTTCCATGGGTTTCTTTGATATTTTATTTGGATGACCTTGGATAAATACACTTCAATTAGTGCCTCTATAGTGCATGGGCATGTTAAATATATTCATGCCAATCAGGTAATTATAGTTTATAAAATTTCATATGAGCATTCTCTTAAGCAATAAAAAATTATAACCATGAAATTAATTATCAAACCTAATAACATTAATATTCCATAAAAGAGTAAGAAATAGGAAATACCTTTACATATAGGCCAATATTTGAGATACCATTTCATCATAGATCCATAGTGGATTACACAAAATAATTGTGTACTACATACCATAGTTAGATATCTAGAGAACCTACACATGTTCCTATTACTATTATTACATAATAAAAATATATAAATGAATGATGATTTATAAAAACCCTCATTCCTTTTATTTTTTCTTCATGACCACATAGTCTTATTATATATACACAAATCATTATAGATTTTACAGTGATATATATTGCACCTATACATGCTCCTTGGTAGTTCTACCCATTTATTTCACCAAGTTCCCAATGGGGATATACCTATGAGCATACGTTGGATGAGATCATAGGATATTTATTTATTTGGCATATTCAAAAAATACCACAAATTTTTTGAAAAACATCAAAAATAAAAAATTATTTTTAGCTTTTACATGTTCTATTAGCTACTTGGAATCAATGTTATTAGTTCCATGTTAGTGTATAGCATATAATTTATTTATATATTCACATGTTTATAAAATATTTTGAGTGTGATATAGGCATACCATATACATGATCCATGCATTTTTTGGGCTTTTAATTTACTCATGACATATGCACATTTGGGGCATCCACTTCTTTGATCATGATACATAAAGGTTATATCATTTTATTATCACTATATGTTTTCATGTTTGATATTATTTAATTACACATGCCTTTATCCATAATTTTTAAAAAAAATACTTGATATGATATGTACTTAACATTTTTTATTAAAACATATATCCATAGACTAGTATGATTTGAACATTTGAGTATGCTCTATTATTTTCATCCCTCATGCATTTGATTTCCTTTTTGACATTTGAATATGTTATTATTCACTGTATGTGGACATTTTACTAAATCATGTCCATTAAATTGTGTGGCATTTAAATATGCCCCTCGTTTGAGGTCTCCTTAGACTATTTTACTTTGATTTTATTTTAAGTTCTCTTTTGTGTTTGATTGATTGCTTGTTTGGCTTGTACTATAACTATCTAGATATTTCCATGATTAACATCATGCATTTTAGGACTTTATGTGATCACATTCTATGTGTTTCATTGACATATATACCCTAGACATGTTCTTTATGTATGATACATGGTTCATACACATATTATACATTTATCTTATCCTTTTGAGGTTATGTTACTACCAATTTCTACTTACCCTCATCTCAAAAGTAGGGGCATATTAATGGGGGCATGCCATAAAGGCATGGATTATATTTTTTTCATAGTTCACTAGATTCATATTATAATAAGGTCATGTTTTGGAAACATGTTCTCCATACTTACACTAGTTTTTAGATTAAGATATACAATAGGGGCATGTTTTGTAAACATATTCTCCACACTTATACCATTTTTCATTTTCATATTATATTGAGGGCATGTTATGGAAACATGGTATCCATACTTACATAGTTTTTAAAATGGCCAAATTGCATAGTTATATGATTCAAATACAGATTTATGGAAAGATTCTTTACATTGGTACCATTGTTATACATAGTTTTAGCATGAGACATAACTAAGGTGAATATGCTATGCAATGTACACCTAAAATTTCAAAATAAAAATATTTTGTTTATTTCAATAACTTCTATGGACTAACATCACCCACTAGGTTAGAATTTTATAGAATGTATTGAGTTAATCTAATACAATAGTTGGTTCAATTTTGGTATTGTTAAGGTGATTAAATTAATACATATTTCCAAGTTTATAGTTTTAATTTATTACATAATCAAATCTCAATAGATATATAGTGTGATTTAACTTGGATCACTCACACTCACTAGGTTATAAGTATGATTGGGTTACATAGTTAAGCTAATATTAATTATCAGGTGGTAACTCACCTTTTCTAAAAAGTTTATGGCATGTATCCTCCAATATCTATCTATATCCCTATATATATGAACTTTATATTTTTTTTATGTCCTAATCACATTGATAATGATTCATAATGATACATATTTTCAAATCAAATTTCCAAATGGAAAGGTTGTTGCATTGATACATAGGTGTATTCTTAAACCTTGCTCTGTTTCAATTTCAATTATTTCAAAATCTTTAAATTTTAGATTATGTGCACTAACTATATACTTTAACATGATCTTCGTTACATGTTAGTCATTAAAAAAGCATGCTCACTTACAATCAAGGTGTGTTATAGACATCCAACCATGCATTTATTTTACTTTAAAGTAGTAATTTCATTATTATATTAAATGGGGGAAATGTTGATAATATTTATAGATTATATGTTACCTCAGTCTTGTACTCTTGAGAAATACATATCATAGATGTACCTTTAGCTTCTAGTCTTTTCCCATTACTGAAAGGCTTGCATACACTATTTATCCATGCATATTTATTATCTCTTAGTTTGACCAATGTTATTATGATGACTAAATCATTCTATTATGCTCAAGATGTTATAAACCTACTTATAATTTATCTCTATAAGTTATGGACTTGTGCATGTTTTCGAACTATCTAGACACCTACGTCCTATTTAGATTCCTACACCGATGCAAGTGACATATCTTAACATAAATGTCTAGTGCCCTAAGTTCAATAAATTTTAAAATTAAAGTTGTATTCATAGTAAAACTAAATGATTTAATGTAATATATTCTCTAAATGTATTGGTATATATACCAGATCAACCCTTATTCATTCCTCACCTAATATATACATATAAATTTCTTACCTATTCATAAGGTAACTTACCAAAGTCATTCAATCAAGAACTCAAGTGAGAAAAGATTCCTTATTTTATCCTATTTACATATCATTCATAGGGACAACACATATTTAGGTCATGAAAGATCATCCCATAAGGAAAATTTACCAAGTCACAAACTATGTCACTCTATATGCTTGATTATCACACATTACATCCTTATAAACACACAATAAAACATATAGGGGATAAATACATAAGTATGAGGCCTGATTCAGAGTATTATCTATGTAGGCATCTGCCATTGATAGAGGGTATGTGGGGAAACTTGACACTGTTTGCACACTAACCCATTTTTCCCATAGCCAATATGAAGATGAATAAATAGGGTTATATCATTAAACAAAGAATGAAAGTCCATGACCTAGATCTAAATGAACTAGATTGAAGGTGGCATAGAACTAATAACCATCTAGGTAGCCACATCTAGTCTCACTTGATATTCCATATTGAACACCTACATATGTGTTAGAAGCATTGACATAATTATCATAGTTTGACACAAGTGTCCATTAATATAGAGGTATAATTTACATAATTAGGTGACTGATCCATAATTTAGATCTAGTATAATTTACTCATGTTCTATATCCAAATTTGTATTAGCATCCAAAATAGCTGAGTGTTTTATTTTTATTATCATTCAAATATCCAGCATAGTTTTACTTTCTATTTTAAAAATAGATCAACATAATAAATTCCATATATGTTTATCTAAGCTTAAAATTTAATTTTCCTTCTTTAGAGATAGTCTACCATCATTTTACCCTAGGTTATCTCTTCACATTTAACCCTAGATTCCCCAATATATATTTTAGAGTTAAATAGATTCATAGCATGTGGTTACCCATTTTATACTGCTATAAAGTCACAATAAAGTCACTTATTAATTCACTTATAAATTTAAATGCATATGCATATTTACACAAGTGCACACTATGTAAAAGTTCTCTATTCATCCCAATTCTTATTTTGATCACTAAAATCAGTCCTTAACTAAGTCAAAATCATGATTTATTTAGCATTAATAAAATCTTGATCAATTATTCAAGTTGATCCTAGATGCATTCATATATTTAAAGGCTAAAAATTAAATAAAATACTCTGAGTGGGAGCATTACATTGGGATTTATTTCCATCCTTAGAGTACTAGATATATAGGCAATATTTAGTCATCATAGGGGTGATTGGGGTTAGCTCAGGCCAGCTACACTCCACATTTTCCTATTTCCATATCTTTCTATCATATAATGCCTACTAGGGTTTCAACCTTGGAGAAGATATTCAAAGGTCTTACATACACCTCCAAAGTTAAAATTTGTGCATATAGATCCAAATCAATCTATCACACAAGATTTTACCTAAAGTCCTATTTTTGTGTAAAAGATAATATCAACTAACTATGTTGGTAGTGGGAGTTGATCATTTCATCTATCTATCATTCATGTCTTTGCACAGTCTTAGATCCAACTTCTTGGTAGTTACAAATATAGTCATTATTTTCATGTTTCCAATCTGTATTAGTCAACACAATCAACAATCATATAGTAATAGCTAAGTTTATATCTACATTCCATAGTTAGTTGGTTTTACAGTGTTTTTACCTTATTTAATTTAATTATTTTATTTCAGTTTACTTATTAAAAGGCCACTTATAGAATTCTACTTTATTTTATTCAATTAATATTTATTAGGGTTAGTTAACCTTTAAATATAATTTTATATGAAATAGAGGGTGTGTTTGTAATCACTATGTAGAACATCTCTTGTTGACTAATAAAGGTAAGTATCTTATATATAAAGCTATAAAATGTATAGTAACATTTTTGTATTATTTTATTAATTCAATCAGGTTCCTCATTTTATATTAGAAAAATATACATGGATTCATTTAAAATTATTATTATTTCTAAATTTTGAAATCAAAATAAACATAAGCATCATAGAAATCTACCTCAAATTCTAGATAGAGATAAGTATGAGGATCATTTAGCTAAATTTTATTCGTAATTATGTTTAGAATAATGGGTTTAATAAATACTTACTCTTTTTGATTTGGATTAAGTACTAAAAATGTATCTTTATTTAATATTTATTTTATGCATCCATTATGATCTTCTAGATCTAACATATGATGAAAATGTTTTTTAAAAACATATAAGTTTTGGAATTTAATATCATTTAAAACATCAATTTTTATTTTTAACAATGCCATGACTTATAAAAATGGTCTCAAGGGAGTTTACCTAAATAAACTTTGTATGAGACACCAAATTATCTTCATTATTTCATAATATATACATTGTATATGTGTTTTTATACATCATCTTCAAATTATACACAAATTTAGAAATATATATAGGTGCAATATATTGATGTCTATTGATGAAAAAGGTTATGTTTTGTTTAAAACATATCTTTTACATGACTGAATAGAATCAACAAGAGTAAAAGACTAATTTAAATGATTGAAATTAATAAAAAAATAAAAAAATGAGCTTGATATTTAGATTAAATATCTTACATAATGAAGGTAGCATACCCCCTAAGGTAGATAGTGTCATCCACATGGAAGGCACATATGCAACTTAAATCTATTATCCCCTTACACGTACAACCCCTCAACTCAATGGGCTAAATCATGATCTTACATATTCACATTCATTTTGAGATAAGGGGATACAATTATGTTAATATCTATTTGGCACACCTTCCCTCCCACTCAAACCTTAGCCATGTAGACTACATCTAGAAATATCATCTCACTCTCTCCATCCTTGTATTTATAACAATCATGGGTGATGACAAAGACAATTTAAAGCCAACTTCTTGTAAAGAGGTTCAAGAATAGAAAAAGGTCTAGAAGAAACTCAAGAAAGGGGGTTGATAGAGTTTATGGAGTGTGTTACCAAATACAATGCCATGATGGTCTGATATTTCATCATTACATGGATAAAAAGGAAGGTCACCATGTGAGGCATCTCCATAATGTCTCAAAAGAGTTTATTAGTGATGCCACAAGGATGTCCTATGCTGGTGATAAATAATTCAAAGATAAATCTAAGAAACAAGAATCCCTAAAACAATTATTTCTAACCAATTAATTCATACAAACTGATAAGAAGGGTTTTCTTCATGCTGACCTACAGTGATACTAGCTCAATGTCTGCCTTCAGGTCATGAGGTGATTAACTATAAAAGGTAAGTACACCCTAATATTTTTCTTATCATTTCCTAATGCTTAATCATTTCATCAATTTTAAAATTAGTCTCCCTTATTTCCTTCTCAAGTATCTAAAAAACACTATCCTATTCCACCAAGTTAACAACACTAACCCCATCCTCCATCAAGGTCTTATCCTTCTACTTGTAAAACACGGCTAGACCCTTTTAGGTCAGAAGGTTCCCCTGAAAGGATCTTCTTCTAAGGAGGACTCTCAGGAGGAATATATTATATATGGATCCTACCCACCTCTTAAATGATCCCCCCAAAAATAGCTTATCCTAACTCCCACATGATAATCTTCCACTTAAGTTTTTATTCATCCCCAAGCCCAAACCCATCAAAATTGGGTCTCCTGCTAACTTAAACTGGAAAGGTAATGACATCATAATAGAGGAATTTGAGAAAAATAAATGAATGTTGGAAAATTTAAATTCAAAGGTTTAGTAGGTAGGAGTCAGCTTGGCAAAGCTTATATAGAACTAGAATGAGCTTTATTGAGTGGTGGAGGCCACTGTTCAGACTTTTGTTCATTATACCCAACCCCCTCCCTAATCCCCTACTATAAAATCCCCCAAGGTCCTAAAATCCCCCCTAGGTTCCCCCATGGGGTCCCCCCAAAGTAAACCCATTTACAAGTGAAAGGAAGGAAGTGACCTAGGATGATATTCCCTAGGGAAGTAGTTGAATGCCCTAGGAATCTCAACCAAGCCAAGGTCTCAAAAGAGAAACCTAGCATTCTGATAAAAGATTATTTTACTACTAAAGAAACCTAAGAGGGTCCCTCCATATAGTCTAGTTTATTTTCTATTTCTATTTTTGTTTTGATCTAGTTTCTAGTCTTTCTTTTTGATCGTTTGACTATGGAACGCCTATTTAAACTATTGTATTTCATTCTCATGATTCTAGGTCCCTATAAAATCTCATTTTACCCTATCAAATAAAAAAACTATCTTGCATAATATTTTTAAGATAGGACTAATTTTTCACATGGCCCATATACATATGGTAAAACTTTGTTTCCACCATAATAGACTCTACACAAGCCATAAAAAAATTAACTACTATATAAATTATCATAAAATTGTACATTAACAGATCTAAAGCATGAAAATATACAGCTAAAGTAATTGGATCTAATTGTATGTGGATTATTTATATTTTAATATATGTTGTATAAAACTAAGATTTAAAATCCCTAATCATCTCATGAGGTTATTTTTTAATCATAATGAATTATTTCAACATAAATTGAACATTAATCCTTTGAATAAATTGAAACAAACATCATCTTCAAAATGTACCCAATTAGTAATATAATTAGGTTTTGAGTATAAAAACTAATCACAAGATTATTATTCTATAGTAAGAGGAAATAAACTATAATTTACATCCTCAAAGATCACATTCATTGTTAATTTATAGGTAACAAGATGATCTTTACTACTTCTTTTGTTATTATTTTTAAAAATAGGAAGGTACTTAAAAACATATTTATGGAAATCATGTATGATACGTAGGATATTTATGGTTGATTTAGGAATCAAAACCATATTCTCTTTTTTATTTATTTTTTATTATTTTTTACTTTTTGTATTTTGATAGAAAATTAAAATATAATTATGCATTGGATGGGAATACAAATTATAAAATTATTCCCTCATAGCACCATATTATGTTTATGTTTATTTTAACACATATAAATAACATTGATGGATATACGTACCTTTTAATTTTATGACCAAATATTTCTTAACAATCGCAAGGTCTACGTTGTATTTGGGTCTCAAAAGAGTATCATTATTAGGAATAACACATTGAGACTCTAATTTAATACCTCTTATAGGATGAAAATTTGAATCTCAGTATTACTAACATTTTTATATTAATCTTGCAAAAATTCATCTATGAAAACATATATGATATACTACCTTTCAAATAAAATAATATTATTTAATACAATATTTGTATCTATTGATAAATAAAATTAAAAAAGAAGAATGGGAAAGGTAGAAACTAAGTTGTAATTTCACCCATACATTCAAGTTGAATCACTATCAAGTGAAGGTCATAAAAAAACAATGTTTAAATATACTTTTAAAAATTAATTTCTATTAACGTAATACAAGATCCAAAATGTAGGATATATAAGATTATGCAAAGTGTTTATATTTATTTAGTAATAGAATAAATGTTTTTACAAATTCATTTAAGCAATAACACAACCAATCATTCACTGAAATAATAAGCATTGCTCTAGAAATATTAATTTTTTATAAATTTTGAATTGAATATAACATCCATTCATCCAAATTGATGAATACATAAACCAAGAATAAACACTAATATATAATAAAAAATGAAAAACTAACCATTTTAGAAAATATTTTGATAAACACTTGATTATTTGAATAGCCAAAGGATTATTTAATTTGAATAATAATGAGATAACGAGGTTATTCATTCAATTACTTATTAAAAATAATAGGTTTCAAAATAAATACTTCTTATTTCAAACTAAAAATATGAAAATTCTTATATAAAAATAATGAGGCACACCATACATGCATAATATTATTTTAATTAATTAACACTCTAACTATAAAACTAAAAAATATATTAATTTAGTTATTCATTTAAATTACATGTTTTATTTTATAAATAACCTAATGTTGATGTATTTCAATGTTAAGGACATAAAATAAATAATAGAATAGTATTTCTTAGATTATAGTATAGGTCCTGGAAAACCTTGGGGCTGCACTCAGTTTTGCTGGAGAGATTACATGGTGACCACCTTTTAGTCTAGAAGTAGACCCTGCTATAGGGACAATAGGATTGTGGGTAGTGACACAATCTACTTTAATTTTGATATGATGTAAATTACTATGTATTTTATTATATAAGCCCAAAATCCTAAAAAACAAATGGGCATTTATAATGAGCATTAATCTAAAGTGATTTATGTTTTAGAAAAATTTAAAATAAGGGAGTAGAGTAGGGCATAAAAAAAGTTACCTTGCAACAACAAAGACCAAAAAAAACCCTTTAGTTTTTTTTACCATTAATGAAAATAAATCTAATATCTATGATATCCTAGTGCTTAGACCTAGAGCATCATAAGTATAGTGAGGATTATAGGGTGAATATAATGCACATATCTAAAAACGATGCTTTAAAATTCTACCTATAGTAAATTACCTTAAACACATTTATGAGTAGAGCACGAATAAACTAGAGAATACATTATAGAATTAATTACCCTAGATAAAAGCACAAACCAATGATATGCATTCAAAACATAAATTCCATATTTTAACCATTAAATATATGAGATCATATATTATTAGCAAAGATTAAGAGACAAGAATGCATGAAAATAATGAGTTAATTACTGAAATTTCATTTCTCTTTGAATTAATTCACAAAATTATGTCTCTTCTTTATAATAAAGAGGAGAAACCCTATTTATAGGCCATTTAAATTCCTTAGTTAGTTACAAAAAGAATTGGGTAACATTCCATCTATCAGTAGACAAGGTCCTCTATGTCGTAAAGTTAGAGAATATTCTATATTAAAAATGGAAATATTTTATAATGCAATTTTAAGGAACATAGGACATGTCTCATGTTTAAAATGAACCCAATAGGTGGTTATTTTGTTCATAAAGAGCTGGACTAGGATCCCACTTGTATAGCTGATGATGATGATCTCGCTACAAAAGAAGATAAAGTGCTAGTGTCAGATGAGGAAGAAGACATTCCAAGAGAGGTTGATGAGGTGGTGGACCTTGAGGTGGAAGTTTGTTTTTGGTTCTTAACCTATCCTCTCCATGCTTTATAACATTTATTATAGTCATTATTGATTAATCACAAATCGATAATAAGCTCTTTCAGTGCCTTGTTGTGAGTTTAGTCATTACATCATGCTTGCTTAGGAGAGGTCCCATAAATTCATTGATGGACATAACCTTATATATTATTTGGTTGGTATAATCTACCAAATACACCATATCTTGTCTAAATTCCACCCCTATGGACATGGATTTCTTTTGAAATTTCACCATAAATTTCTATATTTGAGCCCTAAAGACATCACTACTAATGATGGATCCATCTTTGTTAGCCAAGTGCATAATTTTAGAATATTTTAGTAAGGTGATAACCTTGTCACCTTGATATGTAATATATCTTCTTAGGGACCTCATATCTTCAATCCAATAGTTTAATTACACTCTGTTACCAATTACATAAGACTATGCAATACTTAAGTCCTTGAAAAGAATCAGGTTTAGGTCCTCAAATTTCTTCATTCTAATCAACCTTATCAATTTGATTATCTTATTTTCATACCCTCATTATGTAGATTTTTCCTTGAGGACCTTAGTGTATATTTTATCTCCCTTTATCTTGCACTAAGCTAAGGTATTCATCATATCAAACATCTCCTCCATAGCCCATTCTACTTTTGTTATGTTCTATTCTAGTAAGGTGGCCTTGTGTTACTACTCCAATTTAGTTATTATTTGTTGTACTCCCTTAACCAATTTAGCAACCACATCCATAGTTGCTTAGAGAGCTAAAAGGGTGTCTTCCTCATATTCTTGTTAATGGCCCTGGCTAGCCTTATTTATCTTTGTCAGCTCAAACAAGGTTTATTCTAATTCATACATGATTATCTAGTCATAGAGGGTCACCTACCTCTTGGTCAGCCTCTTCATTTCCCTAGCTTCCTTATTGAATTTTAATGTAATCTGGAGAGGGTCTGTTATGACCCAGTCAAGATTCTTTGTAGTGGCTAGTTGCATCTACTTAATCCATGATTTATCCAAAAATCCAATTAGGGGGTTTGATGAGTGAGGTAATGGTTGATCTAGAATTATCCCTTAAAAGGTAGACATCTGGGAGGTATTAGTGGTTATGACTAATATAAATGTAGATCTAGGGGAAGAATAAAGATTAGTGCTAGTTGAAGAACTATCAAAGAAAAGGGGAACTTATGGAAGGATGATAGTAGGCTTTTTCTTAGGAAATTGTGAGTTATGTATAGGCATAGGTCTAGGCATGACTAGAGGAAAATTGGCCATCACTGAGACCCTAAAAGTGGATGATATGGTGAAAGGTGTGGTGATGGAAATGGCATGGCTATCGGCTTGATTACAGGTCTAGTGAGGGGATTTTAAGGTTGGAAGTTGACATGACCTGGAGTTGGGGGGATAAAATACACTCAAGAGTTATTTGTAGAAGAAAGTGGGGGGTAAGGTAATACATTCTTGACTTGTGGTACTCAGTCCTTATTTAGTAGGAGGAAGGGGAGGTAATTCTAACATTAAATTTTTTAGACTATAAGATATTATTTTTCTTACTTAAGGTGTTGCTATGTTGTAGTAATATTTTTCACCTAGGTCAGGCTACTAAATGGGAAACCCAAGGTAGATTCCTATCCAAATTATTTCCCAATGCTACTCCCTCCTTTCCCCAAAGTGGGATACAATGCCTACAGTATTTTATGACTAAGTTATGGGTTAGTTGGACCTTATTATTTAATAGTGGAGGTATGGGTAGGAGATGCCAAATTTTTTTCCTAAGTATCTTGGTGCTCAAACACCTAAAAAATCCCAATGTTATCTAGTCTTCCATTCACTTGTGTTATCCTAGTAGATTTTAGACTTTGTTTGACTTATGCATTATAAATTATATTAAGGTTGAACTGGTCTCCATCCTCAAGCTCATGATGATATGTGATACTAAGATCCACCTTATGTCTAATGAAATGATTTAATGTCAAGTATGTAGGGTCCCATTCACTATCAATATCCTTTTCTAGACTGAATGTGGACCTATGTTTGGAAACAACTATGACTAAATACCAAGTTTTAATTTTGAATTGGTCGATGTTGAATAATTAGGGGTGGAATAATCCCTTCTTCTTCTTTTTCACAGTCCATCTACTCCTATGAGTAGCTGGAAGGTGATCTCCTACTTAGCCAACTTGTTCGGCACTATGGTGGGAAACCTCAATGGGGATATCCTAATTCCTTCAACTTTGATTATGGTATAATTAGGGTAGTACTAGTAGGATCCCAATGTGATAATGGTTGACTTTATCTTTCCTAATAACCTAGGCACGGTTCTTTCATGGATGGATCTATATATAATTAAGTATAATTACTAAGCAACACCCCACATCTCTTACCTGTATCTATAAATTCTAGCCTTTGTGAAGATATGAGGGATGGTCCAACTCACGTATGGGTCTAAATTAGTAAACTGAGGTAATTTAAGAGTATCATATATGGAGTCAAATAAGTAGTAAATCATATAATAATTATTTCCTTGGTTGGACATGGTCTTCTTGATTTGGGAATCCAAATTTTAGGAGATGATCTCACTAAGGAAGGGTTATGGAGTCATCTATGATCATAGACAATAGTGGAACCCACTTCTCATCCACATGTCTAGTGTCTTTTGCTCCATGTAACTTGATCATCATGGCCATCCCCATTCTCACCCCTTTTCTAAATTGGGTGATGGGGATATGATTTATTTTGGACTTGCAAATGAACCTCTCCCCAGGTTTTCTACCCAACTTCTCAATACTTATTTGATATTACGTGAATTGAATTATTGGGTCATGTTTTATTGATTATAAACAATTATAGGCCTAGGAAAGTCATAATAGGCTTGAAATGCCAATCCAAATATATAAGTGATATCATTAACTAAATTGGTAGAATTGATCATGTCATCCACACACCTAGACTAAATGAAAATTTGGTGGACTAAGTCCACACATGGGAGTACCTCTAGATTGGTTGTAAATTTGTGAAATCCTATAGAATTAAGTGCTATGATGTTAGACCTTTCCTTTGTAACACTAGGAGCTTCTTCATCATCACTTCCCTAGTCTACCATCCTTTACACATAGTAGAATAAGTCATTGTAGTGCTTGTCCTCTATGGTTAATGCAATTATATTGAATATGGTGTCTCAGAAGACTATGTTTGTCCTATATGAATATAAAAATGGAACCTATTCTAACTTGGTAGATCCAAACTCTCTTGCTTTAGCCATGACTTCTTAAATTTTGATTGATGAGTTTGTAGATTGTCTAGATGTTGAATGAATGCACCAAACTTTTTATTAAAATGGTACCGAACACTTGATATTTTTTAATAGATAACAATAGTGAATGCTAAGATTTGAGATAATGAGCTTTAAAATTCAAAAAAATTCAAATTTTTGAATTACAAGATATGGGCTATAAATGGAAATTATCTTTCTTTTTCTTTGACATAAAGCCCATGTGGCTCTTTGGTTTTGTTCCAACAGCTTAGAAAATTCACTTTTGGGAATTAACCAATCACCACTCTTGGTTTGTCCATGTGTATTCTAATCATAGGCTTGAATTTTATTTGAGGCAACTTAGCTTTATAACCACCTAAATGAACCCCATTATCATTCATTTTATACCAACAATCAACACTTTGTGTATAATTATGTGTTATATAGGTGTTGTACTTGACACATGCTTGACACTTGGTTTCTTTTCATGCATTATAGCCTTTTATTTAGATATTGGGATAGTCATGTGTGTAGGGTGATATTTTGTCACATGACATCTTTGGATTAGATCATGCCTACTATGGGTATTTCATGGCTGAACCCCTTTTGTTTTGGGTCAACATGGTCTTGGGACCCTTGTTGGATTCCCAAGTGATAATATTTCATTGGCTCATGTTATTGTGCATCTTTATTATATGAAACTCTCAATGGAATTGAAGAATACAACACCTTGCCACATGTCATCTTTTCATTAGGTTTCATAGCTTTGTTTGATCATGATATCACCGTGTGGTAAGGGGTCCATGTATCACCAGTCCATAGGTCCTCACTCCTAGGTGTTATTAACATATAACTCAAATAAATATTAAATAAATAAAGATGGAAATAAAATTAAAAAAATACACCATAAGATAGATATATATTTAATGTGGTTCACCCAAAATGAGTTACATCCACATAGAAACAACTAATTCTTCTCTTATTTAGTCCAACAAATGAAGGGATACAATACCTACAATACATTCATTGCAATCTCCTCTTCATTCACACTCAATCTATTTCCATTATTATAATTCCCTCATATCAAAGGTAGGTTACATATTTGGGATAAAATGCACCAACATAATTTATACCATTAGATCTGTGTCCTAATAGTGAATGGTCTATATTTACTATTAAGTTGTAGTATTTTACAATGAATTTTGCACAAATTTTTTATTCAGGGGCATTATGACCTTAATGGGGGGGGGCATTAACCCCCATAGCCAATATTGGGAATAAGGCATTATAATAAGATCAAGCTCCACCATCCAAAACCATGTGGTTTTTTTGTAGCATCCAACTATTCAAGATTGCATGATCAAGTGATAAGTGTCACCTTGTCATGTGCTCATAGTGTTATTAGAATTCAACTTTGCACATTAGTTCTTGGGGCATGAAGTGTGTGACTATGTTTCAAGTATCATGATGGAGTTATATCACTCTATCATGGGACTTTTGAAAGCAACTAGGGCCTTAGAAGGTTATGACTGGGTGGCATGTGGCATGTTCTAATGTGGTTACTCTCCTTTATAGATTAAAATGTAGTGATCGAATGACAAGTGGCACATTCCTATTAAGTCTCTTGGTTATAAGACTTGAGAGAGTATTGGGATCATCATAATATCATTAATATATGCTAAGTAGCATGTTGATATGGAGTGTTTAGGGTTGTAAACCTTTATGACTTTTCTTTAAGCTAAAAATGTCATGAATGGGTTCCAAGTGGCATGTTCTAGTTGGGTCACTGGGTCATGACTATTTTCATGACTTAAATATATGGGACTAAGTCCCAAACCTCACATTACCAAGTGACTGATGCATACGATGCTACCACATGTCAATAGAGGTCAAGTTGGCATTGGATTCTTGTATAAAGGTAAAAGATATGAAAGTTAATGAATTGCATGATAAAAAAAGAGGGGGGGTAAGTCAAAATTCATAAATCTAAGTACAGAATCTAACTTGGATCCTCCTGTATAACTTAAAATCAAGTTACACCCTAGTATTGAATGTGATTTTGGCATAGCCAAAGCAATACTATATTTTTAAAGCATTAATTAAGTGATTTTCATCATGTTTTAGGAACCATACCTTGGTCTTCAAATTATAACCCCTTGTAACATAAATTTTTAAACAAGTTGGATCATTAGAAGGATAATGAAGTTAAAATTTAATGAAACATCATTAAAAGGTACTTGTTAATATTTTTTATGGACCACCATGGATTTTAATATTTGATATCCATACAAAGGGTTTTCTATCATATGGAATAAATAACAAGGTATGTCTTAGGATAAAATAACCCAAAATTTTATGGGGTCCCCATTTTAGAAAAATGGGGTGTGTTAAACTCAACCAATGGTGACCTCTATGGGAAACTTAGAAATATGTTAGAATTTAAATATTTTGGTTTAGAATGTATTAATCAAGTAATCACCCCTTGGTAGATGTAACAAATATCATAATTGGTTCTCTAGAACAAACAACCTTTCACTTGAGTGATTAGAGACTAAAAATCTAAAAAACATTCATGTTATGTGTGTGATTTGAATTAATTGACCAATACACCTTTGGGTATTATAATAAGTAGCCTTAGACTTCATAGCTTTAAACATAAGTTCTAGGTAAGCATATATATATATATATATATATATATATATATATATATATATATATATATATATATATATATATATAGTTATGCTTAATTTTGAAGGGGATGGATTGGGCATTGCTCTACTTCCATGTAGACATCCATAGCCCTGATAGAGGTGTTGATGATGAACATTGTACCTTTAACTAATTAACCCTTTTACCTATTGTAAATGTTATGTTGGAATTATACCAATCTAATAGTAAGATTCTAAAGGTTCAATTATGATCCTAAATATGTGAGGGATTTTTTAAATGTTCGAGAAAATAATAAATAAGCTATCAATATAACATATTACATTATAATTATAGAAATCCACTTATCAAATAATGAGTCCATTCAGATATGAATGTGTAATCTATCATATCCAATATATAAGGTCTATGAACAATAAAATCTCTTGAAGGAAATGAATTTGATTAAATAATATAATATATTTCAAAGTAATATCTTGTTTTTGTTGTAACGACTTTTGAATGACATCTAGATAATAAACCAAAAATATAAGTAAAATAGAATTGAGATAGATTTAAAATGATCAAACTTTAATAAATTAAACAGTTAAGAGGAACTCAACATATAAGATACATAAACTAACAACATCCAACAAACTAAAGAGAATAAATTGGAGAAGACAAGCAAGACAATAACTAAGCTAAAAAAGAGATAACAAACTATTAAAGAAATAAAGTATTAAACTAAATGAAAAAAAATAATCTAACTTAACTAAGACTAACAAACTCAAACAATCTAACTCAACTAAATATACAAACTAACTAATCTAAAATCTAAGTCCAACTCTAAGAAATATTAAATAAAAGAAAATAATCTAAGAGACTAACTTAAAAAAAAAACATATAAGAACAATAAGTAAAAGTAAAGAAAAACAAAATATATTAAAACTAAAGGAAATACAAAAGGAAAATAAATTAATTAAAGACTAATCTAGATCAGAATAAACTAAATTATTGTCAAAAATGTAAGTAAAATATAGATAAAACATGCAAGTCTCAATAGAGAGAGTCATCTTAGAAAAATAGATTGATTTTATTTGATAAACCAACATCTATCTTTATAAAATATCTTGAGACAATTTTCACAATCAAATAGATCAATAAAATGTCACAAACATCAAAGTTTTCATCATTATTTGGGTTGAATACTTGGATTATGTACATAAGAATGCAAAGATCAATCATCAAAAGATGTTAAAATTGACAAAATTTAGATAATTTATTATAAATGATAATATAAAACTAGATATACATGCATTGCCTAAGTAATTTACTCAGCCATCAAAGAAAGTATTGTTGGGTCTATTTGCAAAAGTCATGATATCTCAGAGAAATTGCATAGAAGAGAGAGATAAATGATTGAATTCACAATGTATAATTCCTCAATACCTATGTTGTTCCTCCTCTTCAAATGAATCCTTGATTTCCTTTTATGCTTCAAATTTGGTTGGAAAAAGAAGTTATAACTAACCATAGTTAGTTACTAGTCTAACTTAACTAATTGAATTTTTAAAAGTCAATTAATATAAATAGTTATTAGTTAAGGTTTAATTAAGACATAAAAGTCTTAATGGATCAAGTATTTGAATATAGGATGGGAATTTTCTAATGGCTGGCGACCCTTAATCAATTAATAATAAAATATAACAACATATATCAATGAATAAATGGATAAATAAAAGTTTAATAAAATTCCTATTTATATTAATACCATAATCCATATTATTAAAAAATTACTTAGAAATACATACATACATATAGATATAAATTAAATTCTACTGTAATTTCAAAACATCATCACCAAAACACCAAAATTTGAAAATCAAATTATCAAATCCAAAAGTATAGAGTTCTACCAACTTAAAATACATAATGAAAATAAACTTTTATCCTACTGACATCCAAAAGTCATCAGAATATGATAAAACCTCAATAACTAGATTCCCTTGCTCATTCACACATTCATTATATTCCATCTCAATTGATGGAAACTGAACCAACTTAGTCTGAGTATCACTTATATTATCATCAATCTTCAGCTTAGTCTTCTTCAAAATTATGACCTCAACTGGAGTGTTTATGTCATTTTGACTATCTAAGCATTTGTCTAAAGTGGTTGGATGAATTTTAAGTGTTCATTTACAACAATTTGAAATAGGTTCCTTCAAACTTAATTTTTTGCATCCTAAAATAGGATCTCTCTAAGATGGTGAGGGTTCATTAGAAATAGAAGGCAGGGCAAGATTAACAAAGTTCTTGGCATGAGATACTTCAATGTCTAACTGAGTGGCTTTATTATTATGTAGAGGCTCATTAACATGTTGGATTATCTCTAGGGTAGGTCACCGAACTGGAAAATGATGTAGATTATTCTATAAGTGGTGAGAGGGAATACTATGAGATTAAGACCTAGAACCAAATCTACAACCATAAAATCCTTTATTACCTCTATGGTTTATAGGGTTGAAAGGAATTTTTTTCAAAACATTATAAAACTTAGGGTCTAATGCATAAAAAATGGATTGACATCCTAGCACCCCTACTAGCATACCTTGGGCCAAATCTCCTAGCCCTAAAACCTCCCCTTTAGAATTATCTATTTAAGTTTTGTTGATTCACATTGTTTGAATTTTGACCCCAACATTTGTTATCATTACTTCTACTTGATCTTGGTTGATCTTAGCCAACCATCCTAAACATTTTAAATATATTAAAAAAAAATTATTTTTGATTTATAAATCAACATACATTTATTTAATATGAAACCAAACTGTATATCAAACACACAATCACTTATCAACAAAATATCTAAACTATCTTTAACTACAATAAAATTAAAATTTTTCAACTGTATCAATCATCATTGTAATAATCTATTTGATTTCAACAAAAATATCCTTTAAAAACTATGTAAAACTTTAAAATAAAATTATATCATCATAATTTTATTTTCACAATATTCTACTATATTCCTTTGAATTTTGTTTTCACTGTGAATATAATATCATATATATGTCTTTGTCAAATCAAACATGCACAAATTTGTAAAACAATTCAGTAAAATCTATGACATATATTATTCAAATGGTAACCATATAAATTTTTCAAAACTAAATAAGAGACTAAATCATCAAAATATAAACTTTAAATAATAACTTGTCCTTCTAAGTCAAATTTATAGTTTTCCTACAACTAAAAACATGTCTTATTCTTCTATATATTCATGGTTTTATAATGTCCCATAAAAATGTAGATGACAAAAAATTGATTTTATCAATCAAAGTCTTGATTAAAATAATATACTCAAATTTTCATGGAAAATCCACTCCTAATATAATATTGTAATCACTTCAAAATCATTACAAAACATGAAATGTAAACAAAATTCCACAACAATGATTTATAATTTTTGCATGTAATCCTTTTGAATAAATTTCAACAAAAATACATAAGAACTCTTCACACAATAAATATTTTACATTATTTCACTAAAATAACTTATCACATTCTCTCCAAATTACTAGATATTTTAACATCTGAATTTAAAAAAATATCTAAAATTAATTATTTCTAAACAAAATTTTCATGATAGACTAGAACCAACATGTCTATCCATATAACATATTTGTGCATAAATTTTTTTATCTCATATAAAACCCTAACATAGTTCAATAAGGCTCCAAAAACATAAGCTGATACTTTTCCAACCATATCATTATATAATGTTCAACCAATAAAAATCCAAAATAGAACCTTACACGTCTAAAAATATGTCATATAAATCATATTTTCAAGACCATAAACTTGTTATAGTTTTTCAAGAAAACTAATCAGTATTTATTTATCATTTATTCATTTTTGATACATGAACAAAACCATAATACTTTTAAATGCAATATATTTTCCAATATCTTAACCTTTATAAAACCCTAATATGCACAAACTATGGTTTCAATAGAATGAAACATCAAATATTTCAATATGACAAAACCCTTGAAACCTAAAATTGAAGTGCAAACCTAGACAAAATATTTAATTATTCCAAATCTCAACACACTATATTTCCACAACATAACCATGCAGGATTTTTTCTTCAAAAACTATGAATACAAGAAACTGTAGAAAGTATAATTGAAAATATATTTGCATGATCAAACATAATCTATTTTTATCATTGATTTATGATAGATCATGAAACATAAAACAAATAGAGTTCATCCCTACCAAACCCAAAGTTTCAATGAATTATTTTAAAATTGTAAATGGTATGTTCAAAACTCCACTCCAAATTATTTTATAGACAAAAAGTGAGAACTAGATGTTTTAATCAAATAAGAAAACCCTCATATATTCTAAAATATCATGCTCAAACCCAGAAAACCAACACATCTATATTTCATCAACTACTAGATAAATGGATTTATCAAAAACTAAACCATTCACATCAATATTTCATGCACAAAGAGAATCATAACAAGTAATAAATTGAATGTTTTATTCCAAAACAAACACGCATAGGTAGCTTATCAAAAATTATCACATGAAAACCAAAACTAACATTCTTTTCCATAAACTATTAAAAATAACTTATTCTTCTTTCCAAAATTTAATCACTTTACCATTTACATACCTATAAGTGCTTCATTCTAACCTTTCTAATCACAAATATCTAATTGCAACTTAAAAATCCAAATCAATAGAATAACACTTCCACAAGAAAGCTTCAAAAAATGATCAAAATAATGAAAATGGTGTTAGTTATAATCCAAGTCCCTTGACATAACTACCTTACTTACATGTTCAATCACCATTAGTTTTCTCAAATCAAGACTAGTATTTAGCCTCCCACCAACCAAATTAGCTATATTATCAAATTTAGTTACTACCAAATCCCTTGCCAAACCATCAACTAATATACATAAATTAAGGCATATAAACCTATCATTAAAGTCTTATACTACCAAAAATCTTACCAAGATCTCAAATACTCTATCATGATTTGAATTAACTTACCTTTCTAGCTTAGCATGCCATGAAATCTGTCAATAGACTACCAACTCAACTTGCCATTACAATGTTTATATACCTATAGACTACCAACCAACTTGTTAAAGGAATGAATTTATAAAATATTTATTTTAAATAATAATAATAATCCATGTCATAAATTTTTCATGATCATACCAAACATTTATACGTTGAACATGACCCTAGTTCATAAGCTTTGAAAATAATAAGCTTTGAGTGGCCATTAGGGCCTTCAAACTGGATTACATTAGAACTTAGGATATTAAAATATAATCATAGAATGATGAAGTGTTACAAAATTATAACCCCCTTAGGATACTTAATGTCCTTATAAAATAATTTATCCAAATCTCAAACCAATCTTAATGATGTCAATATTTTTAAAATGTTAAGTATATTTACAACTGATCATTGTATAAAACTGATCCATCAAAGCTAATAGTCATATTTTCAAATGAAATTCATGATAAATAAAATGATATATTTTATTTTTTAAAACCATAATATTCATTGATTAATCAAACTATAATAGTCATGACAATCTACTTATATACTTGTAATAGTGAATTAACAAAAAAAAACCATTACTACCAGTCAATATATTTTTCCATCTAAATCAAACCAAGTTGCATATTACCATAAAAATATGAAATTAGTCACCAAAAACTACTCAGACTATCAAAATGAAAACATATTTTAAAATAATATAAACTATCCGTATTACATATTGAAAATGATGTATTGTTTTTTAATCATGAATCAACTAAGAAATAAAATGACTGATCATAAACATTCACCAGTGATAAATACATATGCATATTTTGCTTATTCATATTATTATGTTTTTTAAAACCACTTAAATATAAATATGAATTATTAAACCAATCATCATTAACTTATATAATTGAAAACATGCATCTAAATATACTACTAATTGATTAGGTCCCTAATATAGTTTTAAACTTTATGACTAGGTCATCTCTATGGTAAAAGGAGTATTAGTTTTAAAAAATTAAGGGGGATGAAAAATAAGTATAATATTATAAACCTTGCTAGTCAATTTTTAATAAAAAAATTAAATATAAATCAAATTGCCTATTTAATAAAAACATAATATTGAGAGTGTGATCTAGATAAATCATTTCTCAAATAGCTACATGTGAACCCCTTTAATAATATATGTTAATAAGGGATGAGATGTTCAGCTAGCATGGTATTAAGAAAGGGAATGATGTAATAGGAAAGTTTATGATATATTCATAATATAATACAAATACCTTAAATATGATATCTAAAAATCAAGTATTACTTAAACAATAAGTTACAATTTAGCCTTTATTATTCATATAAAGAAAACTGAATTTATAAAGAGTAATATTTGAAAATAATTGATACTTACAATAGAATTGTATCATCCTCACATTCTTCCTTCATATTTTGAAACTCATCCATTTGTAACACTCATTGATCTTCTTAAAAGTAAAAGTAAGCAACAACAAGAAGAACGCAAATGAACTAAAAAAATAAATAGTAGAAAAAGATGAAAAAGAATGAAAGCAAAAAACATAAAAGAAAACAAATAAAAATGAAAAAAGAGATAATCATGAAATAATTTCAAATGATGGTTGTTAACTGAGTAACGTAGCCAATTTACTTCAATATCCTTTAAATGAAAAGAATTATTTCCTAGTATAAAGGGAATTATATCAGGAGCAAGCTATAATGAATCAAATTTTTAATATTTACTAAGGTCTTCATGGCTTTTTCCCAATGTAAAACTAGATCACCAACTTTAAAAATTTTATTAGAAACCTTCTTATCTAAAAACTTTTTAAATTTCTATTTAACCCTTTCTAATTTTTACAATGTTGTTACTTTAGATTCATCAAGATCCATTAGATCATGTAATCTCTGTTCAATCAAATTTGTATCTATAAAAATATATTATAAAGTAGTTATAGATGAATAAATCTTAAGTTCTATTGGTAAGGTGGCCTCAAATCCATATGCTAACATGAAAGGTGACTAATTGGTTGTTACCTTGACAATAGTTATATTAGCCCATAAAGAGTGAAAAAAATTAAGATGCCAATTTTTTTTTTCACAAATTAATTTCTTCATGATTGAAATCATATTTTTATTAGTAGACTCAGCTTCACCATTACTTTGAGGGTAATATTTAGATGAATGACAAGATATAATAGAGTATTTTCTCAAAAAAATTATAAATTCATTCGAAATAAATTTAGATCCATTATCTAAAATGATTTCATAAGGAATTCCAAATCTAGAAAAAATCTAATTTTCTAAAAATGAGATTACTTCCCTTGTTACAGAACTTTTAAGTGCTTTAGCCTCAGGATATTTAGTGAAATAATATATTCCTTTTAATATATACCTATGAATAGTAGATGAATGAGAATTTATATCTAAAATAAAGTTCATACCTCATTTTATAAATGGTTTTTCAAGAATAAAAAGATTTAAAGGCATTGATGGTAATGTATCTCTACTAATAAAAAATTGACATGTCATAAAAGAACAAACTAACTTAAAAACATCTTGAAAAAGAGTAGGCCAATAGTATCCTACTTGTAAGATCTTATAAGTAGTGATTTTTGTAGCATAATATCCACCACAATTTCCTTCATAGCATCTTCTAGGAAATTTTTGAGTTTGATCATGCATAAGGCATCTTAATAAAACTCCATCTCTATTTTTATAAAGTAGAAAATTTTCTAATAAATAAAAATTTAAAGCTTTTAACCACAAGGAACATCTTTTTTTATATCAAAATTATTAGGATAGGCTTGATTTTCAAAATAAAAGACCAAATTATGATACAAACCATCTTTAGCCAATAAACAACCTCATTTATTCATTTAAAGACCAAATTTAAATTTTTTATAAAAATTAGAAATCTTCATGGTCTTTAAATGAGGCTTCGTATTCAAGTTATCATCAATTGATAAGACCAAAATGATAATATCTGAAGGAACATTTTAATCTAAATATTTTTCTCAGTCATTACCTCTAAATCTTTTTAAAATTTTGAATTCAAGATCAAATTCTTAAATTCGTAATATCCACTTAGCAAGCCTTCCTTGAATGGTTGGTTATTTTAAAAGATCAGATAAAATAGCTATGTTAGATCACACAGAAATTTTGTTTCTCATTAACAAATAATGAAATTTAATCAAAGAAGAAAACAATGAGAAAATAAATTTCTCAATAAAAAGGTACCTAGTTTTAGCTTCTTGTAAAACTTGACTCATATAATCGATTGGTTTTCATCATTATTTTCAAACTCTTGAGTGATAACAACTTCAATTGCTTTTTAGTAGAATTAATATAAAGAATGAATTCTTTCTTTAAATCTAGTTTAGTAAGTACTAGATCACTTGTAATGGAATATTTAACATTATTGAATGTTGAATCAATACATTCATCTCAAGTATAATTTTTTTCTTTTTTAAGAAATAATTACAATGGATTAGATTTATCAGCAAAATCTGATATGAATTTCCTAACAAAGTTTATTTTTCCAAAGAAAGACCTTACACTAGATTGATCTCTAGGAAGAAATAACTCTTTAATAGATTTAATGCATTTAGGATCTATACAAATGCAATCCTTAGAAATAATATTCCCTAATAACTTACCTTCAGTAACACCAAAAATTGATTTCTTTAGATCTAAAGAAATACCATACTTTCTACATCTTGTGAAAACTTCACAAAGATGATCTTAATGTTTTTTTTTTTCATATTTTTAAATGATCAGTGAGATCATCTAGGTAAACCTAAACAGAAATTCCAATCAAGTCATCATAAGAAACATTCATGGCTCTTTGAAAAATAGCTCATGTAGTCATTACTCCAAAAGGCAATCTATTATAATCAAAAGTCCCTCTATGAGTAGTAAAAGTAGTTTTATGTCTATCTTCAATATTTAAAAAAATATGATTATAACCATATAATAAAGACATCATTTAATATTCTAAAACTTATTGTAAAATATGTTCAATACTTGGTAGAGGAAAATTATCTTTAACTTTAGCTTTATTCAAATCTATAAAATCAACACACATCTAATGTCACCATTTTTCTTCCTAACTAACATTAAATTAGCTACCTATTTAGAATATTTTATAAAGAAAATGACATCAATATTAATCATTTTGTCTAATTCTTTGTATTTTTATCTTACAATTTTAATACCAAGTTTTATAGGTATGTCATGTTTAATAATATCAATATCATAACCTTTAAGATCTTTGTATGACCAAGTAAAAACATTAATGAATTATTTAAATAGCTTAATAAATTTAACATTTTCACTTGTATTAACTTGAAATTTACATAGACATATTTAGGATCCTCTTTTGTTCCTAAATTGATAGGAATAGTTTCACCTATGATTCTCCTGAAAGGTTCTTCCATCCTAGAAAATTTGGATTGAATGTTAGATGTAAACATAGATTCTAAAATTAATAAATTAGTATGTAATTTATTAGTAATTAATTGAAACTAATCTCTATAACTTAGTACATAATCAAAATAATTACCTTTAATTAAATAATTTATGTCTTCATCACAACTAGAAATAGGCCAACTATCATTGAAATCAAGAATTTTAAGTTGAAAAAATTCAGCATAAGAGAAGTCTGTGGTTGGTTCACTTTAACTTAGAGTTGGGTTAGATGAAAAAATATCAAGCTTATTAGCTCTAATATTATATTATCTAAGAATATGAGTGATTTTTAACTCACAAAAAAATTTAAGTAAAGACCAAAATTTTTGCATATAATTATGTAGATGAGTTTGATCAGTTTTATAAAAAAATTGAACTTTTCTAACAACTAATTCAAAATCTTCAAAGACTTGTGAATATTTAATGTTAAGTTAAATGGATTTTTCTAAACCTAAACATAATTATTCAAATTATGTAGTATTATTAGTGTTTTGAAATAATAATTTTAAGGCATAATAAAAAAATTTACCAATAGGAGAAACTAAGTAAATCCCCACACCACTACTTTGTTGAGAACAAGCTCCATCAAAATAAAGTGAACATAAAATATTTTTCTTAAAGAATTCTTCATGATGATTTGTTGGTTCATCTAAATTCAACAACTAATAAGTTCTAATTCCTATCTCAACATAAGTAATAGTGGAAGTGGATGAATCTATAAATGTGCTAGACCAATCCTCTCTTTTTTTGAAAGCAATCTCATTAATAATGGAAAATAATGTGATATCTTTTGCAACAAAAGCACCAGCTAATTTTGACCAATCTCTTCCCAATAAAATAGCATAATTATTAAGAATGTCTAAAACTTGAACATTAGTCATGCATCTAATTCTTTCATCTTCAACAATCTTAATAACTATGTCATGAAACTTACCACAAATTTTAGTTTGTCTAGAACCAAATCCAGTAAGTTTCTTGTTGTCAGTTTGATAAGATATGCCTAATTAATCTAGAATGAATTTATGCATTATATTATTCAAACCACCTATATCTAAAATATAATTATGGATTACCTTATTAATAATTTTAACTGTAACATAAAAAGGGGGTATATAGTCTGTAAGAGCATCATAACTTTGAGAAAAAATAGTTGATTGTTCATTACTACTTTATTCTTATAAGCCTACATTAGTTTTAGGATTCTTAACAGCTTCAAGAATTTTTTCAAATTTCCTTAGAAGACTAGCTACTTGTAATAATGAGAATCCATGTTTGATTGTAGATAGACCATCAATTATATCATAAGCTTTAGCATCAATTTGTCAAAAAAAATTAGGCTTATAATGTTGATATTGACTATTATTATAGCCAATTGATAAAGGAATATTTTGAGAAGAATTTTTAGTTGTTATTTTATTATTTTTTGAAGAGTTATATTCTTTATTTTTAGTATTAATAACATAAGCACCTTCATTTTCTAATGGATCATCAAGATCACACATATTTATGTTAATTTATAGCTCTTTAGATATAAGATATTTCCTTTGAATTTTTTTCTAAACTTATGGATAGCAACACATGAATCTAAATCATGATCTAATTCACAAACATTATAGTAATAAATAATTTTTAATTTTTTTATTCCAGTATTGTTTTTATTCAATAAAAAAGGTTTATCATTTAATTATCTTTTACCAATGACTAATTAATTTCCTAGACTTTGAATGGATTTAAACAAATATTTATTATATGCATTTAAATGTATAGAATATCTATCTTTAAATATAATAAATTTAAGTTTATTTTCATATTCAATATAGAATGTTAAAGTTTCATTATATTCTATAATATCCTTATCTTTTAAGGTCATTTTATCTTTTAGGGATAAAACACTACAAAAATAAAATCTAGATAGATTCTTAGAGGATCTAAGATCATGAGGAATATTTTGATGCAACTTAGTGAATCTGATAATAAAATTATAAATGGTCTCACCTAGATCAAGAGAAAAATTCACAAGATCATTAACTAGGTCAAAGTCCTCTTTCACTTTCTCAAAAGATAAATCTAGCCATTCTTCAATATTTTTCTATTTACTGATAACTTTAGCAGGTAAACAAATAAATGCTTAGTAAGCTTTTAATTTAAGTGTTTTAAAAAATATCTTAAACAAAGATTTTCATTTGTTATACCAAGATTAGAACAAATTAACCTAAATACTTCTAAATAATCTTCCCAAAATTATCTAGGAATTCTATAAAATTTTATTATATTTAATGCTTTAAGGGATGGTAACTTATTAGGATGATTTCCAATATTAATTGGATTTGTAGAAATGCATAGTGTTACAACTATCTACTATTCTTATTTAGCTTTATATTCACCTTCACCTTCAGTGAAATCATTTCGATCTCTATTATCTTGTAGTCTATGAATCAACTCTTATATACTCACTTCTACTTAAACTCTTATTGGAAACTTACATAGTCTCTTTTACTTGAATTGGCTAATTTTATTAAAGCTGATTTAATTGCATATTTATATCAATAATTTCAGATGGTAAAACTAGATCATCAAAAATAAAAGAATCAAAAATAAAATGAGTTCATGGCCTAGGATTAGTAGCTAAAAATCTAGATCTATCTTTCTAAATTTATCTATTTGTATTTAAAATGTCTTATTGAGTTTCATGAGTAAGATTAAAATAATAATCTATCTTAAATTCTACAATTGTTTCTTTTTCATTTATAATTTGAATAACATTCTAAAGATTATGAGATGATTATACCATATATAACGAGTAATATTAAAAGTAACATCAACTTGGTCATCAACAATATCAGTTTTAGGTTGAATAATAGGAGGTTTTCCTCCAAGTACCATGAGCAAGAAGAAAACACAACTTAAAATAAATAAGATTTTTGAAAAATTTCTCTATTAGAGTCACCAAATTTTTTGATAATAAGAATTTTATCATCAACTAATCCACCCTTTCACTTATTGTGAAGGTTAAGTTATAATTATACAAGTCTAATAGTAAGGTTCTTAAGGTTCAATTACGATCCTAAATATGTGATGGGTTTTTTAAATGTTTTGATAAATAACAAATAAGATATCAAATATAATATATTATATTATAATTTTATAAATCCACTTATCAAATAATGAATCAGTTTAGATCTAAATGTGTAATCTATCCTATTCGACAGAGGTCTATGAACAAGACAATTTCTTGAAGGAAATAAATTTGATTTAATAATATAATATATTTAAAAGTAATATCTTGTTTTTGTTGTGATAAATTCAAAATGAAATCAAGATAATAAATCAAATAAATAAGTAAAATAGAATTGAGATAAATCAAAGATGAACAAATCTTTAATAAGTTAAATAACTAAGATGAACTCAACATATAAGATACATAAACTAACAAAATCTAGTAAACTAAAGAGAATAAATTATAGAAGACAAGAAAGACCATAAATAAACTAACAAAGAGATAATAAAGTATTAAACAAAACAAAATTAATTAATTTAACTTAACTAAGACTAACAAACTAAAACAATCTAGCTATAAGCCAAGTCTACAAACTAACTAATCTAAAATCTAACTATGTCCAACTATAAGAAATATTAAATAAAATAAAATAATCTAAGAAACTAAAAATAAAAATAAAGAAGAACATTAGTAAAATTAAATCAAAATAAAATATATTAAAACTAAAAGAAATAGAAACAAGTAAATAGATTAATTAAAGATTAATCTAGATCAGATTAAACTAAATTAAAGTCAATATAAGTACAATATAGACAAAATATATGAGTCTCAATAGAGAGAGTCATCTTAGAAAAATAGATTGATTTTATTTGAAAAACCAATATATTTATTTACAAAATATCTTGAAAAATGACTTTTACAATCAAATATATCAATTAAATGTCATAAATAATGAAGTTTTCATCATTATTTAGATTGAATACCTGGATTATAAACATAGGAATATAAGAAAAAATCATCAAAATATGTTGAACTTGACAAAATTTAGATAATCTATTACAAATGATAATATAAAAATAGATATACCTATGTTGCCTAAGTAATTTACTCAACTGTCAGAGAAAGTACCATTGGGTCTATCTACAAAAGTAATGCTATCTCAGAAAACTTACATAAAAGAGAGAGATAAATGATTGACTTCACAATGTATAAGTCTTCAATACCTGTGTTGTTCTTCCTCTTTAAATGAATCCTTGATCTCCTTTTATGCTTTAAATTTGGTTGAAAAAAATATCATAACTAGCCTTAGTTACTAGTTTAACTCAACTAATTGAATTTTTAAAAATCAATTAATATAAACAATTATTAGTTAAAGTTTAATTAAGACTTAAAAGTCTTAATGGATCAAGTGTTTGAATATAGATCAAGCATTTCCTTATGACTGAAGACCCTTAATCAATTAAAAATAAAATAGAAAAACATAAGAAAATGAATAAAGAGATAAATCAAAGTTTAATAAAATTCCTATTTATATTAATACCATAATGCACATTTCAAAAAATTTACTTATATATATATATATATATATATATATATATTAAAGTCTATTGTACTTTCAAAATATCATCACGAAAACATCAAAATTTAAAAATAAAAGTATCAAATCCAAAAGTATAGAGTTATGGCAACATAAATTTCATTATGAAAATTAACTTTTATCTTGTTGACATCCAAAAGTCATTAGAATTTGACAAAACCTCAATAATCAACTTCTCTTGCTCATTCACACATTCATTATATTCCATCTCAATTGATGGAAACTAAATCATATGAGTCCAAGTATCACTTGTATTATCATCAATCTCCAACTTAATCTTCTTCAAAATTTTGACCTTAACTAGAGTGTCTATGTCATTTTGACTATCTAATCGTTTATCTGAAGTTGTTGGATGAATTTCAAGTGTGTATTTTCTGCAACATGAAATAGGTTCCTTTAAACTTAATTTTATACATCCTAAAATAGGATCTCTTTGAGATGGTGTGGGTTCATTAGAAATATAAGGTAGGGTAAGGTTAAAAAAGTTATTGTCATGGGCTACTTTAATGTTTAACTGAGTGGATTCATTAATATGTTGAGGCTCATTAACATGTTGGATTCTCTCTGGGGTAGGTGACTAAATTGGAAAGTGATGTACATTATTTTGTAAGTGGTAAGAGGAAATGTTATGGGATTGAGGCCTAGCTCCAAATCTATGGTCATGAAATCTTCTATTACCTCTATGGTTTGCAGGGATGAAGGGAAAATTATTCAAAACATTCCAAAACTCAGGGTCTGATGCATCAAAGTAGATTAACATCTTAGCACCTCTACTCACATATCTTTGGCCAAATATCATATCCCTAAAACATCTCTTTAGGAATTATCTATTTGGGTTATGTTGATTCAAATTATTTGAATTCTGACCCCAACCTCTATTATCATTACTTCTACTTGATCCTGGTTGATCCCAGTCAGACATCTTAAACATTTGAAATATATTCTAAAAATATTTATTTATGATTGAAAAATCAACATACATTTATTTAATATAAAACTAAACTATATGTAAAACATACAATAACTTATCAACAAAATTTATGAACTATCCTTGACTGCAACAAAACAAAATTATTCCAATTGTATCAATCATCATTGTAATATTCTATTTGATTTCATCAAAAATATCTCTTAAAAACTATCTAAAACTTTAAAATAAAATTATATTATCATAATTTTATTTTTAAAATATTATTCTATATTCTTTTGAATTCTATTTTCACTATATATATATATATATATATGTATGTATGTATGTATGTATGTATAAAATCAAACTTGCACATATTTCTAAACCAATTCAGTCATGTTTATGGCACATATTCTTCAAATTGTAATCATATCACTTGTTTAAAACTAAATAAGAGAATAAATCATCAAAATATAAACTTTGAATAATAACTTGTCCTTCCAAATCAAATTTATACTCTTCTTGGAACCATAAACATATCTTATTGTTCTATATATTCATGGTTTTGAAATGTCCCAAAAAAATGTAGATGATAAAAATTTCATTTTATCAATGTCTTGATTGAAATAATATACTCATATTTTTATGAGAAAGCCACTCCCAATATCATAGTTTAATCACTTCAAAATCAATGGAAAATATGAAATGTAAAAAAAAATCTAGAACAACCATTTATAATTTTTGCATGTATTCCTTTCAAAGAAATTTCAAAAGGAATCAACAATAACTCTTCACACAACAAACATTTGACATCATTACACTGAAATAACTTATCACAGTCTCTCCAAATTATTAGATATTTTAACATTTTACTTCAACAAAAATATCTAAAATGAATTATTTCCAGACAAATTGTCATGGTAGACTAGAAACCAACAAGTCTATCCATATAATATATATGTGCATAATAAAACTCATCTCATATCAAACCCTAACACAATTTAATATGGATCTAGAAACATAAAATTATACATTTATAACCATATCACTGTATAATATTCAACCAACATAAACTCAAAATATAATGTTGCATGTCTAAAATTTGTCTTCTAAATCATTTTTCTAGGAACAAGAAATAACTTGTTATATTTTTTCAAGAAAACTAATCACTATTTATTTATTTATTGTTCATTCATTTTCAATACTTAGAAAAAACTAGAACACTTTCAAATGCAATAGATTTTAAAATATTTCAACCTTTATAAAACCCTAATATACACAAACTATGGTTTCAATAGAATGAAATATCAAATATTTTTATATGACAAAACCATCTAAACCCAAAATTGAAGTGAAAACCTAGAAAAAATCTTCCATTATTTCAAATCTCAACACACTATACTTCATAGCATAACCATGTAGGTTTTTTCTTTCAAAAATCATGAATACATGAAACTATAGAAAGTATGACTAAAAATATATGTGCATGCTCAAATATAATCTCTTCTAATCACTTCTTTATGAGAGACCATGAAACAAAAACACATATAGTTCATCCCTACCAAACCTAAAGTTTAAATGAAGCATTTTGAAACTGTAAATAACATGTTCAAAGCACCACTATAATTTATTTTACTAAAAAAAATATAGAACTAGATGTTTTAATCAAACAAGAAAACCCTCATTTATTCTTAAATATCATACTCAAACCTAAAAAACCAACACATATATATTTCATTAACTACTAAATAAATGGATTTTTTAAAAACTAAAACATTCACATTAATATTTCGTGTATATAGAGAATCATAACAACCAATAAACTAAAATCTTTATTCTAAAACAAACATGCAGAGGAAGCTTATTGAAAATGATCACATGCAAACTAGAACCAACATTCCTTTCCATAAACTATTTTAAAAAACTTATTCTTATTTCCAAAATTTAATCACTTTTCCATTTGCATACTTGTAAGAGTTTTTTTGTAACCTTTCCATTCACAAATCTCTAACTAGAACTCCAAAATCCAAATCAACAGAGTAACACTTCCACAAAATGCTTTGAAAAATGATCAAAATAATGAAAATGATTTTATTTTTAAGCCAAGCCCCTTGACATAACTACCTTGCTTACATTTTCAATCACCATTGATTTTATCAAATCGAGTTTAGTATTTAACCTACCACTAACCAAGTTAGATATATTATCAAATTTAGTGACTACAAAATCCCTTACCAAACCATCAACTAATCTCTATAAATTAAGGAATGTACACATATCATTAAATTATTAAACCACCTAAAATCATACCAGGATCTCAAATCCTCTAGCATGCTTTGAATTAACTCACCTTGCTAGCTTAGCATGCCATGAAATCTACCAATGGACTACCATCTCAACTTGCCATTACAATATTTATATACCTAGAGACTACCAACCAAATTGTCAGTGGAATTAATTCATCAAATATGTCTTTTGAATAATAATAACCCATTTCATAAATTTTCCATTATCATACCAAACCTTTATGCCTTGAACATGACCCTAGTTCATAATCTACAAAAACAATAAGCATTGAGTGGTCATTAGGGACTTCAAACTAGATTACATTAGAGCTTAGGATATTAAAATACAAACTTAGCATTATGAATTTTTAAAAACCTATAACCCCCTTAGGATTCTTAATTTCCTTAGGAAATAATTTATCCAAATCTCAAACCAAACTTAATCATGTCAATATTTCCAAAATGTCAAGTGTATTTACAACTAATCACTATATGAAACTAATCCATCAAAGCTAATAGTCAAATTTTCAAATGAAATTCATGATAAATAAAATGATATATTTTATATTTTAAAACCATAATATGCATTTATTAAACAAACTATAATAGTCATGATAATATACTTATATACCTGTAATAATGAATTAATAGAAAAAGCATTATTACCAGTCAATATATTTTTCCATCTGAATCAAACCAAGTTGAAATTACCATAAAAATATGAAATTAGACACCAAAAAATGCTCAAATTATCCAAATGAAAATTGATATAAAAACCATATAAAGTCTCCCTATTTCATATTAAAAATGATGTATTATAATATGACCATGAATCCACTGAGAAACAAAATGACTGATCATAAACATTCACCATTGATAAATACATATGAATATTTTATTCATTCATATATTTATGCTTTTTAAAACCAATTAAAATATAAATATGAATTCATAAACCAATCATCGTCAACTTATGTAATTGAAAACATGCATCTAAATATACTACTAATTGACTAGGTCCCCAACATAATTTTAAACATTATGACTAGATCATCTTTATGGTAGAAGGAGTATTAGTGTCAAAAAATTGAGGGGGAGGGGGTGAAAAATAATCATAAAAGGAGTTACCTTTGGTTCCACTCTAGGCCTTGCTCCACTACCTATTATGTGTCCATAGCCCTAGTGGAGTTTACCTAAATCACCTTCAAAGGAATGTAGCTTTTAGTGTCAAGTCTGTTTCAACTCGATACACATGTTTTTGCTCTTTTTTGCAAACCCTTAAGAGTTTGGGAACCATTTTTTATCCAAGTTTCAAGGAATTCAAAACTTCTACTCAAGAACCACTCACTTTATACCAATTAAATTCTGCCCAAGCATTCTTATGATGTGAAATTAAGTATTAGTATGTATGGATTTTTAGAATTTTGAGACCTTCATCTATTAAAATAAAAGTTTGTTAACGCTAGATTATATTTATATTAAAATCACATATCCCATAGAATAATAAATTTATTAGTAAAATGTCCTAGATATTCTAAATCAACATATAACAAGGTCTCTTACTTTGGGCATCCATCTATTGAGATGTACATGAGCTTTAACATCTCAATTCTTCATATTTTAGAAGTTTGAAAAAATGCAAGAGAAATTTAAGACCTTGCCCAAAGGGCTTCTTACTAGGATACACACAATATCTAATCTAAGGAAAGAAATAGATAGAAAGTAAACACATATCAAGAAAGCAAAGTGGAGCTATAACTAATATACTCATATTCCCTTATGGATAATGATTTTAATATAAATTTACAACACTCTTATTGTCATAGGCCCATTCTATGAATTCTATAGATTGGAAAGTTGGATCATTATCACACATTAAAAACAAAGGAATCCCAAATATGGTTATGATGTTCTCTTCTAAAAACTTGATGACACCAATTATTCTACAATTTTTAGTGGTAACTATTTTAGTCTACCTTTTGTAATAATTAGTGGCTAGCCAATGAGTTGGGATTGATGACTCCAACAAAGTCCAATCCCCATTATAAAAATGACCTAGTTTCAATCATTGGTTGTAAATGCATGAATTCCCTTACTTTTATATTGTTGAATAATTGACACTAGTGACATGCTTAGACATAATCATGTGCATATCTGAATATGGTAGGCCAATAATAGCTTGATATAAGTATTTTTTGGGTAGTGGTTATACCGAAAGGGTGTCCACTTTCCAATTTATCATGGAAATTATTTACGATGTTCATAACTTATTACTTGGAAATGTATCTTAGATAAATGCCCTCATAGTTTTTTCTATAAAGCACTCATATATTGATTATGAAATGTGATATTTTGAGTCTAAACGATCTTCTTTTATCTCATTTTAATTCTGGTGGGCAAGTGCCATTCAATAAGTAGTAGACAATGTCTGTGTACCATTCCTCACTTGAAACCTAGTCTATTTCTACCTATAAAACATCAATTTAAGGATTAGTCTTGGTGATCAATTGAAATAAGCCTTCACCTCATACCATCTTGGTTGAATTTATCTCTATGTAATATTATTGGAGTTTAGTTATCCATTTTCCTCATCTTTCTCCTTACCCATTCTAGTGAAGCATAAGCTTAACAATGAGGTTAGGTACAATAGCATGAGTTTTGTTTTGAAGGATATAATATTTGAATTTATATATATATTTACTAAGGCTTATGATTTATTGTATAGGAGTGGGTATTTTATTTATGCATCCTTTAATTTCATACTCATGAAGGTCACTATATTTTCTTTGTCATCTACTTTCTATGTTAAGACAACAACAATCATGCAGTTGTAAATGAAGGAATATAGGTAGAAATATTTATCAAAATATAGGTTAATCAAGATTTAGGCCTATACTATAAATTATTTAATGTATTGTAAATATTTCTTAGCCTAGGACATCTAATAAATCTTCACATATTTTTTCAACATGACATTAAAATTTCTAATAATTTTGATAAAACTTGAAACAAATTTATGTACAAAATTATTTTTTCTAAAAAATGACTTTAATTAATTTTTACTATTAGGGAAATCAAATTTTAAAATATAATTAATACTATCATGATCAATATCCATAACATACTTCATTATTATGTGTCCCAATATTTTACATTTAGTTATGCAAAAAATACTCTGCTTAGGGTTTAGAGAAATACCAAAGGTTCTGCAATTCTCCATAACTTGTTAAAGGTGCACCATGTGGTCATTCCTATTTTTAAATATAATAGATAGGTAATCCATGTAAATAATTATGCACTTATTGATCATTTCTTGTATTTTGTGGTCCATGGCATGTTGAAAGGTAGCCCTAGATTTAATGAGCCTCCAAGGCATCCTTCTATATGTGAATGTTCCCCACTTGGTTGTGAAAGCCATTTTAATTCTATAGTATTTGTTAACTAGAACCTGATTGTAACTATAAAATACATCTAAGAAATAAATCATTTAAAAACTACTAACCATTTGAATTACCTTTTCCAATGATGGAAATGGATAATTATCCTTTTTTGAAGACTGGTTGAGATTCTAAAAATCTATACAGAATCTAATTTTACTATTTTTATTTCTAACTAAGACAAAGTTAGCTACTCATGTAAAGTGTCTAATTGGTAAAAATACCGTTTCATTCCATAACTTATTTACTTATTTATATATGAAAGGATCTAGTACTAGGTTGATGGGTATTTGCCTTTACCTGAAGGGTTTACATGTTTGTTTTAAAGGGATAGTATGAGTGATAACCTAGGTGTAAAATAATTTGAGGTATTTGCATGACCATGTAAGGACATATTTAAATCTAGACAATATCTTAGTGGCCTCATCAACCTTTTCTTTGGTCTAGATAAGCCTGATGTTAATGTGTTGGGGATTATTCAATGAACCCAAGTTAATTTACTTGTAATATTTGCCACTTACTTTGGGTATTGTGGGGTCACTCATTATCTTATTTTGGTCAAATATACTCTCTAGAGAGACCATGCCCTTTAGTATATTATTATTCTTTAGTTGAATTATTTAATCAGCTTTAGCCTCCTTCATGGATTTTTCATCTTGTTTATTGATATTATGTGACTCAAAGACTCCAGAATTAGTCATGAAGTCGATGATCTACTTATCATTTTCAAACACTTGGAAGTAGATGTTTTTTGGGATATAAGGACAAGATATCATCTTGACCTTAAATTTCTATAGTTTTAGGGCCTTAGGTTGGAATAGGTTAGCTACTGTATAAGCCAATACATATGCTAACTAGTTTTGATCCCTAGGCACCAAGGAAATGTTAAATGCTTGAAAGATTTAGATTAAATCCCATGATCTATATTTATATTTATTTAGATAAAAAATCTTAAAAATTATATTGGATACATACCTACTTGAAAAATAACTCCAAATCACCTCCTACCAATAATTTCCTTACCTTGTGTTTGATGTAAAATTGAAGTCCTAAGATCAGGGCTTCATATTTTGTAATATTATTAACTAGTGGAATTGAAGTCCATAAGATGTTAAGTTTTATTTTCTAAATATATTTGACAGCATGATACCTACCCTTGAGCCTTTATTGGCTCTCTAACTATCAAATTGTATCATCCAAAATCCTTCATCTTTGGTCATAGGATTACTTTCATTCGAGCCAGCGATATCAAGAGCATATACACCTAAGTCAATAGATTGGAAATGCACTTTCTCATTCTTGGAATTGTACTCTATTATCATGCACTTCATCCTCAGCTATTACTCAATTTGGATCTAATTGGGCTCATCCCTCTAAGGTATCCACATGTGAGGGTAGTCTATGGACATATATCCATTCAAGGATTTTGTCCAGTCTCTACTTAATAACATCCCATATACTTCTAGGATTTTCATGACCCAAATGTTGATGAAATTTTGAATCTAGGGTTCATGAGCTAACTAAATATAAAAATTCAATAGTTTTCTTACCATTTTAACCTTAAACTTGCATAATTGGATGACAACTCTAACAGACTTAATTGAATTCAGTCCCAACTTTTAAAAAATACTTGTAGGCATTATGTTATTAGATGCCCCATAATCAAGCAAATAATTATGTATATTATTCCCAAAGATTCTAATAGTTAATAAAAATGAAGGAACGTACGATTTAATTTTATACATCACTACATTCCCATTTACTGATTTATCTTTACCTTTGTTTGACTTCTTAGTTAAGGATTTAAGCAACATATCATGTTGTTTAGTGATTTGAGAAAGCTCATGTAAATTAATGTTGCATTTGATATTTTTCATATATTCCATGATGTTATATCCAATTTTAGACCTAGTTTTTAGCTAAATATTTAGTATGTTGAGTATCCTTTCTATTTGAATGGGAAGGATCATTTTTGGTTTGATGGTCCAGGGGAGTGTTAGCTTTGTTAGGTGGTGTAGAAGTTGTTGCAAGTTCTTTTTGGTCTCTATTTCTCAAGTCATAATTTTTTTTTGGTATTGTTGGAAAGTGTAGATCTCATCCATGTAACTTTAAGACTCATTCTCTTCTTGGTCATGAAACTCATAAATTTAGACCATGAGTTCCATTTCAGTAGGGTTGGAGCCACTATCAGGTCCTCTTGTGTTCCTAGAATTCTTAGTGTTGTATTGATTTTTAGGGATAACATCATAAATTTATATCTCACCTCAAAAAATATCAAAAGCATTAAAAAATTCTATGTAGTCTAATTTTCCATATCGATCCATGTTATGGACCCTACACCAATTAGGTAAGGACAATTCATAGATATTTATGTTAGGAATCTTATTAGATGAGGGTTCATTGTTGTTATTATTATTATTAGACCTATTGAAATGTTTTTTTTTACTTTTGTAACATTTAATTTATGTTATAACCTTATCTTATGTTTGAACCATCCAATAAATTAATTCTAGGTCTCCTTTTGAGGAGTCAAGTTTGGTATTCTAGATAATGTTTTGGGTGTTAGATTTGTTAACAAGGACCAAAGCTTGGTTATTATTCTAAGTATGAGCCCCATCATTATATTGATTGAAGAATCACAATTATTATCCTATATCTACATGGATCAATGGTAATTGATTAAGGCTGAGTATATGGTTCAAATATATCATATTTTGGCTTACATTTGGGACCCAACTTAGAGTGGGTAAAGGTGGGTTGATGTTTGGGATAGAAAAAGAAAGATGCCCCTACAAGTGTATTTACTCATCAATATGTATAGCTTCTACATATTATTGTGATAGTGTATTGATGTTTATGGTCCTATTAAGAAGATAGTTATCATGTTATCCAAGGCATTCTTATAGATCTCAAGTTCTAGGTCATTTGCAAGATAATATGGAGCTATGGTGAGGCTATATGCCTTTTGAAATGTAGCATTAAAATATCTTATGGGTTCATTTAGGTCTCAATTTAGGATAATAAACTACTGGTAGATGATTCTCATTATAAAAAACCCTCCCAAATTATATGATGAAGGTATTATTGAACTATTTCCATCCGATGATGGAATCCTCTAGTAAATTGAGGAACTAATCATATGATGGTTCTTTGAAGGTGAATGGGAAGTGTCTCAAAGATACATCTTTATGGATGACATTTATGATCCTAAGAGTAGCCTTGAAATAATTGATATGCTCTTTGGTATTTATACCCATATATGGATTAAAGAGAGGGAGGTATTTCTCTAAGTTCCTGGGCAAATCATGTACAGGACTAGGTACATTCATAGAAGATCCTCCTAACCATGCCATGAATAGTTATATGTGAAATGGAGGATGCATATGTTGGATTACTAGAGAGTAAAGGTGGGATTTAGATCTTCTACGTCTCCCTTTATCAACTCTAGCCTTACAATGATTTTTTAGTGATTCAAGGGGAACCCTAGTGTCTTAGTGAGATCTAGTTCAAATCCTAGGCAAATCTAGAATGTTTAATCAAATATCTCTATTATAAACTCACAATAATACAAATGTTCACCAAATATTACAATATAAGGTAAATATTAGTCCAAACTAACATAAAGGAACCCTACAAGAAGGCCCACAATTAAGCATAATAGTTTGTTGAACTGGATCTTTCATAGCTTTAGACCATGTGTAAATTAGTTAGAAACTTGGTTCAATCCTACAAATACCAATGTTAAACATGATATATTAAAAAATTATTAGTGTATTAATATTTATTAAATCATCTCAAAATGAAAATTTGCAAAGTACATCATGATACTACTTTATACTCTATCTAGACCTTTAGAACCTTAGCCCGGTGATCTTTTACACAATAATCTACTTAAACACTGATGTTTACACTTATTTATTATAAACAAAAAATTCTTAGTTCAAATTATTCATAACTTTGTAAGTATAGACTAAAAAGAGCTAGATCCCTTTAAAGAATTCAATTACATGCCAATCTTTAACCTTTTAGATGAAATTTAAATAGATCAGAGGGGTAATGCCAAAATATATTTAGAATTGAACTAGAATTTAAAGGATAACTTGGAACAAACACTTTTTAAAAGGATATTTCAAAGTTTAAAAAGATCTTACAAAAAATGAGAAGAAAATGCAATGTTTGTTCTAATCTTTGTGTATTTTAAGAAACTATGCTATGCATCAACCAAAATACATTATAATTTACTCAAGGCCCTCCTTATACCACCAAATCTTCTCTATTGATGTATGTCTATGTCAAGGAAATAATGTGAATAGAAGAATAACATTTATCAAATTATAGTATAGGTCCTAAAAAACCTTGGGGCTTCACTTAAATTTACTGGAGAGATTATGTGTTGACCACCTTTTAGTCTAGCAGTAGACCCTATTGTAGGGATGATAAGAATATTTACAGTGACACAATCTACGTTAATTTTGATATGATGTAAATTAATTTGTATTTGAAAATATAAGACCAAAATTTTAAACAAATAAATGGACATTTATAATGAGCATTAATCTAAACTTATTCATGTTTTAAAAAAATTCAAAATAAGGAAGCAAGGTAGGGCACAAAATAAAGTTCCCTTGTAACATCAAAGACCAATAGATCTCCTTTAGTTTCTTATAATAATAATGCAAATAAAAATAAAAACTATGAGATATTATTCCTTAGACCTAGAACATAATAAGTGCCATGAGGATTCTAGGGTCAATATAATGCACATATCTGAAAAGAATGATTTAAAATACTACTTACAATAAATTGCCTTTAATATATTTACTAGTAGAATAAGAAGAAAATAGAACATACATAATAGACTTTGTTAGCCTAGCTAAAATCACAAACTAATGAGATGCATTTGAAACACTAATTCCATATTTTAACCATTAAATAAATGAGATCATATATTATTAACAAATATTGAGAAATAAGAACGCATGAAAATAATGAAAACAATGAGTTAATTACTATAATTTCCTTTATCTTTGCATTAATTCACTAAATTATGTCTCTTATTTACAATTAATATGATAAAACCTATATATAATCAATGTTAATTCCTCAATCAATAATAATAGGAACTGGGTAACATGCCAATTACTAGTAGACAAGGTCATCTATGTCCTAAAGTTTGAGAATATTCCTTATTCAAAAATGGTAATATTTTAAAATGAAATTAAAAGGACCCTAGGACATGTCTCCTATTCATAAGGAACCAAATATGTGGCTATTTTGTTCCTAAAGAGTTGGGATAGGATCCCACTGGTATAGTTGATGATGAATCCCCTACTACAGAAAAAGATGGACTACTACCATCAACTGAAGAATAAGACATTCTAACAGGGGTTGATGAGGTGGTGGATCCTAAGGTGGAAGTTATTTTTGGGCCTTAACTTTTCCTCTCCATGCTTAGGAACATTTCTTGTAGTCACTATCAATCAGTCTTATATCAATGATAGGTTCATTTAATAGCTTGGCTACGAGTCCAACTATTACATCATGCTTTCTTAGGAGATGTCACATAGCTTTATTGATGGCCAAAACCTTATTTATTATTTGGTTGGTAGAGGCTACTATTATGGCTAAAATTTTCACCCTTTAAAAGAGGGTTCTTTAGGCCTTTTCCAACTTGAGAAAAACTATGGGAATAACCCCAAGCTGTAGGTTACTTATGGTAGGGCTAAACCTCTGTGGAAGGTTGAATTCCTCTTGGTTCTCACATAAAATAATGATATAATAATGATTTGTAGGTAAAAGGGTTATAAAGAGAATCAAGGCTCCTAAAAAAGCTATAAGGGTGATGCACCAAATTTAAATGGACACTCATATAAGTTAGAACACACACTAGATTAGTAAAAGATAACTATGGCTTACTCAATCTCACAATCTCACTAATTGCATAAATATTTCATGGAAGAGGTTCCAAATAGAATACTAATCTAGACCTAAACATTATCTTAAAAACACCTTCAAAGAGGCAAGAAGAAGGATAGTAAACTTAAAAGAATGTCCTTCACAAATTCACCATACACAAGCATATTAAACAGTAATTAAAGATAAGAGACATGCAAAGAGTTGATCTTATTACTTAAAAAGGTAGTTATTATAATATTTTGATAGGTTTTAACTTATCAAATTAACACACTTTTATAAGAGTCTCAATGACTATCCTTGTCTTAGAAAAAATGCTAAATTCTAAAAGCTAAGAACCCCTTCAATGGGAATGAGGCTAGGATATATAGCAGAAGAGAGAGGGAAAAAAATATGTGAGAGCACACTATCAAAAGAACACTTTGTCCTAGGTCATTAATTAAACTTGATCTGTCACCTTGTTCCTTAGCAAATGAAAACCTTGTCACTTTTTTATCAACAGGATACTGCTCGTGGCTTGTTAAGTGGGAAAATCTTGAAAGGTTTTAAGGATACATTAAATGTTCCTAGCTACAATTCTTATCACTAGAACTTTTCTTTGATCCTTCACATCATTTATAACTCGAGGGAAAAAACTCATACTCATGAATCTAATCTAATCATGGATTCATGCTTTTAGATAGCTACTTATCAAGACTATGGCCATGTTGAAGGACAAAAATGCTTTGCATTAGTCACCTATCCACTCCAATTTCATATTTAGATCATAGGTCTATCTTATAGATGGAAAACCAATATAAGGTCATTTTTTTACTATCATTGTGCATACTCTACTATATGCCTAGTCCCATTTAGCCATCAAAAATTTTAGGTCTAAAAGACCTAATATTTCTAGAACCCTCCTGGTAATTTTTGGTCCCTATTTATACATTCTGGTCCAACTTAGATCATATTTGAGCTTGGTTATATATATTTCCACTAGCTTGAGCTGATTTATTTTCTTTTCTTGAGTCAATATATTCCATCAAGCCTAGTAAAAAATGTCCCAGCTTGATCTTTTTCTATTGGTTATTGAAGCTAACTTGGATCATTAACCCTTTTAACTTAGCTTATTCTATTGATCCTTATTTTTAAAATTAAGTAAGATTGATGGATCCTCTACCCAATCTAACATGTTATTGACACTTAGCATTCATTTATTTATTTCTTGTATTTACTTGGTCCTACTTACATAATCCTTGCCCTCATTTTATTGGATTTGTTAGATACGAACAAACACAATCCCTTGGATCTATCTTTGAATTTTCAACTCTATCTCCACTTATGACACATGTCAAATGCATATTAATATTCAAGATATTTTTATTATTTTATTAGTTCACATGCTTATATCAAATGGTGGCCTATAAAAATATCTAACTATTTGACCCATATTTCACTATTGGATCAATATGTATGATCGAGTGAGGACCATTGATCTTGCCAAGACCCATTATTTTAAATCTAATGGTTAGTTAATGATTTTAAACTTGATAGTCTTTAGGATGTCATTTGATATTTGTGTGATTGCCATTAACATTCATGTGACCCTAAAATTTAAAATAAAAAGGATTTTTTTTTTGAACTTAAACTTGTTGTTATCATGAATGTCTTACTACATAGGTCTAGCTTTAGAAGCTTCTAACTTGAAATAGAAAGATTGCATTGGCCTAAAAACTTTTGAGGATGTTATCAACATGTATATCTATAATTACACTTGATCTACTAATCATACAAGGATTCTTCATAAAGTTATTAAATGCATAAGTTATTTGGTCCACTTGGATATTTATGACATCCTAGCAATGATTAAGCTCATTTGGATAAGTATTGAAAACTTAGTGAAATCTTAATGAGGAACCAACTTTACACATGCATAACTTTGTTTATGCTATGGCAAAGGATATGGAGGTCAATGCATAAAAACTAAGGATTAAGATGAACAAACCCATGTAACCACTTTCTCATGAAACTACCACACATACAAGATATAGCCTTGTAAAGATGCTCACTTAGCTCTGTTTGAACTTTTTTAAAAATGGATAAGTATAGAAAAGCAATAGAATTTGGTTGAGGGGAAAACTTTGGATCTCCATAAATTTTGATGCACTTTGGTAGAGGATCTAAATTTTGGTGCATATAAACCTAAGCACAAATGTGAACAAACCCATATGACCAATTCTCTCTGACTCATTCACACATGGAAATGGTGACATTAGAAAAGTGCCTACTCAAAAAATTTGCCATTTGACCCAAGTGTCTCAATGAACACAATGAAGAACCAAATGGATCCTAGACACTTCTAAGACATTTAAAGCATTCTTGGCATCTCATGGGGGCTATGAAAATATATTTATATCATTAAAAAATTTAATTTTACACTTTAAGTGAACCTAAATTGTCTTAAAAGCCTTTTGAGCAAAATTGAGATCCTGGACTCCTTCCATTCAAAACCTTGTCTTTGAGATTTGTGTATCAGACAAAAAGTCTGAAAGAAGTTGACCTTTAGGGAAATTATCAAGAGAAATTTTTCTTGAAATAATTTTGGCCTTAAAATTTCCTTTTGGCCTTTTTTAAATAGCCCTTTGGATATTTTACATTGGTCCATTTTCTTGAGAAAAGACCCTTCGATACTTTTGCATTAGACCCTTCAGTGAAGAAAAGTACCCTTTGAAAAAAGTGTTTGGGATACTTTGCTTCCAAAATTTTCCTTAAGGATTTTTTATTTAGACCAATTTTATTTTATAAATTCCTTAAAAAACTTTCTCAAACATTTTCCCTGAAAGAATTATGCCTTTGAGAAAATTATATGGATAATTTTCCTGAAGGAAATCTAACGCTGAGCTTGAGAAATATCCTTTGGGATTTTTGAATGGACCACTTTGGATAAAAAAAGACCCTTCAAGAATATTGTTTGGTATAGTTTCAAAGAGAATGATCCTTCAATCTTTTTGTTTTAGAAAAAATGTCTAAATTAATTCCTGACACTTAGCCCAAAGACCTGAAATAAATCTCCTAAAAGAAATAACACTTAGCCAAATAAAAAGGTTAGAAAAAATTTGAACCTATAAAAAGGAAGGCCCAAAATATTTCCTAAGTATGGATTTACATAAAAAGGTTTGACACTTAGATTTTCTTCTTAAGGTCCTTCAAACTTATGCTTGAACTATAGCTTGATCTTTGAAGTCTCAGATATTATGAAAATCTATTTAGATACATGTTCTTTGCAATTGTAGACTTGTCCCTTTATAAATTGGAAAGTTACACTTTTAAACAAGATAAAAGTGTTTTAAAATCTCTAAACTCTATATGATCCCTTTGTTTTATTAATTTCCATCCAAAAATCATGTCCAAGGCTTGCTCCATACTTGATCCTTAGGAAACTACATTGTATTCAAGTAAGTTTGGTATGTGGGCTGAAAAATGGCTAATAGCTACCAAATCCACCATCTCTTAGCTGAAGGTCACCCCTCTAGCCATGAATTTCTTTTGGAAGTTCACCATGAAGTTCTATAGTTGAGCCTTTAAGGCATCCTTACTAATGATGGAGTCATCTTTGCTATCCAAGTGCATAATTTTAGCATCCTTTAGTAAGGTGATATCTTTATCACTTTGTTATGTAAGGGATCTTCCGAAGGACTTCATATCTTCAATCCAATGGTTTAAGTTCTTTCTCCTACCAATTACATAGGATTGAGAAATGCTCAAGTCCTTTAAGGGAATCAATTTTAGGTTGATAAATTTCTTCATTCTGAATAACCTCATCAAATTGTTTATCTTGTTGTCATACCCTCTATATGCATATTTTACATTAAGGACTTTATTTTACATTTCATCTCCCTTTACCTTGTACTAAGCCAAGTTATTCAGCATATCAAACATCTCCTCCATGGCCTATTATACTTTTGTTATGGTCTACTTTGGTAAGGTGGCCTTGTGATGTTGTTCCAAGTCATTTATTATTTTCTACACTCCCTTAACCAATTCAGAATCCACATCCATAGTTTATTAAAGAGATGATAGGGGGTCCTCCTTAGATTACTAATATTGGCCCTACCTAGCCTTATTTGTCTTTGTCATCTCAAACAAGGTTTATTCTAATTAAAACAAGATTATCTGGTTAGTTTGGGTGACCTTCCTCTTGGTCACCCTCTTCATTTCCCTAGCCTCTTTATCAAATTTCAATGTAACCTACGGAGGGTCCATTATGACTTGGTCTAGGTTCTCCCTAATGGATACTTGCATCTACTTAATCCATGATTTATCTCAAGAGGAACTTAGGGGATTTGATGAGGGAGGGAATGGTTGATCTAAATTTATCCCTTGGAAGGTAGATGTCTTATAGGTATCAATGGTTATGAATAATATAAATTCAGATCTAGGGGATGAAGAAGCACTAGTGCTTGTTGAATAACTAGTGAAGAATAGGGGAACTTATGTAAGAATGAAAGTAGGCATCTTCTTATGGAATTATGTGATAGGTTTAGGCATAGGTCAGAACATCACTAGGGGAATATTGACCATCATAGAGACCCTAAAATTGGATGATATGGTGAAAGTTGTGAGGGTGGGTAATGTTATGGTTATAGGCTTGATTACAGGGCTAGTGAAGGGATTATAAGGTTGGAGGTTGGCATGACCTAGATTTATGAGGGATCAACTATGTTCATGGGTTATTTATAGAATAAATGAGGGGGTAAGGTAATATGTTTCTGACCTATGGTACTCAATCCTTCTATGGTAAGAGGAAGGGAGGCCAATGCTGACATTGAAGTTGCTAGAGTAGAATATACTACTATTCCTATTGAATTTGATGCCTACATTATACTATCACTTTGTACCTAGGTCAAGATACCATATGAAACCCTTAGGGTGGAAGCATATCCAAATTGTTTCCCTATGCGAGTCCCTCATTTCTCCAAAGTGGGAGACAATGTCTATAGTATTATTTAACTATGTTGTGGGTCAATTGGCCCTTATTCTTCAACACTAGAGGTATGGGTAGGAGATTTAAAATATTTTTCCTGAGTATCTTGGTACTCAAACATTTGAAAAAACATAGTGCCATCTAATCTTCCTTTCACCTATGTGATCCTAATAGCTTTCAACCTCTACTTGGCTCCTGTATTATCACCTATATGAAGGTAGAACTGGTTTCCATCCTTTGGCTCATTATGATACATGATATTAAGATCTACTATATGTTTGATGAAATGATTGAATGTCAAGTGCATAGGGTCCCATTCCCTATCAGTATTCTTCTCTATGTTGAAGGTGGACCTATTTTTTGTAGTAACTATGACTGAATGACAAGTTTCAATTTTGAATTGATAAATGTTATATAATTTGGGGTGGACCAACCCCTTCTTGTTTTTTCATAGTCTATCTACCCCTATTAGTAGTTGGAATGTAATATCTTGCTTAGCCATCTTGTCTATCACTATGGTGGGAAACCTAAATGGTGCTATCCTAATTCCCTCAACTTTAATTATGGTGTAATTAGGCTAGTACCAATAAGCTCCCAATATGCTAAGGGCTGACCTAATCTATGTTGATAGTTTGGGCATGGTTATTTCATGAATGGATATATATAGTTAGGTATAACTACTTAGTAACAACCCATATCTCTTGCTTAAATCTATAAATTCTATCCTTTATAAAGATATGAAGGATGGTCCATCTAATGTTTGGGTCTTTATTGGTAAACTGGGGGAATTTTAGAGTAGCACAGATGACATCAACAAAGTAAGACATCATATAAAAATAATTTCTTTCATTGGCCATGGTCTTCTTAATTTGGGTAGCCAAATTATATGAGATGATCTCCCCAAGGGGGAGTCATGGAGTCATTTATGATCATAGACAATAGTGGAACCCATTTCTCATCTAGATGGTCAACATCTTATGATCTATATAACTTGTTCATCATGACCATCCCCATTCTCACCCCTTTTTTAAATTGGGTGATGGGGATCTAATTTATTTTGGGCTTGTATATGAACCTCCTTGGGTTCTATGCCTATCTTCTCAAGAATTTTTTGATATTATGTGAATTGATCTATTGGATCATAGTTTTTTTTATTATAAATAATTTCAAGCCTAGGCAATTCATAATAGGCTTGAAATGCCAATCTAGCTATATAAGTGATATCATTACCTAAATTGATATATTCGATAATGTCATCCACACACTTAGACTAAACAAAAATCTAGTGAACTAAGTCCACATAGGGGAGCACCCCCAGATTGGATGTAGCTTTGTGTAATCTTAGAGACTTAAATGGTAGGATGTCATACCTTTCCTATGTAACATTGTGAGCTTCCTCATCATCACTATCCTTGTCTACCATCCTCTCCACATGGTAGAAAAAGTCATTATAGTGTTTTTCCCCTATGGCCAATGTAATTGTAATAAAGCTGGTGTCTAGGAAGAATGTGTTTGCTTTATATGAATATAAAAATAGAATTTATTCTGACTTGGCATCTCTAGATGCTCCTGATTTGCCTATGATTTCTAAAATTTTGATTTATGAGTTTTTAGATTATCTATATATCAAATTAATGCATAGAATTTTTTTATCAAATGATACAGATCACTTCAGAGTTTTCAACATAAAGAAATGGTGAATGCTAAGGTTTGATACAATGAGTTTTAAAATCCATATTTTTTTAGAATTTAGAATTGTAAGATACATACCATAAATATAAATTATCTTTCATTTTATTTGACATAAATCCTAAGTGGATATTTGCTTTTATTTCATTGGCTTCAAAAATTCAGTTTTGGGAAATAGCCAATCATCACTCTTTGGTTTGTCAATGTGTCTTCTCACCATAGTCTTGGCATCTCCTTGAGGTGACTTGGATTTATAATTGCTAAAATGAACACCATCAACATTAAATTCATACCAAAAACTAGTGCTTTATGGATAGCTAAGTGCCATCTAGGTTTCATACTTGACACTTGGTGTCTTTTCATGCCTTCCAATCTTTTACTCTAGATATTGGGATATCTAGATGGGTAGAATGATATTTTATCATATAGAACCTTTGGATTGGCTTATACATCCTTTTTTTATTGCATTAATTGATCCTTTTTTGTTTTTGGATGACATGGTCTTGGGACCCCTACTGGCTTTCTAATTGATAAGCTTTAATTGGCTCACACTATCACATGGATTTGTTATATGAAACTCTCAATATACCTAATTAATATGACACCTTTTCATGTGTCATCTTCTAATTGGATCAATTTTCACTAGGTCTCACATCTTCCTTTGATCATGATATCACCATGTGGTAAGGGGTCTATGTGTCACCTATCTATTAATCCTAGCTACCAAGTGACTTCTACATAGCATCTAATTGTTTAATTTTGGGTGATCAAGTGATAGATGTCACGTTATCATGCACTTAAAATGTTGTTATAATTAAACTTTTCACCTTAGTTTTAGGGGTGTGAAGGGCAAAACTATATGCCAAGTGTCATGATGCGGTTTGATCACTTTGTCATAGGACTTTTGAAAGCAATTGGGGCCTTAGAAGGCTATGATTAGGTGGCACGTGGCATGCTCTAATGGTTTTTTATATTTTTAATAGGGTGAAATAAATCAATTGGATGATAAGTGGCATAGTTTTTAGCATAATAATTGATGTTTGGTTTTCATTGATTTCAATCAGAGCATGTGGTACTAATGCATAAATGAAAAAGTGATAAAATTATTAGTTCTGAGAGATATTACACATTTACAAGTTTTTAAGGATAAATAACAAGTTATGAGGCATCAATAGATGTCTTAGTAAAGCTCTAGTATGTTATTTGATCATTTGTAATGAGAAACATGCATCTTCTAGCTTAAGAAAAGTTAGACCATCACTGCATGTCATATAAATATGAATAAACCAACAAGTTTGTGCATTTATTTTAGGTAATTAGATAGTCAATCAAGGTTAATTCATGGATATATTTTTTATATTTCCATGAAGGTACCCTATAAATTTTGACTCTTGAAGTGTTTTCTATCTCAAGTTATTAACCTTAAAAGTTCCTCTTGCAAACTGTGATGGGCTAGAGATCATCAAGTTTGAATTCATTAAAGGCTAAGGTCACTAGTAAATTGATCTAATGGTAAGAATTAATCATAATATATATATATATATATATATATATATATATATATATTGATAAAATGATGAACATGAAGTCAATTTTTCAAAAGAACTTATGATTAAATGTGCTAGTGATAAGTGTCACTATCTCGTTGAGTTGATAGAAGATCAATAGTTTATGGGAATTTGTACTAACATAGATCAATGATGTGGGTTGAATCAAAATTTAAATGAGTAGAAGACAAGCAAAGCTTCCAAATGGAATACTTGTGGGAGATCTGATCTAAAATCAACAGTGAGCATTACAAGATAAAGATCAATCTAATCAAAGGAGATCGATGATGCGTACTTATCCATAGTTTCCAAAAAGAATGAGATGAGGTTAAGGTTCTTGATGTTTACACATTTGCTCAATGATAATTTGAATTTAAATATTAAAATTTGGGAAGAAAACCAATGCTTAGTTTTTGGGCTATACCTTTTGATCTAAGAAGAATATATTGATGTAATAAAAATCAAAGTTATAGAGGACTTCAAGGTTCATTTAGTGAATCTAGTTAGGAGGTATGAATTTTTGTACAGTCAAATTTATGTAGATTTAAATTTGACTATTTATTCATTCATGGTGTTACTATGTATAACATTTGTTTGATAAAATTATGGTTTAATATAAGGGTGTTTTGGTGGGATCAATCACTTGAAGATGTATTAGATATTATATGTAGTGGACCCATATAGTTGAAAGTGATCATATGTTCTGAATTTGATTGATGAAATGCTAAATGTGTGAATAGGTCTCCATGAGACCTATAAGGGATACTAAGACCTAATTAAAAGGTGTAGCTACTTAATTGTGACCCATAGATGCTATGGATAACCTATGACAATGTATTTGAGTTATGTATTAGAATGTTATATGTCTTAATGTTTAAGGCAAGCCTTATGGCTTACCAAGAAAATAATATTCATGAAGACACTATAAATAGTGGAGACCAAGGCAATGGTTTCTAGACTATAATGAGAATGTGGAGAGAGATGTGATATTGAGTGAAAGAACCTTTAAAAGAAAAGGTATAGGTCAGTGATGACCATCATAGAGAAAAGAGAATCAATCATGTTAATCTAAACAGGTTGATGAATGTGAACACATAGGTTATTGGACCTAATAATCCTAGAAGAGGAAGATTGAGCGATTGTACTTAATGGATGGATTGAAGAGCTAAACAGGTTGAAGAATGTGTGAGTGACCTATAAATCATGTTTTTGATGTTGTGATAGAGTGCTTATAGGTTTTTTGATTGTGTATATGCTTAAAAGTGAAGAGTGATCCAAAAGGGTGTTTTGGATGCATTGCTTATGTGTGCAAGTTTATGAGAGTGTAAAAGGGAAAGAGTGTAAGTAAGAAAAATCCATAATTAAGTGTAGAAGGCATTATATCAAAGGTGGAGATCAAATCAAGGTAGATGAGTAGATTCTTGGTTTCCTAGGGGTTATAGCCTCCTTGCTAGTCGGAGCTAGTTAAAGGTCAAGTGGGTGCTTAACTAAATTAAGGGGTGGGTGCTCATTGATCAGTTGGTGTTGGTATAAATGTTGGATCTTGTTTTATAGGACTATAGTCCATATTATAGGGTTTAGTGGGTTTTATCCCCCAAGAGGGTCCCCCACATATATGATGTGTTCATGTGATGTATGATTTAGATGTATGTGATTTCATATTTATGTTACTTGATCAAGATTAATGTAATTTGAATGTTTAATATTTATAAATTGAATTAGATTATCTTGCATCACTAATTCACCCCCACTCTTAGTTATTGTAACTATAATAATTGGCATTATAGTAGGGCCTTGTTTGTAATTTTAACCACTTGAAGGTGATATAAGGTAAAATATGGCTAAGTAATTGAATAAATAAAATCAAGAGTTAAAGGATCAAGTGGATGTTACTTATGCATGTCTAAAATCAAGTGAAGAAAAGTGAAATCATCTCAAGGCACTTATTGAGAAGTACAGTGGCAAGATGAGAGAGTATGATCAATAATAAATTTAGAATAAGATCATGACCTCAAACTTTAAGGATATTACAAAAGAGTGCATCAATCTCAATAAGGAGCTAGAATCCTTAAAGGCAATCTCAAGATCAAAATATGCTAAAGAGAAGATCGACATTTTTGAGAATCAATTAAGAATTACAAATAATAATTTGAGTTAAAAAGAGGAAGAATGAAAACATCTCAAGACTTAGTTTGAAGAGACAAATGCCAAGTTGAGTTCAAAGTAAGGTGAGAATGATGAGTTGAAGTCCAATATTGATTCTATAAAGATTATTGAAGATCAAGAATTTAGATTAAAGGATGACATGGCTAAATAGTCTAAGATGGATAAGGAGAGCATCCAAGATCTTAGAATTTAGTTAGAGGATGCAAGTTCAAGTATGAGATCTAAAAAGGATGAGAGAATTCAATTGAAAACCAAGTTAGATTCATTGAAGGATGAGCTTGAGAAACTTTTTATCAAGGTAAACATGAATAAGAAAGGCCAAGAGAGGTTAGTTCAAGACAATAAGGATTCAAGAACCAAAATAAATAAGAAAAGATCCATCAAGTAGCTAAGTGCCATGAGGTATGAAAGATATTTTAATGGTCATTATTTTGCTTGTCACAAGTTTGGTCATAAGGTAAGAAACTATAGAAGGAAGAGCAGTTAGTCAGCTAGAGGTATGGATAATGTAGATTGCTATAATTGTCATGACATGGGACGTATTTCTATATTATACCCCATATTACATGGGAAAAGATTAACCCAAGTATGGATACCAAAGATAGTTAAGCTTGATCATAATGAACCTAAGAGACAATATGGTATGTTTATTGAGATTCATAATATTCATCAAGTAGAAGGTATAAATGATGTTATTTGTTTTAGTTGTCATCAATTTTTTAATATTTCAAGATATTGTACAAGCAAGCTCTCAAATATAAGAAAGTGCATGGACATCTTAGTGTGCTCAAGAAAGGTCAATCCTTGGTATGGAATCATAAGGAAGTGAAGACTAAGAAAATTAATTCAGTTGAGCTAAAAGATCAAGGTAGACTACTTACTAAAGCAAAAAAGGAATCAAATATGAAGAAGGTTCAGGAATGCCAAGAGAATGTGTCATTAGTTCAGATAGAAAAGGAGAATCAGAAGTCAATTTAAGTCAAGCTCAAGGAAAAGACCAAAGTGCTAGTTGAGACTAGTTCTAAGGTATGTATGGATCCAAGAGAACATCCTACTATTATTTATCATGTTTTATATGAATGACATCAATATTCAATAGCTAGTGAGGAGGTTATTTCTTTAGTTGAAAAAGTATATCATGAATATTTGTTAAAATAAAAGTAGAATATTGTAGTAAATGAGCATGTTCCTTCTCTTAAACCTAAAAAAAAAAGAACTATCAGTATCAAATGACCATAGATGGTTTGTTTTCCATGATAGACATGAATGAAAGTCAAGAGTTTATATTGTTTACATTAGTTGACAATTTTGAAGCAAATAATGAAGTCAAAGATCCATTCAAAGTCAATATGGTTATGAGATAGGACTGTAACTCAAATGAGAGTATGGATATATGGGAGTCTCCTAAGTTTTGGGACCTTTAATCTCACAATGTCAAAGGGGTGTATCTCTCTAATATTTAAGGAGACATTTAGAATCAAGTGGAATCATGGTGGATACTTTTTGAGATTTGATGGTTGTTACAAGATAAGATAGGTCATTAGAATGAAGATGTTGGTTCTAAATGCTACATGTAGAGAATGGAAGTTTCTAAATATTTTATCAAGGATAGTGTGTTATCTAGATATTTTATTTCATATAAATTTATGTTTATCTTGTTCAAATTTTCTCAAGGTGTGTTTAGAGTTTTAGTTCCCAAAGGTATGATCTTGTCAATTGCTTAAATTGATTGATCAAATAATAAAGACTGAAAACAAGGTTATTTGAGTAGGAGGAGAATGTGTTGTCATATATTTTATATCATGAAGAAGGTCTCAAAGTCTTATATATTAAAATTTATGTATGTTATGGTTCCTTGAAAGTGATTTTGAAAAGGTTCTAAACCATGATGGATTGTAGAGGATAAAAGGAAATTGTTTTGTTGCTATGAGATTTATATTGTTTGAAATGTTGCTAGCAGACCTAGTTCATTGAGAAGACTTATTAAAGATGCTATTTTTTATATAGAGAATGAGGATAAGGGGGAGTTAAATCAATTATCTTGAATGCCTTAAAGATGATGTGCATAGTGTAAGGGGGAGCATATGTGAAGATGATTTAGTCATGATAGAAGTGTGAAGATGTCTACTATAGTTGTAAATTCAACAAGATTGACATGATGACTTGATCAAACCAAGTCATGTATTTTGATAAGGTATTGAATCTTCATACATGAGCAAAGAGATATTATGAATTTATATATGTAGATAGGTCCAAGGATTATAAAATCTCAAGTTCAAATTGGTATATATCAAATAATAGATGAAAAGAGATGGAACTTGATGTTAGGGGGAGATTTTAAAGATTTATGAGTAGTTTGTCAAGTACAAAGATCAGATATGTCCAAGTTCAGATTAGTACATGTCAATGGGGGAAAAATTGATTCATATGCCTAAAATTATGTAAGTATTATGAGAATTTTAATAGTAATTGAATGCATACATATTATTGAGGAATGATTATTCGCATGTTGAAGAAGAGACCCTTTGTCATTAATGTTAAATGGGGATAAAGATTAGAATGAATCAATTCAAATAAGTAATAAGTCATTTTGATAGTTTTTTTCCATCAATGATAAAGGAGGAGATTGTTGATCATAGTCATTGATGTTTGGTTGTCATTGATGTCAAAGAGATCATGTTTTAATAATGTATTAATGATAAATTTATCAAATTATTGGTTTGGATAGATATGACACATTTGAAGGTATGTAAGTATAAATAATAAGTTGTGAGGCATCCATAGATGTCTTGGTAGAGCTATGGTATTCCATTTGATCATTTGAAAAGAGAAACATGCATCATCTAGCTTAAGAGAGGTCAGACCAACATTGTACATCATGCAAATATGAATGAACCAACAAGTTTTGTCATTTATTTTAGGTACTCAAAAATTAAATCAAGCTCAAAGGATTTCATGGAGATGTTATCTATAGTGCCAAGAAAGTACCCTAGAAATTTGGACTCTTGAAGTGTTTTATAGCTCAATTTATAAACCTTCAAATTTTTTCTTGTAGACTATGATGGGATGGAGACCATCAAGTTTAGCTTCATTGAAGTCTAAGGTCACTAGTCAATTATTAATGGTGAGCATTAATCATCTAGATCTTAATCTAATACTACACATGAAGTCAAATTATTAAAGGTACCTATGATTAAATACACTAGTGACAAGTGTCACTATCTCATTGCGTTGATAGAAGATTAATGGTTCATTAGTGTTTATACTAATAGAGATCAATGGTATGTGTTGATTCAAATGTTAAATGTGTAGAAGGCACATATAGATGTCAAGTGGCACAATTGTGGGAGATCTAATCTAAGATCAATGGTCAGCATTGCAAGATAAAGATAGAGATACTCAAAGGAGATAGATGGTGCATATTTGTTCATAGTTTATAGAAGAATGAGATGAGGTTAAGGTGCTCGATGTTTAACCATTTTCTCAATGACCATTTGAAATTAAATATTCAAATTTGTGAATAAAAATAGTGATAATGTTTTAGGCTATATCTTTTGATACAAGAATAATTTCTTGATGTAGCAAAAATAAAAGTTATAGAGGACTTCAAGGTACATCTATTGAATCTAGTTAAAAGTTTTGAATATTTGTACATTCAAAGTTATGGAGTTTCAAAGTTGACTATTTGTTTGTTCATGGTGTTACTATGTAAAAAATTATGTTTGAGTAAACTGTGCTTTATCATAAGGATGTTTTGGTGGGAGAAATCACTTTCAGATGCATTAAAGATTATATGGAGTGGACCCATATAGTTTAAGCTGATCCTATGTGCTTTATTTGATTGATGAAATGCTAAATGGTTGAATAGGTCTCCATGAGACCTATAAGGGCTACTAAGGCATAATTGAAAGGTGTAGCTACTTAAGTGTGACCCATAGATGCTATGGATGACCTATGACAATGTATTTAAGCTATTTATTAGCATGTTATATGTATTAATGGTTAAGGCAAGTATTATGGCCAACCAAGAAGATAATATTCATGAAGACACTATAAATAGTGGAAATCAAGGCAATGGTTTCTAGACTAGAATGTAGATGTGGAAAAATAAAATCTGATATTGAGATAATTAACATTTGAAAGAGAAGGTATAGGTTAGTGAGACTCTTCAAAGAGAAAATAGGACCAATCATGTTTATTTAATCAAGTTGATGAATGTGAAAACATAGGTCATTAGACCTAATAATCCTCTAAGAGGTAGATTGAGTGAGTGTGCTTAGTGGATAGATTAAAGAGCTAAGTAGGCTAAAGAGTGTGTGAATGACCTATAGGTCATGTTGTTGATGTTGTGATAAAGTTGTTCTAGGTTTTCTAATTTTATATATGTTTAAAAGTGAATAGTGATCCAAAAGGGTGTTTTGGATGCATTACTTGTGTGTGAAAGTTTGTGAGAGTGTAAAATTAAAAGAATGTAAGTAAGAGAAGCCCATCATTGGGTATATAAGACATTAGATCAAAGGTGGAGATCATATCAAGATAGCTAAGTGGGCATTTGGTTGCTTAGGGGGTTATAGCTTCCTTTATAGTTGGAGCTAACTAAAGGTCAAGTGGGTGTTTGACTAAATTAAGGGGTGGGTAATCTTTGATCAGTTGGTGTTGGTTTAAATGTTAGTTCTTGTTTGATAAGACTGTATATCATATTTTAAGGTTTATTGGGTTTTATCCCCCAATAGGGTTTCTCACATATATGATTTGTTCATTTGATGTATGCTTTAGATGTATGTTCTCTCATGTTTATGTTGCTTGATCAAGATTGGTGTATGCTAAATGTTAAAGAGTTGGGAATTGAATTGGATTGTCTTGCATCATTTATTCACCCCCCCTTAGGAATTATACCTCTAAAAACATTCCCATTGAGTCACTTGGTCATGAGACTTGAGAGAGTAGTGGGATCATTAGGAGACAATGGCTAGATGCTAAGTGGAATGCTACTATGAAGTCACTAGGGTTGAAAACCTTTGTGAATTTGATTTAAGCTAAAAATACCATGACTAGGTGTCAAGTGCCACATTCTAACTGGGTTGCTAGGTCATGACCATTTTCATGAATAAAATGTATGTAACTAAGTCCTAAACCTCACATAACTAAGTGACTAATGCATGCAACATTACTACATGTCAATTGAGTTAGAGTTGGCATCAGGTTCCTATGTAAAGGTAAAAGATAAAAAAATTGGTGATTCGTGTCATAAAGAAAAAAAAGGGGTAAGTCCAAATTCATAAATATAAGTATATAATCTAACTTGGACCCTTTTTTATAAATTAAATTCAAGGTAAACCCTATTATTGAATATGATTTTGACATATCCAAAGAAATACTATAGTTCAAAAGCCTTAATTAAGTGATTTGATTCACATGTTAGGGACCATACCTTGGTATTTGCATTATAACCCCTTGCAAGAGAGATTTTTAAACATGTTAGATCATTAGAATACTAATCAATTTAAACATTAATGAAACATCATTAAAAGGTACTTGTTAATATTTATCATGGACCACCATGAATTTTAATCTTTTATAACCATACAAAGGGTTTGCTATCATATGCAAAAAATAACAAGGTATGTCCTAGGATAAATAACCCCAAAATTTCATGGGGTCCCCATTTTGGGAAAATGGGGCATGTTGAACTCAACACCTAATATCCACCAAATAATAACTTCATTTAAGCTCATTTTTAAAATTTGCATGAGAAATATTTAAAATATATATAGCATTTTTTAATTTATCATTTAATATAAAAGATGTTTTAATTTTCTATTTCACATATTTTATTCATTTCCAAAATATTCTTAAAATGGATAATAGTTTTTATGTAAATAATATTACTTTAATGAATAATATTCCTATTACTCTATATTTAGTTCCACAAAATATTATATTTGAATAATAATACATAATGTTACTTCTTGATGAATAATATTCCTTAGAAATATCACATCAAAATTTTATTTCCTACTCATAATATTATTTCTACACAATATTATTACTCCACAATATTCTTTTATAATGTTGTCATAAAATCTTATGTCCTACCAAAAAATATTATTTCATAATTTTACAATGGAATGTTAATTCCCATCACATAATATTCATTCAAAATGATACTATAGAATGATATTTATTTCTCCAAAATATTTATGTCACATAATATTCCTTTATAAATTTACTGTAGAATGTTACTTCCTATATCAAAATATTCCTTAAGAATATTGCCACCAAAATTTATATCTTGTCGTGAAATACTCATTCATAATTTTAGCATGGAATCTTATTCCTACCACATAGTATTCCTTCAAAATTTTATTGGCACAATAACTCTTACAAAAATAAACAAAACAATAATGCCATGAATTTAATAAAAATCCATCGTATCAAAATTTATAATATTTTAGGTGTGTTGTGCCACAACACATTTATCAAATAGTATAATACATTATTTTAATCATTTAATTTACTTATATATTTGTTATTGTTTTCATGCTTGTTTCCTTTATGATTAAATTAGACATATATAACAAATATATTTATTTTTTATATAATGACACCATGTATCTATTATATTTATCAACCTTATATGTGTGTCTACACATGTGGGTTCATGTGTGTGTATATACATACATATATATTATGTGTGGGCTCCAATTTTATATCCATTCTAACTCCCTACAAGATCACTATGTCGACCACTATTATGTCCTCCAAAAACATTAAATAATTTAAATATAAATATCATAGGCCCATGCTAATCAATAATTTTTATCATTACGAACCATTAGTGAATAAATTTAAAAAAGGTGTTTTGAGGGAAAGTCTTCATTATCCTAGATTAAGGTGTGTCTTCATGTTATGATTTATTTGATGTTGAAAGGGAAGAAAAGGATTGTGCAATCACATTAATTTCTTATTATCAATCATTTTAAGAATAATTTCACCTTTTAGCTCTCATTCTTCCTATTTAGGTTAATTGAAAGTAAGATTGAGGCCTACTAGAATGACATATTAGATATCATCATCCATCAGGGGTTCATCTTGATACTAGTAAGGGAGGACAAGCCATTGTTGAATTATAGGGTGGCTAGGGAGTATAAGGCTAACATCAATGTTAAAAAATGACTAGGTTAGGGGATGTGGTTGAAGAGACAATGGAGTTTGATGAATCATAAAATACTTTTGGAAATTTTATATAGACCAAGAGCACAATGATTTCACCTCATATCAAGAGAAGAATAATAGTGTCAATTAAGGAGGAAAACTTTGAACATACCAATTTGGAGTTGAAAACACTTCTTGAACTTGACAATGATCACCCTAAGTAAAAACTACATATTTTATAGGATGAAGAGTCTTCTAGTGGTTGGGTTTTAGGAGAGGTGGGGACCCTAACATCCCACTTGAATAATGATAGGAAGGAGGATGTGTAAGGTGAAATATTGGTTGGGGAGGAAGCTCCATTTATGAAATTGAAGGGAAATTTTAAGGAATTGGAAGAGATACTAAGTGGTATAATAAAGGTAATTACATAAATTTGGAAGGAGATTAATTTTTTTTAGAAGTGATTCCAATTATAGCGAGAGTTAGAAGTAGGGGGAGAAAACTGAAAAAAACTAGTGAACATGATTAATCTTGAACTTGAATAAACATTCAAAGATGAATATGATTCAATTAAGAGCTAAGAGAAATTTAGAGGAAGTGCAAGCAGGCTATGAAGATCAAGAAGATGGATAAAATTTATAAGGTTGATGAAGCTACCTAGAAACCAACAAATGATCTAACTATGGAAGGGCCTAGTAAAAGTACAAGAAGAAATATGAAAAATAAGGAGGATAACAATAAGTCATTTTCATATGGTAGTAATAACAATGATAGGTCTAGTATCTTTTCCTTATTTTCAAGTAAAAACTAATTTCAATACAATATTTTTATAATAGAATATGGGGCATAACCACACTAATTTTTTTTCATGAATGAAACTAAAAAATATAAACTAATATTTAATCTAAAACTATAAATATAAAGTTTTAGTCACTCAAATTTGGTCATGAATACTTGATAATGTCTATTTGGGTCCACTTTTACTTTAATTAACTTGATCATTTAATTTGGTTCAATTTTTAAACCTCATTCAATCCAAAGTAATATCATGGACCTATCCTTTTCTAAGTTATTTTTGTGAACAAATAATACATAAATGGGATGTTAGTCTTGTGTCAATCTAATAAAACAAATCAAAGAAACACATTTAAATCCTAACACCTCTAGCCTAGACACTAGGGAGAGCATAGCTAACAAGCATACATATGAAAATACAACTAAAAGATAAAATAAAACCTTATTTTACCTTACTCAGAGATCCAAATGGAGTTTTAAATGTCTTATTCACATTGTGCATTAAGAAGTCTTTGTCAATAAATCTTTCTTTTCTCCTTCTCTCCTTGGCACCTTAGATTAAGAATTTGGCATGGTGACAATACTTACATGAAGCTTCTCTCTTCAAATTGGCATTATAACACTACACTATCAAATCTTTGAAGACATTTAGTCATAATAAATTCAAGATATCTTAAACACCAATAGAATTGTCTTATATTTATACCCTCATGAACTAACTCTCACCCAAGGTGAGTTAAGGTTGAGTTTAAACATGGAATGGGTTCAAACAAGCCCTAGGTGATTTGAGACTAACTCTAGTTGAGTTAAATGTTGTCATACAGTTTTTTTTTTAATTACTAGGCATGGCTCTCAAATTATATATTGTGGGACAGTTTGGAAGAGTTTGACAACTCATAAAGGTAATTATTAAAAGGCTTTATATATATTTTTTTGGAATTTCAATTTTTAGATATTCATTAATTTATAATATATAATTCAACTAATTATTTAATCTTGTTTAATTAGATGATTGATTTTGATTAAAATTTTAGCTCTTTTAAGATTTGATTAAATGTTTGATTTAATGGGTCTATAGGCCAAATTGATAGTTATTAGGTCATAAGGTGATTAGGGATGAATCGATTAGAGGTTATTATTGCATACGGGATAGTACTTCAAATAGGGGTGACTCAACATGATTATGAGAATTGATGGATGATGCACAACTAAATTTGGGATGTTTACTTATTCTTAGGCTTAATTTTAAATGTTTGGTAGGAATTGATCTAAAGTTTGGTCGAAATATATTTGTGGTAGAATTAGGTGTCTATAGTTTACCCTTATTTGGGAAGGTGTTGAAAGTTATAGTAATATTAACATCTTCTCAAATAATGAAAATGTCATATAAGCTAAATGCCTCAAATAATGATAAATTAGCTTTGGATGCCCCCTTGAGGGAATGGTCATCAAATCAGGTCAGTGATCAATCACTTTAAAGATAGAAACAATATGACCAAAAAGGGAAAAGGAGGTGGAAAAGACTAATTTGCCCATAGGTGGTTATAATTAGTGGCATAGTGAGGTTCCTCAAGTGGGTAGATAAAAAGGATGATTTGTCCAAATGGAATTATAATCATCAAAATAACAAGGTAAAAAGAAAATGGTTTTCCAAAATTAGTTATAATCATTAGCCAAAGGATAAGGTTTACAAGAGAATGATTTTCCCAAAGGAAGTTATAATAATTAAGAGGGAAATAATGAATTTTCCATAGGAAATCATAATCATTAGTAGGATAAAATCATTCCTCAGTTGGGAGGATAGAGCTAATGACTTGCCCAAAGGTGGTTATAATCATTAGCACAAAGAAAAAATGCTCCAATCGAGTAGATAAAGATAATGATTTTGATAAAGGTAGTTATAATCATTAACATCGAAATAAATCAAAACATAATGATTTACCCATAGGTAGTTATAATCATTAACATGGTAGTTTAAATTAACACAATGATTTTCCCAAAGGTGGTTATAATCATTCACATTATAGGTGGGATAATATGGCAAATTGAAAAGGGGGGATTACATATTAAATCTGTACTCAGGGTAAAATTAATTAAATATAGAAGAAAAAGATGATATAGGTAACCTAATAGTATGGAGATACACATCCTAACTAGTAAAGATTAAAATTCTTTCATGATTTAATTACTCTATATGTGGGAATTTTTTTGGATAGATCAAGAATTTTTCAAGTAACTAAGGAGAAGTGTCACAATTTCATTGATTGTAATATTTCATGAGATAATTTTTATTATAGCACATGATGGTATGCATCATGATAATTTAACTAAAATATGCATAAGGACTAACATGTGATCTAATACATAATTGAATACAATACACCAATGATAACGACCATGATGATAATGTGGACGTATGAATATGGATGGACTTAAATATAATTCTCAAGGAATCACCCAATGAATGTAAATATACTAAGTTAAGGCGTGAGAATGAAAGTAAAAAAATAGGTAGATGAACAAACAAACATGAATACTAAATATTAAGAAATAAAAAGCATAATAAAACACCAAGAAATAAATAAATATAATTAATGGTTAATCATAATGTTAGTGTAAATAGAGAATAAACAAGGCAAAAAACATTACCCCTAGGTTATTGGAGACAATGACATAAAAAAATAAAATGGGGGGAGTAGAAGAAAAGAAAGGGCTAGCTGAGCTGACTCTATATGCACTAGGCAAGCAGACACTACCTACATAGTTTCATGGATGCAAGATCCAACATAAACTTTAGGCTAAATGTAGTTATCTTAGGAGATGAGAAAGAAGAAAAATGATGATAAGGAAAACATGATTATGGTGTTATAAAGGGACATGGAAATGGGTTCTCAAAATGGTGAGTGTGTTGAAATAGAGATTATTCACAAACTAGAGAGAGCGTAAGATGAATCTTAGTAGTCATTAAAGAATCAAAGTTGAATATATGATACAAAAAATAGAGACTTGAAAAATGGTGAAAGCAAAAATTTGAGGCCAAATAAGGATGGGGAAACTAAATGATAAGTGGTTTCTTGTGAAATAGCTAGGGGTCCTAAAATATTTAAGACAAATAAGTGGTTGATTTGGTGATTTTGTAATTTTTAATATTTTATAGAGATTTTGTAAATGTTTTTAGAATTTTTGAAGCACTTCAACTTGATGGATAATGATGAGATACTAAATGGTCCAAACTGTAAAATAGAAATTGCATTTAAATTAAAAAAATTCATAAAATTATGAGATCATGGCAAAGGGTGACTAAGATGACCTCAATTTGAATCAAACACTACCTACATAGTCCCAAGATGGGGCCTAAAATCACTGTAGTTTTGCCTTATAGTGGATAAATTCAACTATGTAGAAGAAAGTTTTAAAATTAATAAAATGACACAATATGGCATATGAATGGTAATGTGGGACTTCAAATCATGACAAAGGTGTGGTTCCTAATTTGCCCATAAGTAGTTATGACTAGGAAATAATGACATAGGTCAATGATACTAATTTTCCCAAAGGTAGATATAACTATTAACACAGAGTGAAACACTAATTTACCCAAAGGTGGTTATAATTAGGAACATTTAGAATTAAACAAAACAAAAAATGAAGGATTCAACTACCAAACCACTTTCAAACTAGTCCAAGATATGGTCTCTATCTAGACTACTAAATGAAATATGAAAAATTGATCTTACTACCTTCACTAAAGGGGCCCAACTAACTAATAAGACAAAACCAATGTGAAAGGGGTTGGGTAGGGAGGGTAAAAAAAACTATGGTTGATAGGGAAGGTATGGTAGAATGGTATTGGATATGGTATAAATAAGATCATAATATGGTACATTATAAATGTGCCTCATATATAATACTTCAGGTTTCTCAAGCGCATAGTAATACTTGAGGTGTATAATGTTAATGAGATCATAAAGTTCATCTCCATTTGGTGTATTGAGCATGTATTACCTAAATCCATAATTTAAAAAAATGATATATGGGTCTATCCAATTGGTTTTGAACTTTCCCTTCATCTTCTAGACCATGGTGTTATTTTGGTTTTCTTTGAGAATAAGATCTCTAAGTTCAAACTCTCAATGTTTGATCCATAAATTATAGTATCCATGAGATTTTTATGGTATTATTGAAGGCTATTGATAGTGGATATGCATTTTTCATCAAGAAAATATATCTCTTACAAGTGAGATACTTGGTAATAGTCATCATCTAGGACATGTTTTAATAAAATGCACAAAGAAGGTAACTCAACCTCAATGGGAAGGATTTCCTTATTGACATAAAATAGGTAATATGGAGTGGATCCTATAAGGGCATGGTAATTAGTGTAGTATGCCCATAGGGCACAAAATATTTGGAGGTTCTAATTATGGCTAACATCATTGACAATATTTTCAAATATGTTGATAATGGTTTTGTTGGATGCTTCTACTTGGCCATTACCTTATGGGTAATATATGGTAGAAAACTATTGGGTAATGTTGTACTCAACATAAAACATTTTGTCATCCTTATTCTTAAATGATCCACCATTATCAAATATAATGGTGTATAGTATATCATAGAGGAAAATGATATGACTGAAGATTAACTTTGAAATTTGTTTTCTAGACATGTAAATGAGGGGTATAGCTTCAACCCACTTAGTAAAATATTTATTATAAGTAAGTGATAGGATATTTTTATACATATCATTTAACCAATCAATTGATTGGTTTCATTGTATACTAGGGCTAGTGTCCAAGGATATATGTAATGAGACCATTGGATATTTGAGTTAATAGTTGATTTTTTGGGGGGTTTACTCTATTATTGATGTCTAAATCTTAATGACAATAAATAATATTTTAATTATATGTTGTAAAAATGTAAATATAGAAAGTTTTTTATTGAAGATCTCCTATGACATTCCTTATTAAAGGATTCTTTAGTTCACACCATTAACATACAGAACTTAAACATCTCGCATAAGACATTATGGCTTCCTCACTCAACTTGACTTATTAGGTAGGACAGTGTGATATTTCAAAATGTGAGAATGTTAATTGTCTATTATCACTTAGAATACCCCCTCACAATTTATAAATATGGAAATGAGTTAAAAAACTTTACTTCTTATTAAATTGAAAGACACATTTTGCATAAATAAAACTCACATTAAATTGAAATAACCCTTACATTTAATGGAAACACACTTACATTAAAAGGAAATTCACACTTTGATTTAAAAGGGAAATCACACTTGTGTTGAAAAATAAATAACACTTGTATCAAAATTAAATATACCTAATAAAAAAATACACTTTTAAATTATAAACTAAAAATACCAATTTGTCCTAATCTTGGGAGAGAAGTGAGTCCTTACTCCTTCCTCAAAATAGAATCAACTTTTACTCAATAATGAAAAGGAATGTTGAAATTTATTTCATTATCAAAAGGAACATACATAGATATATGAAATTACACTTAAAGCTTTATTCTCTCTATTCTTTGTTCTCTATTATCTAATTTTTGATCCATTGATTGATTATGTAGAATGAGAAGGAGACATGTATTTAAAGCACATCTCAATGACTACTCTCATAATAAAAAAATTTGGTGATCTAAACAACCAAATATAATTATTCAAAATATAATATCTAATAATAAAATCCCACACTTATAGGGAGGTGTTTTAACTAATTTAGCTAATAATATATGGAATATAACTAACATATATCTGAATACATTATGTCTAATTTTACAAAATAGAAATATATTTATAACCAAATCATTTTAGACAATTAATATGAATAGTAATGTCTAAAATAATATATATAAAGAAGGAAAGTATATATATACAATATATATCCTTAGATTTACTATTTTGATCTGTAAGATCTAGTTGGGCATCTTCTAAGGGCAACTAGGCATCTTCAGAGCATAGCTGGACAAGCATTCAGAGCATATTTGGAGTGTCTTTAGAGTTGTATATATTTAGATATTGATGTTTTATTCACTAAATCTTCAAAATAATTTCCAAAAATTGTTTCCAAAATTGTTGATAGCTTCTCAAAATGATCTTGCCATAGGGATTTATCTCTATATACAAAACTATGCTCATTTCATCCAAGTTAGACACAAATAACAAGATAGAGAGTCAAAAATGTATCACATACAAATAAAAGATAATTACATTCATTTCCTACTTATATGAGACCTTAACTATTAAATGTAATGAAATATATACCCAAAATTCAAAACTTATGGATAGTTATATGAGATATAATGAGCTTTATGGAATGCTCATTATTTTTCCCCCACACTTTACCTTTTTCAAGTCCTCTTGTAAACTAGTGGGAAAACTATTCTTCAAAATAGGAGTTTTAATTAAAACTTTTGATTAAGATTATAGATTTTAAATTGGTGCCCCAAATCAAAATGACTTCTAGGTAGAAATCCTAAATCTATTACCACTATATGTATCCATGCCTAAAATTTTATTTTTCTCTGATTGTGCCAATTTTGTTAGTGAGACATAAGATAAAGAATAATGCATGGCCTAAATCTCATAAAAATCCACACATCTAATCCTAATTAATCTAGGAGTTGAGTGATAATCTAAGAAACCACTTGAACTCTATGAAGATTTCAACTAATAGTGGTGGGACTCATAAGTTCCCTACTTTTCAAAGTAATAGGGAAAGTCTCCCATCTAGCCATACCTATATTGATGGAGTTCATGGAATTTTGGCTCACAAAATATCTAAGAGATAATAAATTTTATCTCAAAAATTCATGATATATTTTTTTCATGTACATATGATATATGGTTTGGAAAGCAACAAGAAGTTTATGAGCCTATGGAAACTAAGGTCTCATACATAAAACTGTAGTGTTCTACAGATCATGGAATTGATTGTGTCATTTCTCCCAAGTTTTTATATTTCTCATGGTAGAAAGGAAAGCATGTAATTATGTTTACCCCACAAATAAGTTCATTAAAAATATAGACAGGTAACCCAACAACATGTTAAAAAGATAACTCACAAATTTGATCCTATCTTTTTGCAATAATTTTTAAGAAAACATACATAAACATATGTTCATCCTCAATAACATGGGGAAAATCAAGAGAGACCAAATTCATTTTCCACTTGTAAAATTTTTCATGAATTAATAGAACATAAAAATAATAAGGTTTTTTGTAAGACAATAATTTTTTAGCAATTTCACAAATGTTTTGAATAGAAGTTTGATCTTTATGTAGTTATTTCTCAGACTCTCCTTTGATCCTAAAATTTTATTCTAATTTATGAATATTATTATAAGATTTATACCAAACTAAAATCATTTCATGAAGTGTGAGAGTGAATGAAGGAATATCCCTTGTAGGTCCTTTAATTTGTACAACTATTTCCCTAGTTTCCCTCTGCATAGCTTGTAAGGAATTTTGTAACTTAGCATTTTGAGTTGTTATCTCCTATATGTGAGTAGCTTTTTTTATCAAGAAATACATTTTTACCAGAAATATAATGTTGTAAATTTTTTATTTGATTATCCTTACTAGCAATATAATTTTGTAAACTAGTAACTTGGGTATCCTTATTTACAAGGGAATTCTATAAGGTGCTCAGTTCATGAGATTGTGAAAATAACTAATCATGTATTCTAGTTTGTTCAAAATTAAATATTGTAATAATTACTTATTGTGCCTAAAATTTAGTAATAGAATATTCATATATCCTTTATAAACTATAAATAGTTTGATTCTTACTTTATAGTGTCAATTGAATAAAATTCAACTCTACTTGTTGTTTTTGAATGGTTTCATCACGCTATAACAAATTCATACCATGATACAATTCCTCATCTTCATGAATAGGCTAGCAATAAGATGAGGCTTCTCTTATAGGTGGATCTTTACCCTTATCAACTAAAGAGGGTAAAGGTATTTATTCTTCTTCAATTGTAGTTTTTTATGCAGGGGTTCTTATTCAACTATTTGTTCAACATCCATAACTTCTATGAGAGAGCTTAAACTTCCAAAAAAATTGACTACCTAAAAATCACCTTCTTCTTCCTACTATAAAATTAGAAAACAAATTCATTAGGGTTTAACTGATGGAGTAGGGTTTTCTGAAGAAACCCCCATTTCTATTTTCAACCTTCAACATAACATCTTCAGAGATGAGGGTGTTGAATATGGACCTTCTTCTATCCTTGCTATAATAGGAGGAGGAGAAACAAGATGTTGTGATTTCTTACCAAAAATTTGGGATGATTTTTGCAAAAATGAAGACTAGGCTTTTTCACCTCAAGCTTTCTTCAAAAAATGATGTTGATATATAAGGTGAATAAAACCATGATGTTTTACTAACCTAGTTCCCCTTTTTAATTTTTGATCTACATTAATTATAATAGGTGAAGCAAGGATGGTAGTTTTACTTGTTACTTTGGTCTAGTGTCTCCTTTCTTCAAATAAATGAGAAGTCACATGGTATCTCCACTAACCATAGTGAATTGGCCATCACAGGTGAGATACTTCATAACCCAATATACAATATTACGTTATGGTAGTGGAAGATTGTCTCAAATGATTCCTCTAGACATGTCTTGTGGGGTTTTATCCAATTTGAGATGGGGTTAATTATCATTAATGAATTTTTGAATTATATCAACAAAACTTAATTTATTAGTGACAACCGTACCCTCTTCAATAATCCTTGAAAGTTCATTGATCATAAAGGAATTTACAAAAAATGATCACCTTAGACTATGAATAAAAATATTCCTAGTTGATTCATATTGTAACAAGGTCTATACTAATTTTGGTTCAATTTCTTTTATTTCCTCCCATCTTGAAAGTTTTTCATAGTAATCTCAAAAACCTGATTGTGCAATGAAAAACTAAGCTCAAAATTACATAGAATATAGAGAAAGGCAAGAAAATTAGGATGTGATGTAATAATGAATAACAAATAAAGGGGTATCTAGAAATTATAGTGATAATTATGGCCAATCACTTTGGAGTATGTGAATTTTTAAGGATAAATCACTTTTTGAGGTCAACATCAATGATGTGTTGTGAGAAATAACACTTCACAACACTTGAAATAATATTCGTAATGATTTTCACATCAACTCATATCTTTTTGAAAAAATATTTTATAATAACTTCACATCAAATCTTGAAATTTGAAGATGGTACCAACTTCAATCATATCCATGTGGCATCATAATAACTTATCCATAATGAAAAGTGTTGTCATCTAGTGGTCATACATGTAGAACATAAAAGAAAAAATGCCTAACCTATTAGGAAAGAAGTATAAATCTACCTCTATTATATAGATCCATGATTATCTCCTAAATTTACCATGTTTCATTCAAGGATAAACAATTTTGATAAGATAAGGCTAAATAACAAGACAATAGTTCATATTTATTACAAAAGTATCGTATCAAAAGTGCCTTTTTTGGTTTTCACTTTTCAATAGTTTTTTAAAAATTTAATTTTTTTTCATATTTTTGAATTTTTAAGGGAGAATAACTGCCATTTTCTAGTTTTCATCACTCCTCTTTTATTGGATGTCTCCTAAAAATATCATTTGGCCTTAGTGGAAGAAGTAGGTTTTTCTATAAGGTCAAATTAGTCATGATTCTATTCAATGAATATTCCCTATTGAGAGGTCTTATATACACATTAAGTTTATGACCATTGACCAATAGTGTCCTTTGGTCACCATTAATTGGTTGAAGTTGGATATATCTATTGTTGTGAATGGTTTTGATTAGGTATGGTCCCAACCATCTTGTTTTGATCTTAACTTTGAAATTCTAGAATTTATAATCAAATAAAATCACCTAATCTTTTTCTTGAAACTATTTTTCTTTGATGTGAGTATCATGCCACTACTTTATATACTATTGGATTGTGCTGGTTTCAGTGAGTTTATCTATTCTTAGTTAATCCAACACATTTAGTTGAATGATTATTTCCTTTTTATCTTCATCAAGATCAATTCCCATATCAACTATTGTCTTCAATGTCTATAGTTCAGCCTCTATTGGTAATAAAAGTTTATTTTCAAATACAAGTTCATATGGAAATAAGATTGGTGTAGTCTTTCATGTTGTATTATATGCCAAAACAAATTTAGGTACTCTAAATATTTAATATTTATTGTTATTTTTTACTATTTTGGTTAGAATGTTTTTAATCTCTCAGTTAGTGACCTCTACTTTCCCATTAGCATAGGGTTGATATGGTGAATATTTATGGTGATTGATCTATTATAGTTCTATGAAAGTCTTGATCATGTTAGCTATGAATGGGGGCTATTGATCATAAATAATAGATTTATGAGCTCCAAATCTCAACATGATCCTATGATATAGGAAATCAACAACCATTTCCTCCCTAACAAAGGTGAGTACCTACACTTCAGCCCACTTAGTAACATAATCAGTACATACTAATAAATACTCTTTTCCTTGAGATGGTGGGTTGATTAGTCTAATAAAAATACAAACCCCATTTATCAAATGTTTCTAAACTTATTCTAGGATGGATTGGAATTTTTGAGGATAGAGTAGGTTTACCCATCCTTCATAGGTTCATCTTCACTTGTAATGATCAATCTAGATAAAAATTCAACAATAACATTATACTTCATAATTTTATCTATGGTGGTAATGTCAAATTATTTTAAAATTAGTAGCCATATAATAATTCTCCCACCTACTACTAGTTTATTTATTAAGTACTTAATAGCTAAATGATCTATATAGATAAATACCTAATAACCAGTAATGTAATACCTAAACTTATTTATGGCATAAACAACACCAATAAATTCCTTTTATGCGTTAGTGTAGTTTTTATCTATGGGAGTAAAATTTTTATTGATATAATAAATGACATACATTTTTCCTTTGTGATCTCTTTTTCCTAGAACTACCCCTAGTACATTATTAGAATCATCAATATAGATATGAAAAGGATTTTTCATTAGGTCCTTTCAAGATTGGAGAAGTCATTAGTTTGTTATTTAATATTTCAAAAAAAATTTGACACTTATCATTCCATAAAAATTCACTATCTTTTGTTATCAAAGAAAACATAGGTGGAGCTATTTTTCTAAAGTCTTAAATAAATATTCTTTAATATCCTACATGACCAAGAAAACTTTTGACATTTATTTGTGTTTGAGTAATGGGAAGACTAGAAATTACCTCAATATTCTTGGGATTCAATTTTATTCCTTGAGAAGAGATATGATGTCCTAATACTATCCCTTTATCATCCATTATTATACATTTCTCATGACTCAAAGATACTTGATGTTCTTCACATCTGGTGAGCACTTTATCCAAATTATTCAATTCTTCATCAAATGTAATGCCATAAATAGTGAAATAATCTATCTACACTTCCACACAATCATTTATAAGATCAAAAAATATGGCTAAAAATACTCTCTAAAAGGTAGCAGGTGCATTACATAATCCAAAAAGAAGAATATATAAGCAAATATTCCCTAGGGGTAGGTAAATGTAGTTTTATCTTGATCTTCAGGGGATATTCTAATTTTATTCTATCCATTGAACCCATCTAAGAAATAAAAATGCTACTTTTCTTCCAAGTTATCCAAAAACTGATTGATAAAAGGCAAGGAGAGTAATCTCTCATAGTGGCTTTATTTAGTTCTCTATAATATACATTAACTCACCATTTTCCATTATTATTAGGCATAATGACTAGAGGTAAAATCCACTGACTATTGGATATGGGGTAAATGACACCAACTTCCAATAGTTTTTCTATCTCTTTATTTACAATTTCTTTCAAGGTTGGGTTAATTCTCCATTGTGGTTATCTGATTGGTCTAACATTTTCAATGTAGATGTGATGTGTACATACTCTGGGATGTATTCCTTTCATATCACTATAATACCAAACTTAGGATTTTGTGTGTCATACCAATACATCAAACACTTTACTTTCTTGTTGGTCAATTAACCAACTATTGATATTCAACAGTTTATCAGGATGGATTACAATTTGTTTAGTACCTAGAATAATGGAATTTAATTATTTGTATTCACTCATAAAATCATTAGATGGACATGTGTGTGGTATAATCATGTGAAATTTAGCCACATCCTTGTTAAATTTTTCACTTGTGGAGAGTATATTGGCTAATGGATAATGAAAATCATTTAAAAATAATTTCTACCCTTTTTTAGCCTAGTCAACTATGGCATGTTAGATATCTTATGAACTAGATAACATGTTTATAAAACTTATGACATTATCTTGAATATTATTAGTGGATTTTAATTCCTCCCATTCATAATTTTTCATATTTATAGATAAGCTATTAGTCTTTGGACCTAAGTTATTAGTCTTCAGAGCTAAAATATTAGTCTTCAGAGCTAGGCATTTGGACTTTGAAGCTAAGCTATTAGACTTCAGAGCTAGGTTGTCAAACTTTGGAGCTAGGTTGTATTGATAAAAATCTTCTATTATTTATTCCTAAGACTCTTAGATATGTTATTTTATGGTAACCATTGCTAAGGAAGACACACTAGTTTGATTTTATTCAAGTTGATCTACCCATATCTATTTAGAAATATCCATTGAAGGTCTAGTATGTAGATAAAGGGAGATCTATTTGTCATGGATTCCAATGGAAATGGTTATGTTTCTATAGTTATAGTTAATTCATGTATCAAATATAGCTAACCAAGGTTTTCCAAGAATGATTGGATATCTTACCCTCTTGGGTTTAGGTTGAAGGATCATGAAATCCATAAGATATTCCTAAGATTCTATGGTGAATGGCACATTTTATATTATTCCTTCAAAGGTATTAGTGGATTGATCTACCATTTATTAAATTGTAGTGGTAGGTTGAAGCCCTGTGAGGGATAAAAATATCATTATGTTGACAATAATTATGTTGATGGAATCACCCAAATTTACCATCACATTTGGTATTTACTTGTTCCCAATTGTCATAGTCCTCATGGGACTACTAGGGTCTCCATATTTAGGAATAAGTATGTTTCCTTCTATTAAATCAGTGATTTTACCTATTACCTATATTATTTTAGGATATTATTTCTTCCTTCCTAGTGCTTTGATTCACAATGCTTCAATGAGTTGATTCAACTCAACAATATAATTAATGAATATTAATAGTGGAATTTATATCTTCATCTCTCTTAATTTGTGCATCAATTTAGAATCCTCCTTAGGTTTTTCTTCCTTAATTCTCTCAAGAAATGGAACAATATGGGGATCTTGAATTGAGGTTAGTGTTATTGGAGTTGTTTTGGATTCTACCTTATCTTGATTTGGTTCTTGAAATAAAAATGACTTAAGAGTGTTCTCATCACTAGTAATTTTCATTATGGTAATGGGTGAATCTCCTAATACCTTTCCTAATTTAAGATGAACATTATTACACATAGTTGGACCACTTGCAACATTAATTTATTGATCAACTACATAAACAAGTGTATCTTGCCTATTTTTATAAATTTTCATTGGTTGGGTAGGTAATTGTGGTTGGTTAACCTACTATTCAATTGGTGGTGGTGGATGAGGTTGTGAAGGAATCAAATCTTGTTGTGGGGGAAACCTTTTTTTCATTTGATATTGTTGATTTGGTCATTAAGGTTATGACTATTATATCCAATGTGGTTATTGGTTTTTTTGTTGTGCCTAGGGTTGTGAAGGATTTTGAGTCATTACCCACATCTATGACATACATGATTGAGTGCACCATTATTTTGGTTTTGGTGTTAGTCTCCACATTGGTGGTGTGACTTGTCTAACCCATGGTGTCATCTATGTATTGAGAGGAAATCATGGACCAAATTGATTTTGAGGTTGGTGGTACTAGTTTAATTATCCTTGGATAAAGTTTAATTTCTTAAATACATGTACTACTTTTTTTACTTGGTTTATTATAGTAGGAAGATGATTTAAATTATTGGTTTCATGGTTTAGGTCACAAATACTACATACCTCTATTTTATCTAAAGGACAATCTTTTATCATTTGTTTCAGTCTACATCTAGGATAATATATTGAGAAATATTCAATGTTAGTAGTATTATCTTTTGATTTGAGGCCATATAATATGGAATTTAATTTTACTATAATATATATTTTTAAATTAGAAAATTATTCTATTAATTTCCCAACTTTAGGTGATTTTCCTAACCATGATTTCCTTATGCTAGGTCTTATCCTAGAATAGCTGGTACATAATGCTAAGATATGATGAAAGGTTAACTTGTCAATGTCACACTTTCCCATTAGGTTCAAATTATCACGTGCATCATCATATAAGAGTTTAATAAATATTATATTGATTACCTCCTCTATGAGTTGGTAACCACTACATATATGGGTAAATATAAACCTATAAAAATAATCTTCTATGATTTCATCTTCATTTTGTTTGATCTTGAAAAAGTATTCTTTTCATTCTTTGAATCTATAATAATCCTAATATTTATTAAGAAATGTAGTTTCCATTTCATTCCAAGTGCTTATAGAATTACCCTCAAGGCCCATGAACCATCTCATGACTACATCCTTAATTGTATATGGGAATAACTTCAACTTCTGATTGTCTGTAACATAGTCACATGTTTGGCAAAGAACTTGAAATTTAAAGAGCAACTGATTTGGGTCCTCTAAGTATTTACCTCTAAAAATAGGTAAAATATATATTTCATGGAGGTTTTATCATCAAGACCTAAGATAATTGGATAGGAAAAAGTTATGTCCTATTGAGGCTATCAATCAGGGTTTTCTACATGTGCATATTCATCTCCCATATTTTCTTCCTAACTTTGGTTATCAATCCAGTCTAAGTTCTCTTCTTGGGTTATCAACATATGATCTACCTTAGGAGGAGAATCTTTGTTGGTGATTATATCTTCTTCTTATATAGATTGTGGATCAAATCTAACTATTCCAAAAAGGGGATTCTTAAGATCAATTCTTCCTATAGGGGAAGATGTCCTAAATATAATTATTCTTATAGGGTTTGTTTTTGAGTATGAATGTTGTTCAGGAGAGGAATAAATAAAAATTTTTATATGGATTTCAATTACCTTTCTTTCACTTCTTGATCTTTCTAGCAAGGATAGGATTATCTCTTCTTCTTGTTTTATTTGGGATCCTTTAGAGATAAACCATCCTTGATAATCTCTTGGGTGGTTCATAAATGTACGGAGCCATGGATTATTTTTGGTATGTTTTTAGGGTATATTAATTTTTTAAAATTTTCCATATATAACTTTAATATAGGATCTTACTAACACTTATTGATTAAGAGTCCCCAAAAATGGCACAAAAAATGATAGGCTATTGTTATACCTATCATTTAACTAATCAATGGATTAGTGTCATATTATACTAGGTCTAATGTCCAAATCTATATTAAATGATATCATTAGATATTTGAATTAATAATTCAATATTTGGGGGTTTACTCTATTATTGATGTCTAAATCCTAAGGAAAAATAAGATTCTAATTATATGTTGTATAAAATTTAATCTAAATTTTTTTGATAACTGAAGATCTCCTATAAAATTATTTGTTAAATTATTCTTCAATTCAGACCATCTACATCAATAACTTAAATATCTGGCATAAGACATTATGGTGTCCTCAATCAACTTACCTGGATGGATAGAATAATGTGATATTTTAGAATGTAAGAATGTTTATTATCTATTGTCACTTAGATTACCTCTTGATAGATTCTGAATATGGGGATGATTTAACAAACTTTAATTTCTATTAAATTTAAAGTCACATTCTACATTAAAAAAAAAAAACTCACTTTCATAGAATTAAAACAACCCTTTCATATAATGGAAACACACCTGCATTAAAAATAAATTCACACTTTGCTTTGAAAGGGAAATCACACTTATGTTGAAAAGGAAATCACACTTATAGAAAAATGAAATATAACTTAATTAAATAAATACACTTTTAAAATATAAACTAAAATTAACAATTTGTCTTGATCTTTGGATAGAAGTAGGCCCTTACTCCTTCCTCAGAATAGGATCAGTTGATATAGGGGCATCTTCATGGTCTCCAAATTTTTGGTCATTATAGCTAATAAGAGTCTTATAGGTTAAGTTTTTCCAAGTTATGAGTCTTAGGGGTCTTCAAAATTTGAATTATGGTTTATAAACTACTTTCTTGCCAATTTCCTTATTTGAAATTTCAAATTCCTTTGTCTTACTATGGAGTTAGCAATCTTGTCTAAAGGAATGTACATGTTGTAATTTGTTTGGTTAAGATTTATAAAGGGTTAAAGGTGTTCTAAAACACACCTAAATCATGAGATTAATCATTTTTTTAGTCTTGGTTAGAGGTTGATGTTGTTAGGTCTCTCCTTAATGTAATTGAGGAGTTACAAGTTAGTTAAGGTAGTTATAGGTGTTAAATTTTTGTAAATGTTTATGTTATTTTGGTGTGTGAGTTTTGGGTAGAGGAGGTATGAGGAGGTGTGAGGATAGATGAAATAAGAACTAATTATACACCTCTAATTTTATAATGAATTTATAAGTTATATTATTTTTCTCATGTTGTTCCCTATGTAAAGAATTCAAAGACTTTGTTTGTAATGAGTAAAGGAAGAAATCTATAAAATGTTGTTTGAATTTTAAAGAAGGGAATGAACTCTGATGAATTTGATAATATTGGGTACAATTACCAAGTAAGTAATTTGAAGGTTAATAAAATTTAGAACTCTATTTTCTATAAATTCTTAAGATGAATGCAAGTATCTATAGTACTCCATGAAGGGAGATTTGTTATTGTTATGCCTTTGAAATTTATATGGATTTTATAATTTTACTATTATTTGTTAAACATGCCTGAGTGATTCTTTTATTTTATTTCATATAACTTTGATAAAGGGGATGATACAACCCTATTGATAATATGTTTTCATAGATAGTTATCATGCAAAATGTTGTAATAAGATATAGAAATAGTGTTTCAAAGATTAGTTGGTGATTATTCAATACCTAAGGAGTTGTGTTGTATGTAAATAAATATTCCATAATGTTTTAGAATCCTTGAGAGACTAAAATCCCCCAAGATAGTATATTCAGATCTTACAAACAGTGACTATGTATTCTGAGTTGTAAAGCCTATGACCTTAAGATTAACTAAGATATATATTATTGATTTATGATTGAGTCTTAAACATGTTAAAATATTTTATAAATTTAATTATAATGGATGTCATCACAAATGATAAATGAGCAGAGAGTTCCTGTGAGATAACCTATGCTTATACCCTATATTGTTTTGATCAAGATAAGAGACTATGTGTGTGAATGAATGGTAGAATATAGAGTGAAAACATGTGTGAATAATTTATATAACTTGTAATTTATTGGTTTTATTACACTTGAATTTTTATGAGAATTTTTATTATGTGGAAGTATGCATTATACTATATAGACTATTCTAACCCTATGTGTAGATTATGTATATAGATAGAGTCAATGGAAAGCATGATAAAGTGGCCTAAAGTGTCCTAAGAAGGAGAATAAAACACTTTTAAAAGGAGTCTTGGGAAGATAAAAACCATATTCATCCATTTAAATAATTTGAAACTCTCAAAAAAGCCTAAAAACCTAAATCCTATCCTCTTGGGTGTTCTCTACCTACAAATAACCATGTCTAGGATTTTAAAAGAAAAATGTGATTTTTATGAGCATCTATAGGCTAAAAAACCTAAGTTTGTTGAAAATTTATAATATATTTTTGTATAATATAATTTTGAACTTTACAACCTATACAAACTATGGCGTATTGTTTAAGAAGACTGTGTGTGAGTTAGGGTTCAAGAAGGCCTAATAGGCCTAAACATAGGCAATAAGGAGTCTACAAAAGTGTTGAAAATAATGCATTGGGTTTAAAATATTCCCAAATAGATGAAAGACCATAAAATATAATTGGAAAAGTGTTTAAATTTCCAAGGTTTAATTGTATTTTTTGTACACTACAGAAAAGCCTAAAAAAGGCTAGTAGAGAGAGACTGTGACTGAGTAAGTAGTAAAGTATGTAATGGGTGGTTGTTTGAAAGCTCATAAGATTTATTGGGAGAGAAAACATGAATGTTTAAGTATGTAATGGTTAACCAGGAACTCCATAAGGTCATAAGTAATTTGTATCTTTTTTTGACCATATTGTAGTATGTCATGAAAAATTAGTATGGGAGATAGTGTCAAAGGAAGAGTTGAATGTTTTGAAAGTTGCTTTGAGAAGTTATAATAAATATAATAAGGTTTTAAAGTGGTTATTTATAGAGATTTAAATGGGATAAAATTCAAAGTAATGAGATAATTAATGTTGAGAGATTAATACCTAAGACTAAAGTTAGAATTTTGTAAGATTTGTGACCTTATAAAGACTAGAGTGGGTGAGATACAAAAAAGAATAAGTAGTATGAAAGACAATGAGATGGAGATTATAATGAAAAGGATGCATTGATCCTCAAAGGATAGATTTTATAGGTGTTTTTGATAGAGTGAGGTAGGTTTATTATAGAATAAAAGAGAGATAAATTCTTTGAAGCCATAAACAAAATTCAAAGTCAGGTGGTTATTATAGGGGTAAAGGAGTTTATTTTTTTCATGTTTTTGTCCATTAAACACAAATTAGTGTGGGACCTATGCATCATTTGGTACAAAAGTGAGGAGTTGATTGGGAAGAAGGTGAAGAAGGTATCCACAAAGATAATGTACATTTTTGTTTGAATTTTAGTTTGTATATTTGATAGATCATTACAAGAATGTTATAAGGATACTAAAGAAGTTATAGGTGTGAGAGAGAGGAAAAAATGAAGGTTGTGTGGAAACGCCCTTATCCCATATAGTCTTGGAGAGAGAAAGAGGTGAGTTAGTGAGAGCTCACAAGAGAGAGAATCTCAAGAATATCTTGAATAAATAAGAAAGAGACCAAGTGAAGGACAATAGAACAAGTGAAAAGGCTTGTCGAGAGGAAAGATAGGTCCAAGAGAGAGACCTTAGAGAGAGAGAGAAAGTGAAGAAAATGCAAACTAGATGAAGGGATTGAAATAATAAGGTTGTCAAAAGAAATAATAAGTGGATATGAGGGAGATTTTTTAGTTAAGGGTAGTCTTGGTATAGTTATAACATGCTTTGGTATCACTTAGACCCAAATTTTTAGTTGGTCTTAACACAAGAGTGAAATGGAATCTCAAAAGCATCATGAAAAAGAAGAAAAGATAAAGAGAAGTGTGTCAAGTGAAGAAATATTTGAAGTAGTTGAGAAAGAATCCAAATATGAAGGAAAAGGAGGAAATCAAGCCTCATGTTTTGAAATCTAATATTTGTTTGACATGTGTGTATGCAGGTTTGAGAGATGATGAAAAGAATGAGATTGTTAGGCCAATAGATAGGCTCAAGAAATAATATGAAGAAGTATATGATCAAGTGGTATTCAATAGGCACCAATATGAATAATATACTCAAGATAAAGTCATGATATTGGAAGATAAATAAGCATGTTAGCCATCCATGATGCAAGAAAGCATGAAGCATGAAGAGAGCCTCATTTTAGAGGATGAAAAAGAAGCCAAAGGAGCTATGGGATAGTATCATAAGGAAGGTTATGAGGAATATTCTAGTTTGTATGAATATTTTAAGAAATAATATGTATTTAATCCTCATAAAATGTATAGAGAGATGATTAAATAGGTTATAAAAGAGAATATAGACTTATGGAATATAATATTTATGTCAAAGATAAGGGAATTAATGAAGGAAAGAAGAAGTCAATCACATGAATTCACTCCACATAATGAATTTGTAGTTTTTGAGGCTAAAGTATAGGTTGTAGATGAAGGAGAAAACATGCAAAGAGCAGAGAAAGATTCATTGATGGCTGATGCAAAGAAGAAGGATGTAACAAACAAGGCACTTAAAGGTTCTGGGGAGCAAGAAAAACAAGCAAGAAAAGAGGAAAGTAGGAGAGTGCCTCAAGGTCATGAGAAAGAACATGTTTTCTTTAATTATTTTTTGTATCTTGTAGGTATATCATGGAATAATATGGAAAGAGGAAGAAAACAATATAAGTGTGGCTCAAGAGAGCATGTGTATAAGCAACAAATATTGGTTGTAGTAAAATAGAAGAGAGAAGAAAAAAATCCTCAAGCCTTGGGATCCATGAGGACAAGAAATGGAGATCAAAATTCATCAAGTGCATCACATCATGCAAGAATTATTTATAACTTTAAGGGAAAGTTTTCTTTTCCCCTTGATAGTATGATGTAGGGGCATCTTCATGGCCTCCAAAATTTGGGTGATTATATCTAGTAGGAGTCTTATAGGTTTTTTTTTTTAAAAAAAAATTAAAGAGTATTAGGGGACTTCAAATTTTTAATTATGGTTTAGAAAGGACTTTCCCACCAATTTACTTATTTGAAATTTTAAATTCCCTATCTTACTATGGAGTTGGAAATCTTGTCTAAAGGAATGTCCATGTTCTAATTTGTTTTGTTAAGCTATAGAAAGGATTCAAGGTGTTTCAATTCACACATAACTCATTATATTAATCATTTTTTAAGTATATGTTAGAGGTTGGTGTTGTTAGATATCTTCTCAATTTACTTGAGGATTTACAAGCTAGTTAAGGTAGTTATAGGTTTTAAATGTTTGTAAATGTTTATGTTGTTTTAGTGTGTGAGTTTTGGGTAGAGGAGGTACAAGGAGGCATGAGGGTAGATGAAACAATAACCAATTGCATAACTCCAATTTATAATGAAGTTTCATGCTCTGTTAGTTTTTTCATGTTGTTCCAGGTGTAAAAGATTTAAAGACTATGTTTGTAATGAATAAAGGAAGAAATGTATAAAATGTTGTTTGAATTGAAAAGAAGGGAATGAACTATTATGAATTTTAAAATGTTTGGTACAATCCCCAAGTAATTCATTTGAATGTTAATCAAATTTAGAACTCTATTTTATGTATGTGCTTAAGATGAATGCATGTATCTATAGTACTCCATGAAGGAAGATTTGTTACTAATATGAATTTGAAATTCATATGGATTTAGTGAGTTTAAAAGTCTTTATTAAACATGATTGAGTGATTATTATTATTTATTTCATATAACTTTTCTAAGGGGATGATACACCCCTATTGAGAATATGTTTGCATAGATAGTTATCATGCAAAATGTTGTAACAAGCTATAGTAGAAGGGTTTTAGAGACTAGTTGGTTATTATTAAATACCTGAGGAGTTTTTTAGACCTTATTCAATATTCCATAATGTTTTATAACCATTTAGTGACTAAAATCCCCCAAGATAGTACACTCAAATCCTACAGGTAGTGACTATGCATTCTAAGTTACAAATCCTATAAACTTAAGATGAACTAGGATAGATATTTTTGATTGAGGATTGAGTCTTAAATGTGTTAAAATACTATATAAATTTTAGTATAATGGGTTTCATCTCAAAGTATAAATGAGAAAATATTTCTTTTGAGACAACTTACTCTTATACCCTATATTTATGTGATCAAGACAAAAGACTATTTGTGTGAATGAATGGTATAATAGAGAATGAAAAGATGTGTGAATCATTTATATAACCTATAAGTTATAAATTTTAGTACACTTGAATGTTATTGAGAATTTTTATTATGTGTAAGTATGCATTACACTATATAGACCACTCTAACCCTATGGGTAGACTCTATTTGTAGATGCAGTCAATGGAAAGCATGATAAAGTGGCCTATAGTGGCTTAAGAAGGAGAATAAAATACTTTAAAAAGGAATATTAGGAAGTTACAACTCATATTCATCCATTTAGATTATTTATAACTCTCAATAAATCCTAAAAACTTAAATCTTATCCTTTTGGGTGTTTTTTTGCATACAAATAAACCTATCTAAGGTTTTAACACAAATATGTGATTTCTAAGAGCATCCACTAGCCAAAAACCCTATTTTTTATGAAAATTTATAAAAAAAAATTGTATAAGATATTTTGGAACTTTGGAACCTATACTGACCATGGCGTATGGTTTAAGAAGATTATGTGTGAGTTAGGGTTTAAGATGGCCTAATAGGCATAAATGAAGGCAATAAGGAGTCTAGAAAAGTTGTCAAAATAATGAGGTAGGTTGCCAAAATTCACAAAAATATGAAATACCATAAATGGTACTTGGAAAAGTGTTTATATTGCTAAGGTTCAATATTAATTTGCCATACACTATAAAAAAGCCTAAAAAAGGCTATTAGAGAGAGACTATGACTGAGTAGGGAGTAAATTATGTAATGGGTGGTTGTTGGAAAGGCGATAGGGTTGAATGGGATAAAAAATAGGAATTTTTGAGAATGTAATCTTTAACCAAGAACTTCATAAGTTCATAAGTATTTTGTATCTTGTTTTAACCATATTGTAGTATGACATGAAGGTTAGTATGGGAGATAGTGTCAAAAGAAGAGTTAAATGTTGCCAAAGTTTCTTTGAGAAGTTATAAGAAACAAAATAGGGGTTTCAAGTGGTGATTGATAGACAATGAGATGTACTAAAATTAAAATTTCTAAGATCATTAATGTTGAGAGATTAATATCTAAGACTAAATTTATAATTTTGTGAGACTTATGACCTTATAAAGACTAAAGTGGGTGACATAAAAGAAAGGTTAAGTAGTAAGAAAGATAATGAGATGGAGATAATAAAGAAAAATATGTAGAGAACCTAAAAGGATATATTTTATAGGTGTCTCTTATAGAGTGATGTATGTTTATTATAGAATAGAAGAGAGATAAATTCTTTGAAGGCAAATAAACAAGATTAAGAGTCAGGTGGTTATTGTAGAGGTAAAGAAGTTTTTGTTTTTCATGTTTTTGTCTATTTAAGAAAAATTAGTGTTGGACCTTTTCATCATTAGCTTTTACTTAGTAATGAAAAATAATTTTGGACTTTATTTCATTATCACAAGTAACATATACAGATACATGAAATTACACTTGAATATTTCTTCTCTTTATTCTCTATTATTTATTATCTAATTTTTGATCCATTAATTTATTATCTAGAATGAGAAGTAGACATGAATTTAAAGCACATCTTAATGAATATTCTCAGATTACAAAATATGGTGATCTAAATATCCAAATACACTTATTCAAAATGAAAGATCTAGGAATCAGATCCCATACTTATAGGGGAGGTGTTGAAACTTATTCAACTAATAATAGATAGAATATAACTAACATATATCCAAATAAAGTATGTCCAATTTTATAAAATATAAATATATTTATATCTAAATCATTTTAGACCATTATTATGAATAGTAATGTCTAAAATATATATATATATATATATATATATAAAAGGAAAGTCTGTATATATACAATAGATATATCTAAAGCTAATATATTGATTTGTAAGATCCAATTGGACATATTTGAAGTGTGGCTATGCATCTTTAGATCATGGTAGTATAGGTCTTTGGAGCATCTTCAGAGCTAAAAATCTTTGGAGCTTGATGTATTATTTACTAAATATTCAAAATTATTTCCAAAAAGGTGTTTTCAAAACCATTTATAACTTCTCAAAGTGATCCCACCATAGGGATGTATATCTGTATATAAAATTATGCTCATTTCATCCAAATTAGACACACATAACAAGATAGAGAGTCAAAAATATATCACATACAAATAAAAGATAATTATACTCATTTCTTACTTAGATTAGACCTGAAATATTAAATGTAATACAATATATAATCAACAAGAAACACTTATGGATAATTTATGTAAGATATAATGAGGTATATGGAATGCTTTATCAATAAGGATGTGTTTATGGACATCATATGAGTTTGGGTTAATCTTCCCAATGATATCGAGTCCCCATGTTGGAAATAGATATTATGTAAGTAATGGTTTTATTCTTCTAGTCATTGCATGAATTATATTGTCATGATGTTGACATTTGCCACAACTTTTGACAGACATAGCTATATCTACATCCATAATTGGCCAATAATAGCTAGTATGATTTTTTTTTTGGCTAGGATGGTCCCAATTATGTGGGATCCATATACCCCTTCATGAAATTTTCATAGCTCTAATGTTGTTTATGCCAAATTTAAATATCAAAATAGAGTTCCATTAAAATTATGGTGATAAAGGGTTGGGCCAAGTGAGGTATAACATGCACCTTGGTGGGTAAAGGCCTTTTATCATTTACATGATAGGTCTAGTGGAATAATGTGGTCATAAAGGTAGGTAAATATGTATGAATGCCTTATAGAGAAAGGACCAATAACATCATTGATCATTATTATGGTTGAAGGTTCATGAGTAGGCGATACATGATTTTTAATGAATTGATATTCTTTTATCTTATTAGTGTGACAGATCAAAGAGCCAAGGTGGCCTTCGAATCCATTATTCTGTTACTAGCCCTTGGTATGTGTTCAAACTATACATCAAAAATAAACCATGGCCCTGTATAGTATTAATTTTTCATCTTTGGTCTAAAATTAATTTATAACTTGATTGATAATTAACTGAGAATCACCATAAACCTTGAGATGCTAAATATTCTATTATACTACTTGGTGAATCCCTACAATGAGTGATTAATATTTGGCCATGTTATTAGTAAAAGGAAAGCTGATATGGAGTGATTTAGGCTTAAGATCTCCATATGGTGTAATAAAAAATAGACCTACCCCTAATCTTTGTGATGTGTATGATCCATCAAAATATAGCTTCTAGTGTTTGCTCCTTAGGAGGTGTTTACATGATGGTCATGATGGACTCATCTAGGAATTGGAAAATAAGGGGTTTAATATATACAAGGGGATATTAAACAATCTTATCTAGAAGGACTTGTCCCTTTATAACCTTTTGGTTGATGTATTCAATATTGAACTCACTTAGAAGAATGATCCATTTAACCATGCATCTTTGTAAAGTTATCTTAGATAGTATATACTTGAGTGGATCTACTTTAGAAATAACCATGGTCTTGTTGTTTATCATGTAATGTCATGGTTTTTGAGCTAAAAAGACCATAGATAAATATGCTTTTTCAATAGGCATATAATTATGTTCATATACAACCAATGTATGATTTAAATAATACATGGCATGTTATTTTCCATTATCATTATGCTGATCTAGAAGTACACCTAGGTATTTATTGGTTGTAGATAGGTACAATAGGAAAAAATTTCTTGGAATAGGTGGTAATAAAATGGGTGAATTGGCAAGAAATTTCTTTAGGTGCTGAAAAGCTTTCAATCATTCTTCATCCTAATGAAATGTTACACCCTTATTCAGTATGTAAATGGATGGCATAACACCTATTTAAACAAAGGAGTGATGTAAAAACAATACTCAATTTAGATGTGGTATGACACAAAAATAGTTTCCATATAATACCATGTAAGTATAAAGGACAAAATGATAATAAAACCTAAGTGTAATGTCCTAAATCCTAAAATTGACAAGGTTGCATCATACTTTTAAATTTCATCTATATACTTGCTCTTGAGAGGATTTTAAATTGTTAATACAAAAATTAAAATTAAATAAAAATAGGGTTTTTAGGCCCTTATTCTCTCAATATTTCATATAATGACATGGAATTTTGGGCTACTCACCCTACATCAATAATATGTTCATGGAAAGTGGGGTTATCTAAACTATTAATTTTCATTCATTTCTAGATGGTCACATATGTGGGGCAAACATTAGGGCACAATAACATAATTTGGATTTGCATCAAGCAACATTTTATGAAAATTTTTAGTCCTTTAACAACCACTACATTTATCAATTGCTTAGTGTAGTGTGATTTCTGAGTTGCCCCTACATTCTGAGGCCAAGTACCACTAAAAGAGCTTGTTTTAACTACTTAAAACAAGCATCCCATTGGTTCACCTTAAGTTTATATATCCCACCATAGAGTGGGGTTGAACTAATGCTAAGAGATGAATTTTGGGTCAACAATTCCCTAGATAACTTGTGAGGAGGCAATGAACTCCCACCCACAAGTCAAAATTCATAAAATAAAGATAAGTTGAAGGACTTTAAGTTAATTTTGGGGTCACCCAAATCATGTGGATTTTGGGGAGGGCCTTAGTGAATTTCATTCCATTATTTTATACCAAAGTGATAAATGTAAAGAATAATAATTTTTGAACACTTGAGTTATCTAAAGGGGATGGGGGAGAGCATACACACATCACTTGTTTTACTTAAAACAACACTTTCAATAAATAAGCATAAAAATGAAACTCTTATGAGTATTTAACTATAGTGAAATTTTATTTTATAACACCAAAATGAAGTATGTAATTAATTTTGATCCCCTTGGCATTTGTTGTTGATAATTACAAAAAACTTCAAAAATAACTAAGATATGAAAATAATTATTTACATTTTTAGCATCAAATACAATGTGTGTAAGATTTAACCATGATTAAACTTTTATCTTTCCTTCTTAGGACCTAAAAATTATTAGAGGGTTTGTCTACTTAGAAGCACAAAATCAAGTGATAAAACAAAATTTTGAATTTAGATCTAGGGTTTTTTCTCTTTTTTTTTGTCTCAGAGGTCGATCATCATTGATCCATAAAGATTGACGTTGATTACATAGATCAATGTTGATTAATAAGATCATTGAAATTTCCATATAAAACACATAAAAACACATTATGTTTTGATGGAAAAAATAGTTATAAAATCAATCTTAAAACCAAACAATCTCCTAGATTTAGGAAAAAATGAGTTATAAAAATAACATGCGGATCATCAAACACATAATGAAGGTAAGAAAAATCAAATAAAATAACTTCTAGTTGTGTTCTCAATCATGTTCTATTTTTCACATAGAGATCATGGTCAATTCCTATAATCCACATTGATCTATAAAATTGGCATCGATCCCTACCACTTGAGATTGAAAATTAGCATCAATCCCTACAAATTGTGACTTTCTTAAAATAGAAAGATGTAAAAAATCAAGTTAAAACTTGAAACTTGAATATTTTTATGAATCCATTAGAAAACTTAAAACTAACATATAAATTCCCTTGGAAATATGGGATTATTGGTCCCACTAGGTGTGGCATGCTATGAATAATGAATATGTAGAGGGGAGGCTAGTCTTATGTTAGTCCAATAAAATAAATGAAAGAAACACACTAAAATCCTAACACCTATAGCCTAAACACTAAGGAGAAAATAGATAACAATAATTCATATGAAAATAAAACTAAAACATAAAATAAAACCTTCTTTTACCTTCCTTGGATCTCCACATGGATTTTTGAATGGTTTGTTCAGCTTGTGCATCAAGAAGTTTTTGGTAATGAAACTTGCTTTGCTCCTTCTCTCCTTGGCACCTTCGCTCAACAATTTAGCATGGTAAAACTACTTACATGAATCTTCTCTTTTCAAATTGGCATTATAACACTACATTATCAAATCTTTAAAGACATTTAGGCATAATAACTTTACACTAATAAAGGTTAAACATCAATAGGCATGGCTTTGTATTTATAGCCTCAAGAACTAACTCTCACCCAAGATGAGTTAAGGTTTAATTTAAACATGTAATGGGTTAAAAATAACCCTAGGAGAGTTGAGACTAACTCTAGTTGAGTTAAAATTTATCATGTAATTATGATTTTCAATTACTAGGCATGGATCTCAAATTAGATATTTTGGAAGAGCTTGATAACTCATAAAGGCAATGATTAAAAGGATTGATATTTTGATTTTTTGAATTTCTAATTTTAGATATTCATTAATTTTAAATTAAGAATTGAATTAATAATTTAATATTATTTAATTAGATTATCTATTTTGATTAGCATTTTAGCTCTTTCAATATTTGATCAAGTACCACACTTGTCTTTATGTGATAACATAGCAGATAAAAACATAGTGGTAAAAAACTAGAGGTAAAAACATATTATGTCAAAAATTTAGTATGACAAAAAAATCATGAGGACAAAACATAGTGAGGAAAAGTGTAGTGGTGTTGGTAATGTTACAAAAATGTCATGAAGATCATAATTGGGACATTTTAGTGATTATCACATTATTTATTTATTGTCTAGTTCATTTTGGTAATAGTAGTTAACATTCCATGGTGAAAAAGTAACACACAAAATTTAAAATAAAAATAATAGAGGAAAATGTGATTTTGTGAGTTTAGACTTTTAGTTGGAAGTTATGTCATCTTTTATGTGAGCACATCCTTTACTATGTTTTAGTCTTACTATGTTTTGTCCTTGCAGCATTTTTTTGATATGTTTTTATCCTCTCCATGTTATTAATTCTATGTTTTTAACCTCTATGTTTTTTTCTTCTACTTTCTAGTAGGATGTCGCCCCATTTAATGGATCCATAAGCCAAATTGATAGTTATTAGGATATAAGGTGGTTAGGGATGAATCCATGAGAGGTTATTATTTAATATAGGTTATTACCTTAAATAAATATGTCTCGACATGATTATAAGCATTTATGAATGGTTCAAAACCAAATTTAGGATGTTAAGTGATTCCTAAGCTTAATTTACAATGTTTGGTAGGAATCAGTTTGAAGTCCGATCATAAGCCAGTTGTGACCAGAATTAGGAGTCTACAGTTTAAAACATATGTAAATGTTATTAATCACTAAAAACTCTCTAATAATTTTCATGAACATCTCATATATTAATTTTAAATGTTATTCTTTAGGAAAAATTCAACTAGAATGAGACATGACCAATATTTGATATTTTTCGTATGGGTCAATCTTATCTTTCATCACAACAATGACTATTTTTCAAATTTATACCATCCATTATATGAGGGACCATATTTTTAGGATAGGTAGCATGAGGTTTTCCTTTTTTGGATTACTATAAAGGCACACCTATGTCATCTATTTTAATACTTGACAATTTCAATATTGAGACACACTTATACAATTTCACACTAGGAAAAGCTTCCATATTCTTCCCAAATATGATTCTATTCATTTTAATAAACCTTTATCTAAGTAAAGACTTTATTCTATTTAATTTAATAAAACAATTATAAAGTATTCAATCCATCTATAGATTCATATATGCATAAAAATGAACATAATCACGTTAATCAATTTAAGTAGGATAAATACATGGTCTTGATTCCCATTTTGGATTATTTGATATGTATCTAGTGATTAACCATCACATGGGTGATTGGGGTTAGATAATTCCATTAATCTTCCCCTTTTTTATTTACAGGTTTTAATATATTAAAATACCTATTTGGTTTTCAATTTTGAATAAGTCATTTGCATGCCAGTTTTACACAATTGAAGTTCAAATTTTTGAACATATACATATTTCAAGTAGGTGAAAGTGAATTTTCCCTAATTTTCCTAATTTTTAGTAGCAGACAAAATTATTCAATAGAGAATAGTAGTATAAATTGATCATGTTCCATTAAAGTCAATATTGACCTTTATCAGTGATAATTATATTTTTTATTACATGCAGATAATAAATTTTGATTGATCAATTTGAGCCATATTTTAGTCACACATAGTCATCTTAGATTCATAATATAACTAGGTATCATTATGGTATTTATAGTTATTTCTTTCATTCATTAGTGATTTATCTATTTCAATACTTTACTTGAATTCTTATAATTAAATGTTATTTTATAGAATTTACTATATTTTTATTCATTTTATCTTACTTAAAATTAATTCCAAATTCTAATAAAACACATTATTGAACCCACACATTTTATCTGAGCATTACTTTAAAAGAACTATCTTATGGTTTAGATAAATTTGTAATCATATGACACTAAAAGAACTTTATTTCAACCTTGGATCTAATATCTAACTATAAAATAATTTCTTTTCAACCTAAGATTTAATAGTTGACAACGAAATCACTTTATTTTAGCATTAAATGTGATATTTGACATTAAAATCACTTTATTTTGACCTTGGATTTTAGGGGAATTTACTAATCTCCATACACATAAAAATTCTTTCCTTTTCTAGAATTCCATTTTTAGTTATTTTTTATAATATCATTTCCGTGTTAATTATTTATTCTACTTAAAACATCTACTTCACTTATTCCTCTAAGGTATAGTGCTAGATTAAGTGGGGCCCATATTGAGCATACTCAAATACCTTTGACAACTATTGAAATAGACTCCTTTAATTATAATAATGGTTACTCTTTTCTTGTGGAAAAAATTACTTGTGATTATTTCCAAGAAGATAATCATAATAAAAAATCTAATAAATATGATCATAGTGCACAAGATATTCATGAATACTTAGATAGGATCCATCATGATGAGGTCAAAGGAGTAGTCCATGGACAATTCTAATGTTGATCCATATTCCAACAAAGACTTTATCAAATTTCACAATATATGCCTAGAGTAATTTAAGTCCTTTTAGTTTATTAAAGTGTATAAAAATTAGAAAAGTTATAATTTCAATGCACAAAAAGAAGCATTCTTTCATATTATAAATCCTACCATAGGTGTTGCTACCTCTACTATTAATATTATTATTACATCAAAACCTTTAGTTTTGGGTTTGACAGAAGGACTCAAATATAAATGTATTCCCATTCCTAAGAAAATTAATCATATATGAATTTTAATTGATATGCATAGTACACCACCTACCTTGCCTTCTACACAATCTCGTGTGTACTATTTTATTTTTTCATGATAAGATGTTGCAATTAGATCAAGTTATACTAAAAGATAGCCAGTCAATGGATTCAAAAACTTTGTTTCATAATATTATTTTTATAGGTACAATAATTGAGAGGGGGGGGGCTGAATTAGTGAGCCCAAATAATCCAACTTCAATTTCAATCACTTTCAAGTTCTTAATCAATTGCCATAAACATTCATGAATCATACACACCATTCATAACAATGGGAAAGAGAGACAATGCAAGATAAATCAGATAACACATGTCATATGTGGGAAACATTCATGGGGGAGAAAACCCACTAGAACTTACAATTGGAATACTATCCTATAATAACAAGAACCAATTTAGACCATCTACAACTGATCAAGGAACTACTATCCCTTATTTTAGTGAGACTTTAATCCCATAAGGAGCTTTTACACCTATCTAGCTAAGCTACCATAACAACTAGACCTTTATCAAGTTTCAAATTGAAATTATGTTGTAACCCCCCTAGATGTTGAGATACCAAAACAACACCTATGAACACATCCACCTTTGAACTGATTTCTTCAACACCTGATGATGGACTTCTAATTGTCACTCTGTACTTTCACTCATACTCAAAAATAAAGAGCACCATTATGCCAATAGAATTATACCAAGAGGTGATAAAAATAATCCTCAGTATTATTTTCTCATAAAATCATATACTAGGAACTCTACCTCTCTTTTTCTTGATAATTCAAACACACAAGCTTCTCTCAAATCTCTCACAAGTTAAGAAATCATCATCTTTGATTTCACTATATATAGAGCATTCATGATTATCACCATGTTAGTCAGCCATTAGGCATACCATAACTATTAAGGAATATATCATACAAATACATAGCTTAATAAAATTTTCATAGGTTTGCTATATCATCTATGGGTTACCCTTAAGCAACTACACCTATCAAATAGGCCATTATAGCCCTTATAGGTCTCATGGAGACATATTCACCCATTTATAAATTAATCAAGTAAAAAAAGAACATAAGAACACTTTAAATTACATTTTTCCACTCCTTATGTCCCCTTAATCATCCTAAAATTATCATAGTCAACTCTAATCACCTTTGTGCATGCTCAACAACTCAAACACTAATCTAGTACATAAGAACATCATGAACGAATACATAGTCAAATTCATAAGCTTTATTCATATTTTATAAAAATATTTAAACATTAAAAATGTAAAAATATGATACTAATGGATTCTAAAAAATTATCCAATATATAATTCATCATGAGATATCTATACAACATCAAAATGAGCTCAAATACCCTTCTCGAGTTACTTGTAAGACATAGTAAAACACATAGTCAACTTTAGAGATCAATATATTTGATTATAAAAACTTTAAAATATTAAAAATTATATGTATATATGAAAAATGGAGTCATATACAATTTTTATTTTTACACCATGAGAAAATTCATCTTGTATCAGAAGATATGGCTCAAAAACTATACACTAGTCATTCCTTTTTTAAATTCAAATGGTTATAGTTAAACCTTTAACACCATGTCCTCATATAATGTCCTAAAAGATGAGATAAATAATACACCATTTAAATTTTTTGATATTTATTTAATATTTCACTAATTCCTAAACATTAAACATATAATAGATGACCTCATCTCATGTAATTTTGTAATATTGACTCAATGTGCATCGTCGATCTCTACAGATCAGCCAAGTTTTTATTATGAAACATGCACCATTAGATAAATATATATGAATACCCACTTATAATCAGATCCTTATAATTTAAATTTACTTATTATTAAACATTGAACTTTTTTCCTCATATTACAACATCCTAACATCTTAGAATAGGCATGTTCCATCAATCTTTTTGTAAGGAGTTAAATCTTTACCCAAATTTAAAAATCAAACACTTTGAACTATTTGACTTGATAAAAACCATATATATTTATGTAAAAAATATATTTCACCATTTTTTATCCACTTGGTCCTAAAATTTAACTTCATTTATATTTGGCTAAGTGTGGGAACCATTGCAATATGCTTGGAAGGCTAACTTTGGACCTTCATATCTTTTGCTTTGCTCAAGCATAAGTTATAAAAATTGGACCATATGATCTCCTCATATAGGATAGTAAAAACATATATAAATATTATAATATAACCCTCACACATTTTATATATAATTATATTAAAATTCCTCCTTAGATTTATCAGTTTAAAGAGCCAACTATGTCAAGAATTATCTGGAAAGGTCAACTTTGCACATGCATAGCTTTTATCATGATTTAGTGCTTGAATTGAAAGTTGGAAAAAATTAAATAGGAATGAAAATAAAAAAAACCATATGATTAAATTATCCTAAAAAATCCAGATGTATAAGATATACCACCATTAATATGCCTACTTAGCTTTTCTTTCCATATTGTAAATTTGGTAAAATATGGGAAAACACTGTCAAAATGCTAGAGAGCCCAACTTTGCACTTGTATATATTTTTTTGTGATTCATCAATATACTTGAGACTTTTAAAATAGAAAATAGGGAATAATTTTATCATAACCATATGAACAAATCCCCCTAACTCATCCACACATAGCAATGGTGATGTCAATAAACTGCCTACTCAGATTTTCTACCATTAGACCCAAAATGTCTAGATGAGAACAATGAACTACCAAATGAAATACACTCATACACATAAGAAATAAAAGAATATAAAAACTCTTATAGGACCCATTTGATATCCTAAAATCAACACACACATTATTGAACATATCTAACCATGTCAAAACTGAAGATCAACCAAGCATCTTTTAAACATACTAGGATAAACACATTACACACTTTATCATTGTTACTTAGACTACCAAGGCTCTTCATAAAATCAATAGGACACCTCCATTACATCACCATGACATCATTTAAAACAATCCAACAATATTCCCCTTTGTCATTTATGTCATCACCCATCAATATAGCAATATATAGCTCATCTTCTTTCTCTCTTTAATCACTTTCATAAAAAATATTTTTCCCCCTTTGACAGAATAAAAATTTGGGAAAATTTTGATCATAAGGAATTTAAAATAATATAAATATGATAGTAATATCTTATAAAGATGATACAAACTCCCCCTTAACTTTAGCCTACCTCTTGTTACCTTCACAACATCCTCTTTCTCCATACCAACACTATCTTCAACCAAGCACTATAACCAATGAAGAAAGAACACAAAAAGTATGGAAAATTTAATGGATATTAACAAGAAAATTTTTATAGGGACTCTCCATAATATATCTAATCCATTTCACCTTTTTATCATATTTATATCTCCATACACCATGACAAAACATCACACAGGCTTACAGGCTTATTGAAATTACATAAAACTCATCATGCCATCTATAAACACCCATTCTAATCCTATATTATAGCTCCTTGAAAAATATTTGGAATAAGTTCATGATCTTGTTCCTCCCCCTTTACCAAAGACCTTTTCTTATTAGCATTATCATCTTGAGCACACAATATTTCTTCTCCACAAGAAAATATGTATCTTAAGAAGCATAGGTAGAGACACCCTAGTTCACAATGTCCTAAAATAATGTGAAACTAGGTGTTTCCCATGACTCCTCATATTTCTTATCCTCCTTGGTCATCTGATACTTTTAGTTATTCTTATTATTCTTCTTAGGATAAAGAGAAACAACATGCTCAACCACCACAACATTTTACTTCTCTTCTAAGATTGGATTGGCAATAAATGAAAATACAAAGATTCGTGACATACATTTTCATCTAAATAATCCACCTTGAAGTTTGGAACCTCATCACTAGACACATACAGTTGATGTTCTTTCCATGATACATTCTCAATAATATTAGGATGTTCACTTGGATCCATACACACCTCATAACTAGCCTCCACCAATATCTTGTTCTTATCCTTGAGCTTGATCTTTTCATTTTAAACATGATTAGATAGTGAGACCTCTTGTCACTCTTCAACTTTTATAGCTTCCTCTACCATAGAAAATATATTACTTGGACCTGTAGACTCATCATGACTCATAATTTTCACCTTTGGCTTCCATGTGTTAAATTTCCTTCTTCCTTGTATTCTAAGAGCTTGATTGAACCCATTTTGACTTGATGGCCTTTTTTGTAGAATCTAAAAATGTGACCTCTCTATTGACACTTGAAGCACACTATACCTTTTTTAAGAAACATATTTTTCCTTAATTTATTTGGAAATAAATTTTCAATGTGTCATATGCCATGATAAATGAAAAAACCTCCTCTTTTTGAAGAGGAATCACCTCATCTAACATTATATGGACAATCATTTCCAAATTGCCTCACAACAAGATAGTTAAATCACTTAGCTATGTTGACACATTTTGATTGATGACCACCATCATAGTTCCATGTAAAATCATTTATAACAGGTCTTTTGCATTCTTTAGCTTTATAAATAAATTGATTACATGTGAAATAATAACCATTGAAACTTGCATACCTCATGGCATTTGATTGTCTAATTTGATTTTTATTCATTCTACTAGCACATTCATTCATTGTCTAATGATTTATCTTCAAAGTATGATTGTCCTAGTTCACATTAGTCTTCATCTTGTCTTGATTTACATTCTTTTTTTCTTCTTCATATCCAAGACTATTTCTATCACTAGCATGATTTTGATTGCTCAAAATATTGTCTAGATCACCTGAGATATTTTTAAATATCATAAATGACTTCACCTTAATTGTAGACTTATCTAACTCATATTTAAAAGACTTATTTTTAGAAACATACCTTGAATATTCATCTTCCTTAGCTTTTAGGATTATAGATAAGATTTCCAATTGACAACTAAGATGCTTGACTATATCTTCATGATCCTTGGTGTCTTCATTCATTATTTATTTAAACACACTAAATTACTGCTCATAATCCTTGAGTTGAGACTTCATATTCTTATTGATCTTCTTCTCAATCTTCAGTTCTTCAAGGGCATTTATCAATGTAGTCTTATAGTCCATCTCATATTCATCATCATCTGAATCACTCCAAGTAGACTCCTTCTAATGTGAGAAACTTCCTTCCTTATCCATGAATAGAGCTTCATATCTAGTAAGACCATCATCTTCATGATCATATTTTGAGTCACTATCTTCACTCTCATCTAATGAGCTAAAATATTCTTCGGCGTACAGACTCTTCTTGTTCTTGAAGGACTTCTTAATTTTATAATTTTTGAATCATTTCTTCTTGTAAGTCTTGTTGTCTTCATCTTGGCCATCACCATGCTCTTCATCAAAATTATTCTCATGCTTATAAGGGTACTTAGAGAAAAATGTCGTATCTCATCATAATTGAAACATTTGAAGGATATTTTACCCTTATACTCACCTGAGCCTATGTTAATTTTACTAAGAATCAAAGCAATTAGTTCATCCCCATTAATGTGAGATATGTCATCCTCTTTGGGTTTATTACCTTGGAACTTATTCTTAGGCTTAATTTCTATCTTGAATGTTGTTTTTTTCTTTGGTTGTATATCATCATTTAATCTCATGTCATAGTCACTAAGGGTGCCATGCAATTGATCCATCTTCAACTAAGTAAGATCATGATTTTATTCTATAGCAGATAGTTTTGGATCAAACTTGAGGGATAGAGACCTTAATAAATTTTAGACTAAAATAACCTCTTTAATATTCTCTCTAAGACCTATGATGATGTTCACAATCTCATCAACTCTCTGTAGAAAGGATGTCATAGAATTTTATTCCTTCATCTTGAGACTTTAGAATTTCCTTCTTTGAGTCTATAACTTAGCAATATTAACCTTTGAATCTCCTTCATAAATGATCTAAATTTTATCCCATATGTCTTTACTATATTTATAATGGATTACTTTGGTGAACTTAGTCTCTATAATCCCATAAGTGATGACATTCATTACCTAAAAATTATTCTCAAATAAATTCTTATTTATAGAACTAGATGGAGTAGTAGGAACATCATAACCTTCCAGAATATATTTCCATACATCAAAACCTATGGACATAATATATGTCCTCACAATTTCACTCAAAATATCATAATTGGATACATTGAACATCAGTTCTTTCTTAGTATAAAAACTTCCTTGATGACTACCCATATTGTACCTTGGATCACCTTCAAGCTATCAAGCCTTTAACAAAGGACTTGGATCTGATACTAATTATTGGAAGTAAAATCATTGAGAGGGGGGTGAATTAGTGATCCCAAATAATCCAACTTCAATTTCAATCACTTTCAAGTTCTTAATCCATTACCATAATCATTCATGAAGCATACACATTATTCAAAGTAGTGAGCAAGAGAAATAATGTAAGATCAATCACATAACACATGACATATGTCATAAACCATCTTGAGGGAGAAAACCCACTAGAACCTATAACTTTATTACTATCCTATAATAACAAGAACCAATTTATACTAGTTGACACTAATCAAGGAACTAGCATCCCTTATTTTAGTGAGACTATAATTCCATAAGGAGCTTCTACACCTATCTAACTAAGCTACCACAAAAGCTATACCTTTATAAAGTTTCACCTTTTAAGGAAGCTATAACCCTCCTATATGTTGAGCTACCATAACAACACCTATAAACACATTCACTTTGAACTAATGTCTTCAACACTTGATGATGGACCTCTGATTATCACTCTTTACCTTTACTTATAGTCAAATAACAAGAGCACTATTATACCAATAAAATTATGACCAAATAGTCATACAAATAGTCCTCAATGTGATCTTATATCAAATCATCTATTGGGAACTCTACTCTACCTCTCCCTTTTTCCATAATTCACACACATAAGACTCTCTTAAATCTCTCTCAAGTCTAAAAACCATCATCTTTGATTTCACTATATATAGAGCATTCATGATTATCACCATCTTGGTCAGCCATTAGGAATGCATTAACCCTTAATGAATATATCATATGAATACACAACTTAATAAAATACTCATAGGTCAGCCATGGTATCTATGGGTCACCCTTAAGCAACTACACCTATCAAATATGCCCTTGTATCCCTTATAGGTCTCATGAAGACCTATTAACCCATTTAGAACTTCATAAAGTAAAAAAATAACATAGGACCACTTTAAATTACATGGGTCTACTCTTTATGTGCCCTTAAATATCCTAAAACTATCATAGTCAACTATGCTCACCTCTACGTATGCTGAAACAATTGAAATATTGATGTAGTGCATAGGAACATCATGAATGAATACACAATCAACTTCTTAAGATTTTTTCATACTATATAAAAATATTTAAACCTTTATAATTCAAAAACATGATATTCGTGGAGTCCAAAACATGATCCAATAGTTAATTCATCATGAGATATCAAAATAACATTAAAATGATCTCAAATACAGTTCTCAGGTTACTTGTAAAACATAATCAAACACACAATAAATTTTAGAGCTCAATATATTTTTATTTACACACTTTAAAATATTAAAACTTATATTTATAGATGCAACTTGGAGTCCTCTACATTTTCCATTTTTACACCATGAGAAAATTTGTCTTGGATCAAAAGATATGGCCCAAAAACTAGATACTGATCATTCCTTTATTAAATTGAAATATTTGAATTCAAATAGTCATAGTTAAACCTCAAAAACCATATCCTCATCTTGTGTCCTCAAAACTTAGATCAATCATGCACCATTGATATTTTTATATCTTTAACATGTAGTACACCAATGCCCAAATGTTAAACATCTAATAGATGAACTCATCTCATGAAATCAATTAATATTGACTCAATATACACTGTAGATCTCTATGGATTAACTAAGTCTTTATTATGAAATACAAACTATTTGATAAATATATACAAACACCCACTTACCATTATATCCTTATCATTTACCTTTTCTTAGTGTTAAACCTCAAAAACTTGTCCTCATCTCATATCATCTTGACATCTTAGAATAAACATGCTCCATTGATCCTTTTGTAAGGAGCTTGATCTTTACCTAGTTTAAGAATCAAATACTTTGAGCTCTTTGACTTATTTCACATCATGTATATCAATTCATGATCTATTGTACACTTTTTGATCTCTATTTGGTCCTAAACTTTAACTTCATGTAGATTTGGCTAAGTATGGGAATCATTGCAATATGCCTGGGAGGCCAACTTTAAACCTTGATATATGTTGCTTTGCTCAAGTGCAAGTTATGAAATTTGTAACATATGATATCCTCACATAGGATAATCCAACCATATAAAAATATAATCTAATTACCATCAAACCTATGAGAAATAATGATATTAAAATGCCTCCTTAGATTTTTCAGTTCACAAAGCCAAGTATGTCACTTTTAGCCTTCATGGTATTCCATTATTTTATGATTTTATCCAAGCCCCTACCCATTTATTATATTTTTAAATCAAAATATTCTAATTTACTCTTAAAATACTAGTATGGGTCCTTAATGTCATAATTCTACTTACCCTTATTTCCATCCTTCTCAGACCAAGTAATAACAATAGACTTGGGTATTTTTCCACTCGAGGCAGAAGAGATTCCACCCTTGCATTTCTTAGACTTGGTGTTGGGGGGTATTGAAGAGTTGGGTTTTTTTTGAGGGGGAAGTAGGATTAGGGTTTTTAGAAAGGTATTCTATCCTATCCTTCCCAAAGAATTCATATTCATCCTCTGAAGATTCATCCTTATCAATAGGGATTAATTGCACCTCTCTACCTCTCTAAGCTTCTCATTTTTTAAGAAGAGGAATATGAGAACTTGGTGTATAATTTCATTATAATATTTTATTGGGTATGATAAAGTAGTAATTTCAAGAGACTTAAATAGGAATATGGGAGACTAATTTCATACCCATGATAATTTATTTAGTAATAAGAAATTATGGGAGAAAATTAGAGTGAACTTACCTTATATAGTGAGGTATTTGATAATATATAGGCATACTTTAAGCCATAATCAAGGTATATTTTACCTAGGGAATCCTTTTTTTTGATTATTTAAAATGACATCAATTTTGAATAACTTTTACATCGATTTAACTTTTCAATTTTTATCCTTGAGGGACTTAACACCTTCAAAGCTCATACTAGTGAATTTTTACATTGATTCAACTTTTCAGGTTTTATCCTTGAAGTAATTAAAACCTTAAAAGCTTATACTAGTGAAATATCCAATAATTTAATCAGTGATGATGATCTTTATCCCACACATTCTAACTATGTGTTTATTCTAAGCATTGATGAAGTCCTTAGATAAATCAGCATTGTGCCCAATAATCTATTACATACATTTATATGGACTACCTTTCTAAAGCTTCCTCCATACTCTTATGTTACATTCGACCTTCACATAATATATTGGCTCCAATATATCTCTATCACCACCCATATTTCTAGCTTTTTCTCTTAAGTACATATAAATATAGTTACTACACTTCAAAATCCCCATAGAGAGATTAATGGTTTTATAATAAATAAGAAGCATGGCCATATAAATATTTTACTTGGCCATTGCAATAATTATATAGAGATGGATTTAAATATTACATGTTCAAAACCAAACCTATTACATGTGACCAATCCTAATGCAATTTATGATATGAAGTTTGAATCATTGTGTATCAATTTAATTGAATGGATAGGTAACCTGGTGATCTTGAATTTAAAAATCAAGGATCTATTCATAATTTTCACCCACTAAATCCCAATCACTCCATTTGTCATAGGGAGACATGCTTTCTCCCATGGGACTAGAATAAATATTAATCTATCCTTAGACCCTCTCCATAGGAAGTTACATTAGATTATTCAATTTTATCTCCCATTTTTTTAGGGATGTGGAAAAGGGACATGAAATAGACTATGATACTTTGAATGGAGCTTATGATAAGTTTGAGCTTACAATCCTAAGTCAGTAAATGGCACTTCCACTCTGAGAGCTTTTTTTGAATTCTATTGACTAGAGGATTCCATAATTTAGAATGCATTTTATCATTAAAGAGCATAATCCACAGATAAGTAAAAGGAAGGCTATTGATTTGGCATTCCATAATAGTATCTAGATTATTTTTTACGTCAATAAGAGTGTTAAGGAAAAAAATTGATATTTTTTTTGAATTTAATACATTGGTTAGACACACTCATATTCTAAGAGGATCATTTTGACAGCCTTGGATTTAGTAACAAAATCTTCACTAAGGAGAAAGGTGTCATATGTGAACTATTCATGAGTGATGGGAATAGTGTTCTAGGTTACCTTGATGCCATTGATGAGGCCATGTGTATAATCATCTTGGATCTTTATTCAAAAATATTATGTAAAGACGATTAAGAGGTAGTGGGAAAGAGGGTCCCCTTTCCTTATCTTTATGTTGGTGGATAAATATCTTTTGGGGACTCCATTGACTAGGATATAGAACTTAGGAATTGATATGAAACCATGGATGATTCCTTTGAAGATTTTATTGAACCTAAATATTTCAATTAATATATTAAGTAACCTACATGAAACCCTATCATAGGATTTATTTGTATCTAATTATATGAACATGCCTTGTTTGGAGGAGTTAGAAATAGAGTGAAAATCCTCATGGATAGTAATGATCCCATTAATAATTTACCTCATAAAAACAAAAAATCCCTATTTATCCATAATAATTCTCTTCAAGATGGGTTATATCCTTCTAACAAGAGTATCGAGTAGATATTCTATATAGTAGTACACATATTGATTGGTATGAATTACTTCATTTGATTAGCTCTATGTTTCTTGGGGATAAGGATTATAAAAGTGTTGTTAATTTATTTTATAATAGATATATCCCTAAAAAATTCACTCACTATGGCATCCACTTACATATGTATTATATCCCAATTTTTTTGAAAGAATAGTGAGGGAAAGCCATCAAGCCTGAGGGCTTTACTTCCTTCTATGAAAAAAAAAAGTATCTTTTACTTCCTCTACTAAGTGAGGCTTAAGTAACTATGAATTCTCTAATTAGGATATCATCTTGGGTAAGTTTTGTAGAATATTTTATTCTATAAGTGTGTCTTGGGAGCCATTTTCCTTCAATAGGTTCTTAAAGTATTGAATAATCTATTCTTAATATCATCCTCATTTATACTTTTCCTGCCATCCTCAAGGATTATTTTTTATTTATTTTTGTTTCCTATTTTTGGTTGTTGAATGGTGGAAGAATTTGATATTAATGTCACCTTCCTTTAAATAGTGGAATTTTAACTTTTGTTTCCAAAATTATTCTTTTTTGGATTAAAGGCTATGATATTTGTTGGGGATATATTTTTATAATAAGACCAATATCTCATTAGATCCATGTTTGGACATTTATTATTCCAATTTTAGTAGATCCTCCTCTAAGGACTTATTTTGGTTGAAAATGTTCCCAAATACCTCTATATTCTATATTTTTAACTTTATTTTTATGTGGTTGAGTTTCTTGACCAAAATGTACATATCATTTCCTAAGAAGGGTCCATTCTATTAATCTTTAATAGATTCGAAGAGATTTGGATGATGCATCCACATATTTTCCAATATGAAAAGAATGATTCTTAAGATTTAAAACCTTACCCCCTTCAAATACTATATAGGGTTGTGGTCTGAACCAATCTTAGGAAATTAATAAATAGATCTAGTGTAATGTATGGCTTAATTAATAAAAACCAAAAATCTATCAAGTTTTACTTGAATTCGATCCTCCTTGAGTCTTCTATTTGACCATGTGAATGGATTGCTTCTGAGTTCCACATCCACAAGACATACTAATGTAATGAAATAAATAATATTATTAGAGGGTAATTATATTCACCCACTACCAACCATTTCAAATTCATACCAATTATTCTAAAGTTAACTAGATATTTCCATAGTTTCCTCCTAGTTGTTCTAGAGTTAGAAGCATACATGTTAGAAAATATCCACTCATCATTATTAATTTTTCTCCTAAATAATATAGAAACATGATTATTAATCCTAATCAAGGATTATACTTCTAAGTTTTATGAGTTATATAATATAAATAAACGTCTCAAGGCTCCATTTGAGCTGGCACTAATGTAAGTGGCCTTTTTCCAAATCTTGTTAATACACCTATCAATAGATTCTTCAGACATCTTTATGTCTTGGATAAATAATACTATAGGAAATAAATTTATTTACCAACCTCTATTCTTGGAGTTTTCAAGCCCCCTCACATTCCATGATAAGAATTTCATGTATTTATTCTTATGAAATGATTCATAAAGTTTTTTTGGTTACCGTTAGCTATCTCATTAGTTCTTTCCTTCTTACTTACTACTTAGATGGGAGATCTACCTAGGTATTTTGGAGCTTCTTCCAAATATATGTTTTTGACCTTTTCCATTTTTTATTTACATCTAATTTCCTTTTTCTACTTTATGATCTTGAAGAGGGGTTTTGGTAACTAAGTATTTCCCCAGATCCTTTGTGGGAGATGTTAGTTCCTTTGGTGGTGTTTGACATACCTAGGGTGAGTTTGAAAGAGGATTAGTGGTCTCATTTATAAATAGAGGGATTTTTTAGATAAGATAATTGATACTATTGGACCCCTTTTTATCACTTTTTTACAACTGTTTTAGGTTGGACTAGATTCTTAGAAATTTATCATAGCTAAGAGATATTGTATTTCATGGTAGACTAGATTCTTAGAAATTTCTAAGTTGATATTTCACACCTACATAAATGTTCTTAATCATTAAAAATCTCTTTAATAATTTGTATGGACATCCCAAATCCTTAATTTCAAATGTTACCCTTTAAGACAAAATTGATCATAATGAAATAAAACCAAAAATTGATAGTCACAATGGGTTGATCCTATGTTTCACCTATATAATGACTCTTTCAAAATTTATATCATCACTTATAGGTTGTCCAATATTATTTGGTTAAGTAGCATGAGTTTTAACCCTTTTCTATTTCTATGAAGGCACATCTATGTTAGTTATTCTATCACTTGTAATTTACAATATTGAAGCACACTTATACTATTACACACTAAGAAAACCTTCCATATTCTTCCCAAATATGAATCTAGTCATTTGAATCAGCCTTTATCTAGGTCAAGAACCTATTTTATTAGATAAAATTAAATCATTATCAAGGGCTTAATTTCCCTCTTTAGATAATTCAATATGTAGGAAGTGATTAATCATCACAAGGGTGATTGGGGTCTATCTTACCATTAAACACTCCCCTTTATCTTCTTATTTTTTAAGATATTAAAAACCCTCTAAATATTTCAACTTTTAAAAAGTCATTTACATGCCATTTTCACACAACTAAATGTATAATTTATACACATAGGCATATTTAAAGTAGGTGCAAGTGATTGTGCCCTAATTTCCTTAATTTTTAGTAGAGGATAAAATCAACTAGTATAGGATAGTAGTGAGATTTTTTCATGTCCCATTAGAGTTTATCTTAAACCTTATCAGTGATAGTTACAATTTTTGTTGCACATGTAGATTATAGGTGTAAAATAGGCAATTCTTATTTTGGTGTTCATATTTAGTTCTTTCATACATTTTTGCATTATTTATTTAGGACTTTTATTTCCTTCTACCAACTACAATTTTTTTTATAACATTTTATTTCTTTATATTAATTTTATTTTAATTAGAGTTAATACACCAATTAATTATAATTTATAATATAATAAAATTATTAATAGATTATTTTTTGTACTCCCCACAAATTCCATTGAAATTATCATTTAACACATTATGTACTCTAAATGTGTAAAATAATCACAACATAACTTCACAAAAGTCCCTCATGGAAAATAATCTAAAGTCATATTTTTTTAATTTAATTTATTTTTTAGACATTGAAATTTAATCACTAAATTTGTGATGATGATTTTCTTGACACCTTTACCTTGATTGGTAAATTTAAAATTTTGATAACCGACAATATCCTAAGAGGCCTTTAAAGTTTCAAAATTACTATGCATATCTCAAATATTTCCTAATTCCATCCCTATGCATCCCTTCTTAGTCTATAATTTATTATTAATTTGATTTTATATGCCTTTTTCACTTCTAGACAAGAGTATAGTATCAGACAAGGATGCATTAGGTCCTTATCCTATAGTGCATCTTTGTCCACAATTATCTAATAGTCATATTTTCAAAATGACATGCTTCATAATGAATCTCCTAAGAAAACCAATATATCTATTATAATAAGTGTTCAAAATATTTATGTATAAAATCACATCAAATATCATACTTTAAATCCCCTAATTATCTTACTGGCTATCACTAATAAAAAACATTTGCATTTTAAGCAAAAAATATTATTTTAATTCTATTACAATACCATAGTACCTATCCAATCCAACATTATTTTATTTCAGGTCAAGGGAATCATTATTCAAGCATTATAATCAAATATTTATAGTTTAATTAACATGATCTTACCTACATGAATAACTACATTAGATAGAGATCTATTTGGAGTATGTAGGTAGCAATCAGTCAGCAAGGGGTTTTCTAAGGATTGCTCGACCATAGCTCACTTCCCTAGTTTTTATCCCTTTTACATTTGATATTTTTATGTAATTTTATGGACTAGGATTTTGATTTTGTAGGTCATACATGCATCCAAATATGTTCCCCATAAAATAATATAATATACATACAAGGGTGAATGAACCCATATTTGTATATCTATCACACAATGACCTTATCTACCTTTTGTGTCCTTGTCCCATAATATAAAAATTTATTTTTTTAATTAATTTTTTATCTACAAGTTTTTACAAATAGTCATAGTCAGTGAATTAATAACATAGTTTTCAAATGATCCTTGTACACATGTTCAGGTCTAGGGAGTAGGCCTCTTAAAGAAAATATGGAGAATAATTTCCCTAAAATGAAATGCAAACTATTCTCTTTTGGGGTGTTGGGGTCCCCCCAAAATCTCTAATTTATAAGGCATCCCTTTTTTATTAGGAAAGAAATGGTCAGGGCCTACAAGGAATTTATCTTCAGTGAAGGTAGATAATGAACCTCAAGGAACCTTTTCTCAGTTAGGGATGCCTCTTGGCCAAATTATTTAGAGTAACATTATGAGTCCATAAAAAGACCTAAATTACTTTGAAGACACAAAGGGAACCCCTCTTTTGAATGAAGAGAATTGGATTGAGGTCAAAACCTTAAAAAGGAAATGAAAAAAAAGAAGTGGTTCCAAGTGTAGTTACAAGAGGAAGAAAACCTCAGTCAATCAAGGAAAAAACAATTATTTCTTTTAAATGAGGTGTTTAGGGTCCATTAAGGACGTTGAGGTAGCCTAAGCTCATATAATTCCAATGAATTTCATTTTGATACTCGGGGGTCTTATTGGATCCTTAAATTTGATTATGACCATTTTGAATGGGAATTGTTTAATTTTTTTATTTTCATAAATACCTTATACATTCTTTTATATAGTATAAATTTAATTGATCTAGGTCAATGTAGTGTGTGAAGAAAATATTTTAACTAGTTGATTGATTCCATCAATGATCAAAAGTTTTATCATTTGTGTACTTTTTATCATCTTCCTCTAACATTAATTTAAAAATATCCTCTCTAAAAACATTTTGTGGGTTTTTCATATATTTGGCCTTATGTCCAACTAGAGTTTAAATTTCAAACTCTTTCTAACCATTTTAAAGAATGTCTAGTTTTGAAATTATGATTAAAGTTTAGGCAAACTTATCTCATATGTAGAAAAAATGAAAAGTACTAAGGGACCTTATTCATGCTTAAATAAATCTAATGATAATTGTAATAACCCCATCTTGTATTACCTAATAAGTTATTATATGAGGTGGAGGAGACATATTGTAATTCCTTTATTGGGAAATATTTTTGGGGTAGGCATAGTAGTGAGGCTATTAGGATTTGGACCAAAAGGAAATGGATTGGAGTAGGGGAAGTTAAAATTGTGGATATTAATAATGGCTACCTATTGTTTTATATTTAGTGTAGGGAGAATTCATTATAGATTATACATGAAGGACCATTGTTGATGGGTAAGGCATACCTCATGTTACAAAATTAAAAATTCAATTGGTCTTATTTTGACTTTAGGATTGATAGAATTATTCAGTGGTTGGAAATCCCTAGTCTCCCTCTTTATTTTTGGGATGAGAAAATTCTTAGAATAATTGTTGAAACTTTTGGCCTGTTGGTGACCATTGAATCTGCCACCTGATCATGAAAATAAATGACTTTGGCTAGATTCTATGTGTTAGTCTTGATGTACTTGACACTTCCCACTTTAGTTCAGCTCAAGTGTTCCTTTGGTTCCTCTAATTAACAACATTTTGTTCAATAAGGACAATAAAATTTGTTTTATTTACAAGAAATTTTGTCATACTTATGTGTCTTACTTTGGGCCCATGGAATTCTATATTATGAGCACAATCTATAAGATTCCCACTCTTTTCAAGAGTGTTGTAAATTTGATGGGGAAATTTTGTACTAATCTTCAAAGGATATTTTTGAGAAAATTAGTGGCCAAGATGATCTTTTTCACATCCTTGATTCTGATTATTTATGGTTCATCTCATAACTAATTTTTTTTCTATCAAGTTGGTTCCATTTATTCCAAATTTACTTCTTTTTTGTGGGCCATGTTCCTCAATCATTTAAGTTATCTGGTCTCTTTTTTATTCTTCTCTATTTTCTTCTTTTTTGGGCTTACTTTCTCATTTTGGGGAGATCTAGACCTCTTGTTGTGTCCAAATTGGATTTCACACCAGTAAAAAGTGGGTTTATATTAATCTAAAAATGGTTTAAAATAAATTAAATTACAAGGATGAATCTTTAACCTTAACCCAAATTTATATTTCTATAAATTGACAATAATTTTAAATTATGTATATATCTATATATACTGTATTATTTACTTTATAACTTCCTAGTTTAGATTTAAATAGTTTTCATTTCCAAGTAGAGTTATTTTTTTTTTTTGATTAATTATAGTGTAATCATTTTGTTGAACTTACATTTCATTTCAAACACTACTTGTTTCTTTTGATTTGTTTCACAGGGTTTCAATTTAATTATGTAAATTTCTCATACTAAAATAATATAATCCTCAACCTTGGATTTTATCTGTAACATAATTAAAAATTTTTTGACCTTCAAGTAATATGACATTAGAAAAGTTTATCTTATCACATCATATAAAATCCAACATATAGGATCTTTATTTAGACATTGGGTTGCATTTTTTTGTCTTATACACAAAAATATTTAACTTTTCTTTTCTTTTCATTTTATTTTTCTTGTTTTAGAAATTATGTTTCGATAGTTTTAAAATTACTTAGCTACTATTATGAAGGGATACCCAATGTTCTATTTACATGCATTGTGGCATGAGGGGTTTTAATCTAATATGGATAACCATAGCAGAGAGATAAACATAGAATATAATTTCTACTTCATGATATGTCAAAAATACATAGGGTACCTTGTTTGCACCACTAGGAACCCTTTTTATGTATCTAATTTGTGGTACACCTAAGATAGTAATATCACCCAATGAATTTAATCTTAACTTATTATATCCAAAGGGAAATTCAATTAATCTAAAAATAAATCCTATCTCAAAGAATATAAATCCTACTTACACTTCAAATTTTTGATACATTAGATATTCATGGTCATGATCAATATGGATTTACTAGACCTAGCCAAGGGATATCTTACCAACATAAAATCACTAGGGAGGGTTCTAAAGCCTCCAGTCAAACAAAACTATGCAACAACCCTAACTATGTCCTATGTTTTCATATTTACTAAACTAATAACAAGTAATGTAAAGTCTAATCTAGTCCTTACCAAAGCTTGTGGAAAAAAGTGGTAATAAGCATAGAAATTAAACATTCATAGAATACATATACTCACATGAATGTATAAATAATATTAATGCATGGGAGAGAAGTAAAAATGCATAACCATCTACTCTTACAAATTAGGAACAAAGTTAGGAATAATTACCTTTGAAGATGAACCCACCAATCCTCAATCTCTCCCTTGGCCAAGGTTCTTCTCAAGAGGTTTTTTTAGTATGTAAGGATGACAAGGATACATCAGCTCTAGGCTACACATCCTATGAATTCATCCAAAAAACTTATTGATAAGATAAGATCTATATCTTTAAAGAAAATATGAAACCCTAATATATGTTCCTCAAGTAGAAAGGTGGATAATTAGATGTTATATATATATATATATATATATATATATATATATATATATATTCTCTTACTAATAAATTATGGAAATTGATGTGTATATATAATAGAATCTAACCCTAAACCTTTCTAAAAGTTTATCTGATAGAGTCGGCCAAATTGACTCTATATTATTAATTGATAAAAACAAGTACTAATCAAAATATAGAGTCATCCCAATCAAATATATATTTTTAATTGATAAAAACAAGTATCAATTATAATACAAAGTTATTCTAGTTGACTCTGTATTGTAAATTGTCAAAAATGTTTTTAGGCTTAGGAAAGTTCCAAAGAAAATGGTGAAAATCTTGGATGAGTGTGCAAGAGAAGAAACAAGGCTTAGGTAAGTACATAGGATAAGGTTGTGTTGATATAAATTTTTTGTAAAATTGGTAGGAATGATAAAAATCCATAATAATATCACAAACAACCAATGGTCTACCTACCCCTTTCTCAGTGCCCCCTTTAAGGCATGCACTTAGAGAGATTGAAACTTGATAGGTTCTTATAATAGATAAAGTGTTAGTAAGTGGTAAATTTAATAAAAATATTGTGTATATACATATACCATACTAAAATTTCATAATGTGTCATGAAAGTGTAACAGGGGATGGTGCTTCAATAAATAACATAACAACACATGAAAATGATCTAAAAAATGAAATACTAAAATTAATATGAAAATGAAATGAATGTAACTAGAAATACCATATACATACTTTAACTTACATTTCCACTAAAGCATCCCAATCTTGATTATGGAGGGTGTAGTACCTACATTTAATAAACCCTGGGGATATAAGACTGACAATATAAGAAATGTGTGCATACATAGGATGGTTAAAGTAACAATTAGATAGAAAAATTGGAAAATTAAGATTTTTAAGTCAAGGTTAGAACCAAACTATTTATGGAAAATTAATGATAAAATGATGACAATGATTTAAGAACACACTAAATAATATTGGGAAGCATGTAAAATAGAAAAGGAATAAAGGAATTTAGAACATACTAAACTGCATTGGGAAGTAAATAAAACATAAAAGACAAATAAAATATCAATGAAAGAAAACTATAACAAAGATATGTAAGTGAAAAGTAAGCCCATGCAAGATAAGCTTGTCTAATAAAACATAAATAAATCATAAATTATTGAAAATGAAATTTAAATCAAGATGTAATACAATTATGCCAAATGAAGATGAATAAATCATAAATAAATGAAATGTAAATGTTAGTCAAGATGTAAGACAAACATGAATAATTCATAGATAAATAGAAACATTTAATAACTTCCAATGTCCTATGTAAGATAAGTGAATTCCAAAAAATATCAAACAATAACATGATTGATAGATGAAAATAAAAATATCTAAAGGATGAAAGCTTAAAATTAGTGCCTGTTATAAGATATAATGTAAGAAAACACAACTACCTAATGACATGACTAGTATGATAATGAGATGGTGTGGTAGACATATGGTGTAAGGGTGTTTTTGAGGAAGGCATGGTCCTATCTAAGGTCTTAAAATGTAATTTAAAAACTATAAACTAAGAGGTCTAAGTAGGTAGAGGTGATCAAGGATGTGATTAAATAAAGTAATATACAACAAGGGGAATAAAAGGAAATTATGATGTAAGGAATGTGAGGTGCCACATTGCTGATTTGAAAATACTTATAAATAATAAGACACACTAGGAAAGTGATAAAGGCTAAGAAATATCAACACTAAGGACTTATGACACTTTAACTAATGAACCCAAAGATTGGGCTAACTAAATTAGATGGATCAACCCATGAATTTTATATGCATGAAAATTAAAATGGACATACCTTCCCACAACATGTTCCGTGTTCATCAAGACCCCTTATAGAGTCATTGGTCTACAATGAATATTGGGTAATTTCATGAGATAGTAGGTGGAACAAGATATTATATGATATAATGAGACCTCCTACCCTATTCTATAGACCTACCTTACCCTAATGGACCTCACCTCTATCATGAGGCTAACTATGGAATTTGAGCTTCGACTAAGATAGGAGATGTTCCAAATATAGATCACATATTTTGGTGTGATCTTAATTTTAATATTTTTTTGCCTTTTTATCATTGAATTTTGTTTTTTTTATGATTTGGATTTTATTTATTTTTTAATTAGCTTTTAACTCTGTTTTATTTTTCTATCCCTCCTCCTCCATAAGGATTCAGAGAACTAAACACGAGTGAAATAGCTGAAAAACACAAGAGATATTATAATTGGTTACTAAAGAAAAGGACCTAAATACCAAGGTGTATAAATACTCCTAGACATGCCCACAAGTAACTGTGCAATCTCAAAATTGACTAATGTGAGACTTAAATGAAAGGAAATAAGGGAAATATGGGGATCGTGAGAGATATGTTTATGTAATAAGTGATATAATGATGAATATACTCATAACTAATCACAAGGAGGGATAATAGTGCTATGAAATGGATAGGGATATGTTTATGATAGTCATGCCACTAAAAATTCATACTAACCTACAAATGATATATCACAAAAACCAAATAAAGTAGTCATTTCAAAAGAGGGGAAAGGTAAATGGTCATCTCAAAAGAGGGTAAGGTAAACATGGTTCAAATAATGATAAATATAATAAGACCAATAATGACATAAATGTTTAAAATGATAATAATGAAAGAGATATCTAAGAGAAAAAATGGAAACAAATGCCAAATGTTATGTGAAATAAAACCAAAGAATGTAAAGGAAAAAAACAATGTAAGTGTTTTTGTGTGGAAGACATGGTCCTTTCCAAGGTATTACAATACAACTCATAAAATATAAAGTGAAATAAAACCAAATAATCCAAAGGAAATAATGGGACATGTTAAATGAAACTAAAATAAGTAAAGTGCACAAAAACAAAGAAACATGAGACACACATAACAAGAAAAATATATGCTAATGTACTTATCAAAGATGAGCATATGAAATACAATTCCATGTGTCTTATAATATTTCTTAAAGCTAAATTTATTTATTATTATGCATTATATAATAACAGTGGGCATCATAATATGCCCCAATGGGCAATTGGATTTATCAATGGGCATCACAAGATGCCCCAAAGTTTGAAGTGATATGTGGATGGGAATTGAAATTTTCCCCAACATGTGATATGGAGTGAGGTGAAACTAAACCATTAGAATTATTTGCATTGGGTTGGTAGGTGCATTTGGAGATAGGTGAATGTGTTCATTTTTTAGATTTTAAGGATGTTGAAATCGAAATAGGATTTGTAGGAGAGGTATGAATAAGTCTATAAGGCAAAGGAGGACCATGAATGATACACTTTAGAGTAGGAATTTTAACTAGGTGTTCTTTTCATTCACATGGATTAAGTGGTTGAGGTTGGATGGATGCAACAACCCATTTGAATTTTTTCATGTTAGCTATCCTTTCTTTATTGGTATAAGAAGAAGATCAATTGTGGTTTGGATAAGATTAGTATATGAGGTGGATGTATGAGATAATTTTTTTATCATTAGGTAGTTGATGTTGATGTGATTATGTTTCTTTGGATTGGATTTGAGAAGCTTGAAGATAGCATTGATAATGTTATTTTGTTAGAGCATCAATATTGAAATGTGTACCAATTAAGGACGCAAGAAGAAATTAGTGAAGATCATTACAAGCATAATGACAATGACCTATCATACCATGCCACCAATAAAGCTTATCAAGACTATAAAATATCATGGGTTTAGAGGGTGGTAATTTCTTCTTAAGTGCTTCTAGACTCAACAGAGGGTGGGTTGGGTTAAAATTGGTTAAATTGGATGCTCTATACTGAGGTTGGGGAGGATTATAAGAATTAATGTTATGATAAAATGATTGGAAAGGTTCAAGATTAGTTTATTGAGGTGGTTCAAATTTAGTAATAAGAAAATATTTCCTTTTTTCTTTGCCTAAGGCTTCTTCTAGTTTTAGTGGAAAAGATTCAAACTTTGTATTGAAGGGGAGATTTAAAGTAGTAACAAATAGTTTTAAAAGAGAATAATAATTCATGTTATGATCCACTTTTTGAGCTAGATAATTCCATTATTTGATGAAAGTGTGAGTAGATATTCTAGGAAGTTTCTTGGAATTGATGAAATGTCTAAGGTAATTTTCAAGAAGGTCATCATGTTGGAATTCCTTCACTAGAGCACTAACTAAATCCTTTAGTTGTGAGATGGAATGTATAGGAAGTTGGTTGTACAATTCAATTTCATCACTAAAAAATATTTTGGATAAGATCTTGGTGGTAAAAAAAGTGTTAGTTTGGACCCATTACTTATATAGATTACTAAAATACTTAATAAAGATAGTAAGTTCCTTAGTCCCATCATATGTGATAGTTGTTGACCGAATTTAACCCTACAAGTCAAATTATGACCCCTATAGGTAAAAAAGTGTTTTTAATGTGTTTTAGAGGTCTAATATAATGTAAAAAGGTATATAATAGGTCACTTGATGTCATTTCATGTCATATTAGCCTTAGTCTTGCTCATTTTCAATATTTATATCTTTTTAGGTCATTTTGGGGGTCAAAATAAAGCATTAAGTGAATTTTACAATCTCCTTGGGAAATTTGAAGGTTTAAAAGGATGATTTTATGCCCCATGTGTCATCATATGTCTTAAGTAACTATTTTTAATTGAAACATAATAGGTTCCTAAAAAAGGGAGTTTTTTAGAGAAAATGAGCATTTAATGAGGTATATAGAATTATATGAGTTCCTATAGTTGAAGACATTTTAGGAGTATCCATAGTCTTCCATACACTCATTCAAGTGATTATTTTGTTTAGAATCTCAAATAAATGAATAAAACTACTTCTTTATCCTTCCACTAGGCTTGGTAAGAAAAAATGGTCTTTAGGTTTGTACTCGATATGGTCAATAGGAGAGGTTTTACGAAAAATTATCTTCGGGGTGTCTTATAAACTCAGTAAAATTCCATTTGATGTTTGTTTGTATAGGAATGGTTTCTTTTGCTTTATGAACCATTCCTATAAGTTGACCTATCAGATTTATTTGTTAATTTATACAACCTATAGGTTTTTCTTTGGTTTAGGCAAGTATGTACAATACAACTATTGATGTTGATTCTAGATGATGTTTTATCTCTCCTAAGATTATATTTATTATTGGTTTCATGTTTTAAGTTGATTTGATATCTCAAATAACTCACTTTGCAATAAGGTGCCACCATGTGAAGTCACAATCAGTTCTCCTTGCTTGAAAAATATTTGGTCCTCTACAAGGGTCTTATGTGAAGAGGATATGAGGTTAATAATGTCTCAATTCCATATTGATCATGTTAAATTTATGTTTAGTCTCATAAAATCATACTTGGATCAAAATTTCAATCCATTGTCATACTCAATCAACTCCCATTTACTCCTTAATCTTAGTCATGATTTGTAAAGGATTTGAGAACATCTACAAAAGTGTGATGAAGGTTGAAAAGTTGTGTCACATATTATATTCATGTGAGGTATTTGGTTGATTTTCCAAATTGTAAAATAGGACTATTGGAGTCATATATAAAACTTTCATATAGTCTGCCATTGGAATATGCAACTATAGGTGTTTAAAAAGGGAATACCACATTGAATAGAAGTTTTGAAAACTAGTTTCAATATCCTCATGATGATAAACACCCATTTTTAGGATTGGTAAAGAGCCTAGGTTTTCCATGAGGTCAAAACATACACATTTTCCATACTTAGCCTACTGCCTATATGTGAAAATGCCTACCTATAGGTCATAACACAAATATATGGAGATATTGGTATGGAGAAATTGAATAAGTTATGAACCCTCCTTAAGGTATTAATATGGTGAAAATATCATCGTATAATTTTTTTAAAGGTGTGGATTGGAAAATGTAATTTTAAAACCATGTTCAAGGATTCAATGACTAAGAGCAAGGACATAATCCCAAAAAACACATAATAGAGGCCTAAGTCATTTGTTCAAGGTCTTATAACAAGGTTGTAAATAGTCTTGAGGCATCTTAGTGACTTTTCCTTCTACCTCATATATAAAAAAAGAACCATGTAAAGTTTATAAGGTTTATTATTGGTATAAATTGGTTGTTGAAGGACCCAAAACCACACTTTTATGCATTGAATTATTTCACTATTATTTAGATGATTTGGATGACTAAGTAACCTTTATGTTCTAAGTTGATTGTATAAACCATTAATTAATTTTTGAATGGGTTTTTATTGTTTTAAATAACATGTATGATCTAGAGGATCATAAAAGAGTTTCATAGGCAAAGTTTTGAAGCCATACGCACATACATGTGTCTACTCTCTTAAACATGCACCTATAGCCAACTAAGCCTAAAAATTTAAAGATGATTAAACTGGTTGTTGGATGATGAGTTGTATTATTATATGATTATTAAATTTTATGTAAATAATTAATGATTTTTAGGCTTTACCATTTGAATCCAAAACACCTTCTAGGTCTCATCAACATCTAATGAGAACCTACAACCAAGATTAAGAGAGAAAACATAGTCTTATAGGTCAAGGAAAGAAGACATAAATCCATGTTTTAAAGAAGTTATTAAGTATGGATAATTATTTTATAAATTTAATAGTCATTATTGATTTATTTATGACATTTCAAGACGTTATTTCCACATAAGGAGGCGGAGACTGTACAAATAGCCTAAACATACACCTATAACTAATAATGACGTAGTTGATAACTATTCTAAGTCTTTGGCATAAAAAATACATGAAATGGGTGACTCAAGGAACCATGTGATGGTATTTTAGGTTTTAATAGGATGTTATATCAATGTAAGAAACCTATAAAGTGTTATTTACACCTACATGCAAGGGGAAATATGCAAGCAGGGTCAGCTTATCACTTAGGCCTAACTGATTAGGAGTATAGTTAAAGGTGTAAATATGGATGAGAAAGGTTTGTGATAATATTTAATAAGTATATAATTATAATTAAAATCATTTCATTCATTCATGATGTAGAAACAAGAAATTAAAAGATCCTAAACATGTAACACATAGTCCACATGAAACAACCTTACACAGTCAAGTTTATCTTGGATCTTGAAGAAGTTAGGGGGTCTATAGAACTGATCAAGGACTCAAATATTTAATATATAATCCTCACCAATTTTACAATATTTTCCAACATTCATCTTGTCTAAGTAAATAAGTGAAGTACCCTCTATTTTGTCTCAGATAGAGGGTACTTCCCCTTATGCATAAATTGGTAGGTTTTGAAATGTGGGGTTAAAGGATGGACCAGAGGCTATAAAGACATTTTAAGGAATTTTTTAAAGTTTAAAAACACCTAATTAAATATTAGAAACACCTCACAAGAGGATATAACACAATAGGATGGTCTAAAACAATAAGGTACATATAGGCTATTAGGTGTGGTTAGGTTAAGGGGCCAAATGAGACTTCATCTTCAATTATAAAAGGAGGTGAGAATAAACATGGATTATGGCATATTTTTAGGTTAATTATAGCTGTGTTAAATCTTTTAATTTTTAGAGGAAACATGAAGAATTAATTTTGAGATCAGAGAAAACATTAGGCCTATAGGTAATGGAGAAGACAAGCTTGATAGGCTATGTTGAAATGGTCACATATTTCATGAGTATTTGCATGGAGATTCAAGGAGTTTGGGGAAGTTTACGAAGGTATTGAAATATTATCTAATTGAATTTTTTGGCAACTTCAATGTCAAATCTGCATGAATAAACCTTGGGATCCTAAAGTACTCAAAACCCTTGCAAACCCTTGGATAAGGACTCAATTGGGAAGATGAGATTGTATGGATATCAAATTGTGGTGAAAATACCATGAAATTTATTTAACCTTGTAGAGTAATTTTCCAAGATACTCCCCATGCTTTTGGACTATATAAAATTATATGAATGGGGTATAAAATAGGGTATTTTTTTATTATTTTATGCAGTGCACAAGTTATAGGAGGTTTCAAGAGATAAAATAAAAATCTAAAGGAATATTGAGACTAAATATAACTCTAAATTTCCATTTTATTCCTTGAAAAAAATCCTAATTACTCCTACCAAATATCTCATCTCAGCTAGTCAAAACTAGTAATAGTGAACATAATAGTGAAAAGGGTGAAAAAAATTAAGTGAGTTGATTTTATAAAGTGAATGATGAATATAAGGACATGTAAAGTATTTAAAAATGTATTTAACCCCATTTTATGAATTTTTATGTATAAATTATTCCTTTTTGGAAGCCACGTGTGCAAGGTGTGGGAAAGAAGAGTTTCTTTGACTATAGATAGTGATGGCTCACTTTTAGAAGTTTATAGATGATCAAGACTACAAAAAATGCATAGAGAGGAATGTATAAAATCATTCCATATTATTTCAATCATTATACCTATCCATAATAAGTTTTGTGACATTTAAATAGGGCTAAATCATGAAGGTAGTTTTTTGAGATAGCAAAGGGAATTCCACACCACTGTTCATAAGTTTCATGACATGGAAAGCCACTTGTCTCTTGTAACCCTACATGGTCCATTTAAAAACTTCTTATAATTCATAATTAACTCATTTTTTCATCCTAAAAAGTTTCCTTGTGACCTTTGTACTTCTCTTTTCTCTTCTCTCTCTCAAGTTATATAAGAACTAGCCATCTTGACCTTTGTAAATTATGCTCCACATAAGTATGGAGAAGGCCTATTCATTTTCATACCATGGATCAATAAATACTACTAATTTTTACATATTCCATGACTATTCATAATTTTTTTTTACTTATATGATTGATATTTCTTAGTGATAACTCTTTTTCCCTTAGCATGTTTTCTCATTCTCTCACCTATTTATAGTTGGAAAGTTTCTTATTGTAGGTCATGTGAAGTTTTTTATGATATGTCAAGGTTGAGTGAGTTATTATATTCAAATATTTCCATTTTAGGCCTCTTGTATAGTATTCCTAGCCTAAACATTCATCATAACCTCATAATGAAATATTGATTTAAGAAGATGAAGATTGGAGAAGTGTATGTTTGGTTATTCCTTTGTTCTCATGTGTAATATGTAGTTGATTGGTAGTCATTAACTAATTTGGTGTATCACCTAATTTAGGATAGTTTAATCTTAATTTTATCTCCTATTTCCCTCATAAACATATGTTTAGTAGTGATCTATAAGTGGTAGATCAAGGGAGCCATCCCTATCTAGAGATTATACTCATTATTAGGCTGCTTACACCCTAGAGGTGTTTTAATTATGCCACTTGGATGAGGATAGCTAAGACGTATCCTCAAATGGTTGAAATCTAAGTGAAAATAGTTTTTGTCATACTTGATAGGGATCTTAGTTTAAGAAGTTGAAAGATTTTTGGTGTTATCTTTCAATACATCAACCTTTGGGGGAATCTATCTAAACATCGATGGAAAATCTAATATTACATCATCTAGACAAGTAGCCTAGGTATTCCTTTTAAATATTGTTGATAATCATTCATTTTTTTGTTACTTCCTAATTAATTTCTATGGCTAAATTTGGTGTCAAGTACTATTTTAGACAAGTTGGTGAGGTTTATCAAGCTTATGAAATTTTATGTCAGCCCTATCATGATACTTACTAGCTCTAATATGATCCTTACTAGCCTTTTTATGAGTTATATCAGACTTACAATCAGACTCCTCAATATCTCACTTCTCCTAGTCAACCTAATCACTTCTCAACTTTTTCCATTTTAACCTTCAGGTAAACTCCCTTGGTATATGATAGGTGCATGATAGATCTTGAAACACAAATGGGACATGGTCTAGATATCCCTAGTAATCTTATTTATAAGGTGAGAGATGCATTATGTTGTTTAAAAGAGAGTGGGCACCTATTGAGAGAGATAATTGGCAAAGGCTTACAAGTGAAATGTTAGATGTGGATATCCTAAATGCATCTTTATAAAATAGGCTAATAATTAATGAGGAGAAACATCACCTAGTCTATCAACCCTCATATCTACCTCCTAAATATTGCTATTAGTCCTACATGATTCCTACTTAGGAGCCCAATCAATCTTGTCAAAGTCATCCTTTTCCCAATCAGTGGGAAGAGAGAGCTGGAAAGAGAAACCTTATTTTTGAATCAAATATTGATAGGTAGATTGAGTTGGCCAATAAAAATATGAATCAATCAATATTATTATCAAAAGAAGTGGAATCTATGCCCTCATTTACCTCACCCATAACACCCCTACCTCAAGATGAAACCTCTAGATATGAGATTCTAAATTAGAGACAAGGTGAAGAATCTAAGCCTAAAGAGATCCAAATTTTATTAAAAACTTCATCCAATCTTCATAGTGAATCACTACCTCAAGAACCAACTCCTAATCCTAACATCTTATGATGGAATAAATTAGTATAATCATGGGGAAAGAAAGAGGATATAAGTCTTGATAAAGAGTGTAAAGTTGAGAAAGAACTTGATCCTATACAATTCCCTCCCACCCTTCCTCAATAAGAGATATATTATCCTATATTTCAGCCCTCTTATACTCCTTATCCTCATGATTATGCCTATAAACTTCAAGAAAGACTTTTCCAAGAGAACCTAGCCAAGAAAATTAAAGATCTAGAGTTAAGAATGAAATTTATAAGTCAAGGGGTGATAGAAGGTTTAGAGACAAAAGAATATCCTATGCCTAAACACACCCCATATAACCTTCCTCGAGAGAGTCCTCAAGCTAAATAATATTTCAATGAAGGTATTATCAAATTGAAGGAATAAAACTGATCGATCTATCTCCCCTTCCTCAAGATCTTTCAAAAAGGTACCCTATAATTCAATCTCAATCTACTTTTGAGTCCTATGTTTTACCTCCACCAACTATTTCATCTTTTCCTTACCCCATCACCCTTTACCTTGATGGACCTATGGTATGGGAAACTAAAGAGCAAAATTTGGTTGAGGAAAATTTAGAACTCTTGCTTGAATAAAGTGTATCTCTGTGGTAGCCTCATTGGGCTTGGTCACATGATTACAAGATGCCTAGTCTTGGCATCACCAAGAAGGAGAAGGAGAGTTAATATATTATAGACCTTGAGAAGCAAATTCAGGTTATGATAATTGAGATAAAACTTGAGAGCCTTCAAGAGGTCCTAGATGTTGAGCAAGAGGTGAGTCCTTGTGTTGAGTCTTTTTTTGTGTGTTGATAATGAGGAATGCCTTACTTATATCATAGAATAAATCTTTGATGAATTCCATTTGGATTCCAAATAAGAGGATGAAATACCTTATCTTATTATTCCCCTTCATGATTTTGATCAAAGAGAAGATGAGGAATTGTGGTGATAGTCTGAAAACATAATCAATGAGTTTGAATATCTCAAGGGGTTTACAACTTCTTTAGAGATGATTCTAAGTGATGGTAAACAAGATGACATTTTTCAAAATTTCATAGAAGATCCAAATCAAAGTTCACCTCAACCTTTTAAGGTCAAAACAAGCTTTGATTGGTCTTAATCTTCTAAGGAATAAGAAACCATTCCTCTTGAAATCATGCCTACAAAGAAGATGCAAGTTGATCATGAGATGAAGAGTGGGTACAAATATGAAGTATGTGTACAAGGCCAAGAGGAATACATTTGCATTGGAGACCTATTTGAATATGGTCTACTCGAGAGCATAACAAGTGAAGTGCCAAGAAATAGGTCTAATATATCAAGCATCCAATTCAAAAAGCAAAATGCTTAGCACTATGATTCATATCATGAAGAAGGAGATGTAAGGAACTTTCCTTTTGATCCTAGAAAGGAAGGTATACTTAATTACTAGTTATACATAGTGGTTTATTTTATGCTTTTCTTAAGTGATTTGAACACATGTGTGTGTGTGTCTTATTAGTTTATTTTATTTGTTTTGTGTATGTCCTTAATTTTATGTGGTTGAGGTATTCAATTGGTCTTATCTTGATCAAATATTGTTGTCAATGGTCAAGGGTATCCTTCTTTTGTTTTAGACTTTAAATTACTCCCTAATCCCAATAGATTGATAAGATTAATGATCTCTAGTATAGCAGGCATACTACCCTTATGAGTCACCAATTTGTTGACCAAATTTGACCCTATAGGTCAAATTGTGACCCCTATAGGTAAAAAAAAATTTTTAAGGTGTTTTAGGGGTATAAAATTATGTAAAAAGGTATATCATAGGTCATTTGATGTCATTTCATATCACATTAGCCTTGGTCTTGTTCATTTTCAATATTTATGTCTTTTTGGATCATTTTTGGGGTCAAAATAGAGTATTAAATGACTTTTATAGCCTCTTTTGGAAATTTGAAGGTTTAAAAGGATGATGTCATGCACCATGTGTCCTCATCTGTCTTAAATAATTGTTTATAACTAAAAAGTGATAGGTTCTTTAAAAAAAGTCAATTTTCTTAGAGAAAATGAGCATTTAATGAGATGTATATAATTGTATGAACTAAATCTAAGAAAATTTTATGAGTATCCCTTGGTCTTCAATTAACTCATTATAGTAATTAGTTTGATCAAAATCTCAAATAAATGTATAAACCCACTACTCTCTTCTTCCACTAGGCTTGGCAAGAAAAATGGTCTTTAGTTTTATATTTGGTATGATTATTAGGAGAGATTTCAGGAAAAATTATCCTAGGGGTGTCTTCTACACTTAGTTATCTTCCATTTTATGTTTGTTTGCTTAGGAATGGTGTTTTTTGCTATATGAACCATTCCTAAGAAGTTGACCTGTCCAGTTTTCTTGCTAATTTGTGCACCCTATAGGTTTTACTTTTGTTTGGGGAACTCAATAAAATCTAACTATTTATTATGATTATAGATAATGTTATATCCATACTTATATGCTCTCTATTCTTGGTTTCATGTTTTAAGTTGATTTTATATCTCAAATAACTCACTTTTTAGGAAGGTGCCACCATATGAAGTCTTAGTCATTTCCCCTTATTTGCAAAATGTCTGGTCTTCTACGTGAAGAGTATATGAGGTTTCAAATGTCTCAATTCCATATTTATCACCTTCCATTCATGTTTAGTCTCATAATAGCATACTTAAATCAAAATTTTAGTCCATTTTCATACTCAGTTAGCTCCCATCTACTCCTCAATCTTAGTCATGATTTGTAAAGGCTCTAAGAACATCTATAGAAGTGTGATGAAGGTTAAAAATATATGACACATCTTATAGTAATGTGAGGTATTTATATAAGCTTCCAAATGGTAAAAGAGGACTTTTATAGTCATATATAACACTATCATATAATATACCATTGGAATATACACCTATAGGTGTTTAAAGGGGTAATACCATATTGAATAGAGGTTTTGAAAACTGGTTTCAAGATCTTGATGATGATAAACACCCATTTGGAGGATTGGTGAAGAGTCTAGGTATACACATGAGGTTAAAACATACACATTGTTTATACTCAGCCTACTACCTAAATGTGAAAATGCCTACCGAAAAGTCATAGCACAGAGATATGGAGATACTAGTATAGAGAAGTTGAATAAATGATGAACCTTCCTTAAGGTCTTAATATGGTTAAAATATCATGGTAGACTCATTTTAAAGGTGTGGATTGGTAAATGGAAGTTGAAAACCATGTTTAAGGATTCAATGACTAAGTTTAGTAACTTAATCCAAAAAAACATAGAACAAAAGCCTATGTCATTTGGTCAAGGTCTTATAACAAGGTTACAAACAATCTTGAGGTATCTTAGTGACTTTTCATTATACCTCCTACATAATACAAGAACCATGCAAAGTTTAGAAGGCTGATGATTGGTATAAAATGGTTATTGAAGGACCCAAAATCACACTTTTATGCACTGAATTCCTTCACTATTATCTACAAGATTTGGATGACTAAGTGACCTTTATGTTCCAAGTTGATAGTCTAAACCATACCTTCATGTTTGAATGGGTTTTGATGGTTGGAAAGAACATGTATGAGCTAGAGGATCATCAAAGAGGTTCATAGGTAGATTTTTGAGGTGATACACACATATAAGTGTCTACTCTCTTAAACATGCACCTATAACCAACTAAGCCTAAAAATGCAAAGATGATTGAATTGGTTGCTAGATGATGAGTTATCTTCTTAGATGATTATTAAATTATGTATCAATAATGAATGAGGTTGAGGCTTTACCATTTGAAGCCAAAATACCTTTTAGGTCTCATCAAAATCTAATGAAAAGCTATAGACAAACTTAAAAGAGAAAACATAGTCTTGTAGGTCAAGGAAGGAAAGAAGACCTAAAGCCATGTTTTGAAGAATTGATTAAGTAAGGAGGTGGAGACAATCCCTACAAATAGCCTAAACATCCACTTGCAGCTGATAGTGACTTAGTTGATAACTATTATAAGTTTTTGGCATAGAAAATACATGGCATGCGTGACTCAAGGAAACATGTGATGGAATTTAATGTTTTAATAGGAACGTATATCAATGTAATCAGCCTAAAAAGTGTGATTTACACCTATAGGCATGGAGAAGTATGCAAGCAAGGTCAACTTATTACTCAAGCCTAATTGAGTAGGAGTATAGTTCAAGGTGGAAATATGGATGAGAAAGGTTTATGAGAATATTGAAGACCTAGATAATGATAATGAAAATAATTTAATACCCTCATGATGTATAAACAGACAAAATTATCCTAAACATGAAACACATAGTCCACATGAATAACCGTGTACTGTCTCTTTTTAAAGAGTCTTTGTTGTATCTTAAAGAAGTTATGGGGTATAGATAATTTATAAAGGATTCAAACATTTAATATAAAATCCTCACCACTTTGATAATATTTTATAACATTCAACTTGTTTGAGTAAATAGCGTAAGTACCCTCTATTTTATCTCAGACATAGGGTACTTCCTCTTATGCATAAATGGATAGGTTTTGAAAAGTGGGTTAAAGGATGGAAAAAAGGATGTAGAGACATTAAAATGAAGTTTTTAAAGTTGAAACACACCTAAGGTAACATGATAAACACTTCACACAGGCTATTGGGTGTGGTTAGGCCTAGTGCCCAAATGAGAAGTCATATTCAATTACAATATGAGGTAAGCATCCTAATGGATTGTGGAATATTTTTAGGGTCATTATAGGTGTTTTTAATCTTTCACTTTTTATAGGAAACATGATGAATTAATTTTGAGATTAGAGACAACATTAGGCATGCAGGGAATGGAAAAGACAAGCTCTATAGGCTATGTTGAAATGCTCACATATTTAATGTGGATTTTAATGGAGATTTAAGGATTTTTGTGAATTTTATGAAGCTATTTAACTATTCTCTAATGTCAAATCTACATGAACAAACCTTAGGAGCCTAAAGCACTCAAAACACTTGCAAGCCCTTGGATAAGGACCCAATTGGGAAGATGAGATTGTATGGATATCCAAATGGGGTGAAATGAAAATTAAAATTATTTATAATTTTAGGGGACTCTTTCAATATACTCCCCATGCTTTTGTACTGTATGAAATTATATAGATGGGGTATAAAATAAGGTATTTCTGACTATTGTGTGTATTATTTAGGTTATAAGAGGTTTCAAGAGATGAAATCAACATTGGAAGGAATATTGAGACTTAATATAACTCCCCATGTCCAGTTATTTCCTTTTAAAAAATCCTAAGTTCTCCTGCTAAGGCTCTCATCTCATCCAGTCAAAATTGGTATAGTGAACATGATAGTGAGAAGGGTGAAAAACTTAAAGTGCATTAATTTTAAGGTGTGCCTAATGCATATAAGTAGATGGATGGTATTGACACATGTATTTCACCCCATTTTAATAATTTTCATGGAAATTTGATGCCTTTATTGAATTCAAGTGTGCAAGGTGTAGGAAAGTGGAGTTTATTTGACTATAGACAGTGATGGCTCACTTCTAGAAGTTTCTAGATGATCAAGACTACAATCAATGCATGAAGAGGCATGTCTAAAATAATTACCTCTTATTAAAATAAATATACCTATCCATAATTAGTTTTTGTAAATTCAAATAGGGTTAAATCATGAATGTAATTTTATGAGCCAGCAAAGGGAATTCCATGCCGCTTTTCATGAGTTTCATGACTTGGAAAGCCACTTGTATCTTTTGACATTGCATGGTCCATTTCACAAACTCTTCTCATGCACACATATCTCATTTTATTATCTTGAAAATTTTCCTTGTGACCTTTGGACTTCTCTTTTCTCCTCCCTCTCTCAAGTTCTATAAGAACTAACCATTTTAGACTTTTTAAATTATGCTTCACCTGAGTATGGAGAAGCCCTGCTCATTTTCATACCATGGATCAATAAAAACCAATGATTTTTACCTCTTCCATGATTTTTCATAGTGTTTTTTACTTGATGATTGATCTTGCTTAGTGATAACTCTTTTTTCCTTAACATTTTATCTCATTATCTCACCTATTTGTAGTTGGAAAGTTTCTTCTTGTAGGTCATTTGAAGTTTTTTATGATGTGTCAAGCTTGAGTGGGTTATTATATTCAAATAGTTCCATTCTAGACCTCTTTTCTAGTCCTCGTAGCCTAAACATTAATCACAACCTCATAATTAAATACTGATGTGAGAAGATGCATATTGGAGTAGTGTATGTTTGGTTAGTCCCTTGTTCTCATGTATAACATGTAGATAGTTGGTAGTCATCAAATAATTTGGTGTATCACCACCACTAGGATAGTTTACTTTTAGTTTTTTCTCCATTTTCACTCACAATCATAGCTTTAGTAGTGATCTACAAGTGGTACATCAAGGGAGCTAGCCCTATCTAGAGATTCATCATTCTTAGGCTACCCATAGCCTAGAGGTGTTTTAATTATGCCACTTGGATGAGGAGAGCTGAGACATATCCTCAAAGGGTGCAAATCAAAGTGAAAATAATAGTGGGAAAAATGTTTCCAATATCTATGGATGAAATTAATGGAGTTAAAGGTTCATTTTGAAGATGTTAAAGCATTTATTTATGTTTTGGAGGTTAAGGTATGATATTCCCATTGGCATCTCTAAAAGGAGGAGAAATAAAATTTTGATTTGTTTGATACATGATGACTTGAGGTGGTTGAATAGTCATGTGTAATAAATATTATTTTATTTTCATCATTTTAAAATGATTAGTTATTTGCATAATGTTTATTTGTTAAAGAATTTGATTTGTGTTGATGTGTGCATTAGTATTTGAAGGTGGGGTATTAATATTGTTAGGAGGGGGATTATTAGTGTTGGTAGGAGGATGGTTATTAGTCTTGGTGGGAAGAAGGGTATTGGGTGAATTATTATAAACATTGGTATTTAGAAAAACATTCCCAACTTTAGTGTTAGTTATCCTAGGCATGGTAAAAGAAGAAGGAATCCTGGTAAATCCACCATTATTGTTAAGAGTGAAAATGGAATTGTCATCAAGGTTTTTGAATAATTGGGAATCATCTAGGTCATTAGTATGATTGATTTCAATCATGTTACTTTGTGAAGTGATGATAATAGGTGTTTTTATTATAGTTGTAACAAGAGGATCATGAACATTGTTTGTAATATGTGGAACATATTGTGTAGTTCTAACTTGTGAAGTGGATTTGTTGATGATTCTATGACATATAGGTTTAGAAGGTGTCAAAGTGGTATAAGGTGTATAATTTCCATGATTTGGGATTTTTATTTGAGGATTTTTTGCATTGAATATACTTTATGGGTTAGATTGAGATTAAGAAGACTTAGAGTGATTTGATGAAAAGTTGCACCAATAGTGAACATACTCTTAGATACCTAAGATACGAAGGAAATAATATCCCATATATCATCTAAATGGACTAAGGATATCCAAAAATATTTTAATAGGGGATTTCATGATGCTTAAAATAATAATCTAAGATTAGGAAAAAAATGGAAAAATAAGAACAAAGTCAGCCACACACAAGATAATATCAGCCAATAGGTAAAGAGTCAAAAAGTTTGATAGAGTATGTGAGAAAAATATACTGAACATGATGTAAAAAGACATAGTGAAATAGGTCAAGTGTGAGCATTATATAGAAGAATGCACAATCGTATGAGTCAACTACATTTTGTAAATGATGAAACTAAGATAGCCTAGAAAGATACATAGTCATATGGGTTGATTGGGTACTAAAAATGATGAAATTAGGATATGCTATAAGGATATATAGTTCTATGAGTCAACTATGTATTAAAAATGATTAAATTGAGATAGGTTATAAGGATACATATTTTTATGGATTGACTATGTATTATAAATGATGACACTGAGATAGGCTATAAGGATACATAGTCGTATGGGTTGACTTTATATTGACAAAAATGGTGAAACTAAGATAGGCTATAAGGATACATAATTATATGGGTTTATTTTATATTGAAGTTGATGAAACTTAGATATTCTATAAGGATACATAGTTGTATGGGTCAATGTTTTATTGACAAAAGTGATGGCATGAAATAAAATCTACAAGGGTTTGATCCATGTTAGGTTCACCAAAATGTATGCAAAGGGAAATGAAAATGATCTATAAATAAATCCTATCTCAGATAAGATAAATCCTACTTACACTTATGATTGTCGATATATTAGATATTTGGGGTCATGACCAAGATGGATTTTTTAGACCTAGCCAAGGGATCTCTTACCATAATAAAATCACTAGGGAGGGTTCCATAGCCTCCATTCAGGAAAAACTATGAAATAACCATAAATAGGTCATATGTTTACATATTCACTAAATTAGTAACAAGAAACAAAATTCTAATATACTACTCACCAAATTTTATGTCACAAAGTGGTAATAAATATCAAAAATAGACATGCATAAAATACATATACTCACATCAATGTATATGAAATCTGAATGCATGGTATAGAAGTACAAATGCATATCTATCTACTCTTACAAAATAGGAACAAATTTATGAATACTTAACTTTGAAAGTGATCCCATTGAGCCTCAATCTCTCCCTTTGCTAAGGTGATTCATACGAGGTTCTTGTGGTATGTAAGGATGACAAGGATAAATCAGCTCTAGGATACACAACCTATCAATGCATCCAAAAGACTTATCCATAAGATAAGATACATATCTCCAAAGAAAATATGAAACCCTAATCTATGCTCCTCAATTATAATAGTAGATAAGCATATGCAAAATATATATCTCTTCTTATTCTCTTTTATTCATAATAAATGATGGAAATGGATGTGTATATATATTGGAATCTAACCCTAAACCTTTTCAAAATTTTAATTGATAGAGTCACCCCAATTGACTCTATACTATTAATTGATAAAAATAAGTATCAATTCGAATATAGAGTTAGATCAATTGACTCTATATTGTTAATTGATAAAATAAAGTATCAATTAAAACATAGATTTAGCCTAGTTAACTCTATATTATAAACTATCAAAATGTGTTTTAGGCTTAGGAAGGTTCTAAATAAAGTAGTGAAAATGTTGGATGAGTGTGAAAAAGAGGAAACAAGGCTTAGGTAAGGACATATGAGAAGTTTGTGTTGATAAAAAGTGGTTAGACAAATGGTATGAATAATATAAAGCCACAACAGTCTTGTGAAGCACCAATGGTATGCCCACCCCTTTCCTACTTCACCTTTTAAAGTGTATACTCAGAAAGATTGAAGCTCAATAGGTTATTGCAAGAGTGAGAGTGTTAGTAAGTGATAAATTTAATAAAAATATATTATATACACATACAATAAAAACAAGGGTTAGTGGACTATATACATGGTTCTACCACTGCAATTAGTGCTATGAAATATTATGCTAAGACTAGTCAATGAATGAAATGATATATTTGAGAGTGTATAAATCATTCAAGACCCTTTCTTGGCTTACATATTATACCTTAAATTTATTTTTATTATTTTATTAATCATTTCTTCATATATGTTATATTACTTACCACTATTTAGTTTTAAAAAATATTTCATATTGTATCCTTCATTTCATTATGGGTCTTAAAAATAAATTGTTTTTTTATTTAACTTGTGAAGGTTTATGGATTTAAATTCCTAGGTTATTAAAGGGTCTGTGTATATTAAATTGGGGTATAAATATGTAATTAATACATCCACTTATTTTTTAATGAATTAACCTAATCTTATATTTATAAAACTAGTAATGAATGACACAAATAAGTACTTGGCTAGAAACTAATTGAGATAGATGATATAAAGGCTAAAATTGGTGTGGAAGTAGATTTAAGTGTCACAAATAGGGTCCAATTCTAAGAAACACTCTTGGATAGTAGTGCTATACCTTAGACAATATAATGCTAGTGTCCTACTTTTAGTACTAATGTACTTTGTACATAAAGTTATATGATCTTATAGGTGTACCTCTATCTAAGTCTAACCTTCTTATACCTATGTAGATGAGCTCTAATTCATTATCTATGAACTATTTTGAGATGATTTAGGAGATACCTCCATTTTGTTAGGGTATTCAAGTTGCATAAGTAGTAAAAGTGTGATGTTATTTGGGTAGGTTGTAAAACCTTAACACCCTACTATGTTGAGAGTTTCCTACATACCAATAATTTTAGGAGGGATCAAGTCTAATGTATTCATCCTACCTAAGTAATTGGTTCAAATGTAATTTATTGTTAGTATGATTGTATACTTGAGTGATTTAAATGATGCTTGATCTATAAATCTATGTATTATGGGTTTAGTATGGTTATAGATGACTATATGCATAAGTAGCATAGAATAGGGTCAATAATCTTGATTATGCACAAATTGTTCTAAGCTTGTTTGTGTATTTTGCATCTCACTTATATATAAGGGATAAATGGATAAAAGTCACATATTTATACTAATATAGTACTTGCATGGAGTTTTAAATAGGTCTAGGCTAACCCTAGTTATCTTAAAAATTTAAAATATATATGTTGAGGTTGAACTTGGCAAAGGAAATTAGCATTGAAAGTGGGACAATAGTGTAGGGAACTAGTGTCCAAAGTACCATGATAGTGTCCAAGTGCCAGAACCTAAGGCACTAGAATCTTGGATCCCTAGGGGAGGGTTTAAGACTATTTTGAGATGTATATAGATGTGTAAAGGACAACACGAAAGATATATAAGTGTCTAAAAAGGCTATAATATAGTTCCAAGGCTAAGCTAGGGATGGGTTGTCTCAGGGAACACTCATTTCACTCAAGTGAAATTTTATATAAATAAATTTTATTCCATTTATTCTATAAATGTAGAAAATCAAAATCACTAATATAAAGGAAAAACATGCATACCTAGACTTACCTATAAAGCAAATCCCATGAATTTGGGTCGATGTACGAAGTGTGATCTATTGTATATACTTTAAATGAAACATGGATGAATCCGTCCTTACTTAAGAGATATCAAAATTAAAGATAAAACTAAGTAAAGAGATATGAGAGAGAGGAAAGGAATGGATACACCTCACTGGGTATTTTACTAATGTAAAAACTTGGTGATATGTTGTGTGTAACTAGTTATCAAATAGCTTATACTAAGTTGATGACTTACTGAATTTACATGTGTGGGTTGATCAAAAACTTAATATTTTTTTGACTCCATTATTTCCCACCCATGCTTTGTGTATCACACACTATGAATAATGTAGATTGGAATGATGGCTTGTCCAACCCTCTTATATAGGTGTCTCAAGATCTCAAATAGGTTATGACTCCATCATTACTTACCCATGTGTAGTAGATGAATATATAAATGAAACTACACAATGTAATTATAATTTTGTAGGATGCCCCTATGGCCATTTAGAAACTCTAAAATGAAAAACAACCAAGGGTCCTCTTGGTCATTTTGAGTGTAGCTTAAGGAATATATGTAAATTCCAACCCTTATAGATAAAATAAGGCATCAATATGGTGTGGTACCTAGTGAAAATGGTGTTTGAATTATACAACATAAATAATGACATGAAGTTTGACATTCCATCTTAGATGAGCTAATTAAAAATTGATCATGTGGAAATAATGTGTTTCACACATGCCCCTAATTTTGATATTTGTGTATATTGATTTTGGAATAAGTTGTAGTAATATATCTATGTATCTAAAAATATAATAAGAGTGATCATGCCATACATTATGCCCCCAATATGAGAAAACCTGGTATGATTCTATGTAAAACTGAGCATAAATTGATCATATATGATAACCTATGATTGAAATTATGCAAATTTGGGTTGTAAATATTGTGTCATTTTATCAAATATGGATTTTACTACTTATTTTATATTATATATTAGTGATGTACCTTGAATAGTAGAACATTGTGCTAGTGTCTCACTTTCAATACTAGTTTCCTTATATGTTTTTTTCTATGCAAACTAAAACATATCTATGTCTGACTATTTTTCACTATGTTTTCATAATTATGAGATTTTTAATTTTGTTTCTATGTTGAAAAATGTACTCTAAGTACAATTGGATGGCATGATATTTATGAAAAACCCTTGTGAACTCACCCTTATTTTAGGGGAGTTGTTAAACCTATGCAATAACTATCCTCAAAATAAAAGCTCTACATGATGTATGTTAGGATGAAATCATATGATATATGCATACTAAACCAATATAATTTGTATACATGACATCAACATATAAGATAATATGAGCATAATTTGGTAATATATGTTATAAATTAGATCTAACATTTACAAGGTTGTCAAGATAGATATAATAATGTAAGAATGTATATGAACTACATAATCTAAGTAACTACCTAGGGGTATGGAGAATTATGTACATCAAGGCACCCAATTAGGAAGGGGAAATGAATGAGGTCCCTCATGGAAGATAAAATTAGGTGTGTAAAAAACAAATAAGAGACAAGTGACATGGCTATGATGCATACATGAAATAATACATATAACACACTTGAGGCATATAAATTAGGCTAAGGGGACATAATATAAGAGACATGGACACATTTAACTAAATATGAAAAATTAATACATACAAGTACATGTTCAAATGCCCACATACATAAACAATGAGCAGGTTGGCATAGAGCCACATGGAAGGACATGTTAAAATATCTACATACACAATCAAGAAAGCATACACAAGGACATGGGAACATTTACAAATCATACATATAATGAAAGGAAGTGGCATAGATTCATATAATAATGGCATATTAAAATTACCTCGAATAGACGTAGAAACAAAAAGACACAATCAAGTCTAAACTAAGAAAGTAAGAAATGAAAATATGTATGAACATGTTGTATAAATATGTATAAGAGTGAAGATGTACATAAACTAAGTATATAGTAGTATTAGTTGATAAAAAATGTGAATAGGATGGTATGATTAATATTAGGATATAATAAATTCTAAATTTGTGATATAAAGTATATAAAGATATAACCTAACAAACTGTAATCTGTGTAATATGATTCCCCAAATGGGAAAATGTATCAATGTTGAATATGTGTGTCTATGTATGTTCCCTTATTGGGTAGATAGTAGAAAATATATATCTGTGTGATGGACTTGAATCTTTCATTAATCTACAATCACTTGAAGATAACAAGTGAAGCATGTATGCATGATTAAACTGAATATAATAAGATAGCTAGCATATGTAGTACTTATAAAGTATAAATAATGTAAACATGGCTATGAAAATAATATAAATTTTGTGTTTTCTAAGAAAATATTTTAATGTTTCTATATTTTTAACATATTATATTGTTATTTTGCTTTTTGAGTATAAGCTATATACAAGCAACATGAAAATGAAACTATGTAAATGGAGATAGATAAATGAAACTATGTTCAAGTAAACTAGGGGCAAATGAACTATGTATAATTAAGTTGGAAATGAATAAAACTATGTATAAGGAGAGTGATATGGATAAGAATCTCTGTGTTGATAGTAAATGGTGATGGAATCCCCACATTTCCTTGATGGGATGCCTTTGTGTAAAATAGGTGGCATCTTCATTTTATAAATGGTTTCTATCATAATAATATAGGTTTTTATAATAATATTCTTCAATTTGATGAGCAATGTTTATATAATTGATTGTGATCCTACCATCTAAAAATATATCCACAATAGGTATAGCTTGGTTTTAAGACTATGTTATTAGAAACCCTCTTTTGAGAATGCTTGTTTGCTTATCCTGATTTTGAATGTGTAACTTATGTTTTTACTAAACATTTCCTATGTATCTAGATCTTTTGCCTTGATAAATTGTATCTATGCATGATTTACCTTATTATGTTTCATAAATCCCAATCCTTTTTAGACAACATTATTAACTTCTAGAATAGGAGTAGTGATGCCTTGGGAATTTTTTTCCAACCCTTGACCTTGATAATCAAACTATTATAGATATTTTTGACCAAAGCCATATTATTTTAAAAGTGTGACCTCATTTTGAGAGGTATAATTATATCCTTCACTTGCTTTACATGTGCTTATTATAATGGTTCTTACTCTAAATTTAATTTTTGAACCTTTTATTGTTCTAATTTATGTTTTGGTAACCACTTTTATATTGTTTCTAAATTTGACCCTTTTTGAATTTGTACATGTGACATTATATGTTGTTTGGATCATGTGTCACTATTTAAGTCTTATATATCAAGTACCTATTGTATTTTCCTTTTCAATGGTAAACATGATCAATGTGGTGCCCATGCATTCTATTATATCCACAATAGTATCTGAATCTCCTCACTAGATGTAGAGGAGGTAGGTCGATCAACTTATCTTTAATAATTTTTCTTAAAATATCAATTGAACTTGTATTTTATATTTTATATTTGATTACTTTTCAAATCACTAGTTGTAGATGCACTTTATTGTGATTTCTTGTTTTGATATTTAACATTGCTTGTATAAATTGAGTAGGTGAAGATGCATATACATGATTGACACTAATGTGCCCTAGAATATTTTGTTTTTTACTCTTATTTACCAATATTGTAATTTTTTCATGTAATAGATGATTCTAATTTTTTAATTCTTAAATTAACTTTTTCATATAGATAATTTGATCACTTAGAGTGTCACAAGTACAAACCCTAATTATTTTTTATTGAACATGAAAGAACACATTCTAAATGAGAGATATGGGAATGGAAGAGTTCTAATAATGGATAGGATAAGTATACACATTTGAAATAATAGTATAGGCTACCTTATATCTTGCAGGATTGATAACATAGACCTAGTTAGAGGGAAATTAGATATCACCCTCTTGGAGATGAGGAAGAGGAAAAGAATATTCTTTATCAATGAAATTTGGAAATGTAACTTAGAAGAGGTATATTAGGGTAGAATATATCAGGTCTAAAAACCATAACATATCAACCAAAATTAGGAAATAAAAGAATATAAACCCTAACAGCATTTAGGGTTAGGGTTTGTGTGGTATTTGAAGTAAGCCAAGTTCACTAAATGATTTAAATTTTTAGGGTTTATAGAGTTAAGCCCTAGGTTGTTAAAGTGTCTGAGTATAGTAACTCAAGGTAAAAATATATAATAAATATATCTACTGATTTGTACAATAATTAGCCTATTCTGATATTTATAAAAATAGTAATGAATGAGACAAATAAGTATTTAGCTAGAAAATGAATGAGATGGATGATCTAGAGGTTGAAAACTAGTGTGGAAGGAGATTTGAGTGTCAAAAATAGGTTCAAGGTGTCATCAACCCTCATATATAGTAGCATTGTACCTTGGATATTATTGTGGGGTGCTAGTGTTGTACTTTTAATGCTAATGTCCTTTGTGTAGAAAGTTATCTAATATTTTGGCTATACCTTCCTTTGAGTCTAACCTATTTGTACTTATGTGGATGAGCTCTAATTCATTGTATATGCACTATTTTGAGTTCATTTAATATAAATACCTAGACATCCACATTGTTAGGGTATTAAAGTGGCACAAGTATCAAAAGTGTGATGTTAGCTGGGTAGGCTAGACATCCTCAACACACCATTGTGTTGAGATTTTCATACATACCAATACTCCAAGGAGGGATCAATCCCAATGTAGTTTTCCAACTTAAGTGATTGTTTCAAGTGAAATTAAATGTTAATGAGTGTCAAATTGAGTGCTTTGAATGAGTCTTGGGATGGTTATAGATGACTATATACAAAAGTAAGGTAGAATAGGGTTCAATAATATTGAGTTCACTCAATTTTTTCAAAGATTACTTATGTATTTTTCATCTCATTTCCATATAGTGGATAAAGGGTTAAAATTCATGTATTTATATGGATCTGGTACTTGTGTAGAGTTTTGAATAGGTTTATGCTAACCCTAGGTGTTTTAAGAATTGAAAATGTACCTTTTAGCCTTGAAATTTTACAAATTACATTAGCATTAAGAGTGAGACACTAGTGTGGGGTGTTAATTTCCAAAGTATAATAGTAGTGTCTAGGTGGTACAACCTAAGGCACTAGAGGATTCAATCCCTAGGGGAGGGTCTTTGACTGATTTTGATATGTCTAGGGATTTATAAAGGCCAACACTAAATCTAGATAAATTTTGAAAGAGCCCTAAGATAGGTCTAGGGCTAAGCTAGATATGGGTTATCTTAATGAACACTAATTGCACTCAAGTGATATTTTATATGACTACATCTTCTATGTATTTTTTCCCCTTTTATTATGATCAATTTGAATGGATAAATATAAATAAGCAAAAATATATGGAAGATGATTATATCAATGATATTGACCTTGATAATATGGATACATATAAACCATTTTAGTTTAAATTATATTACTATACCTTTATCCCAAAGGAGGATTAGGCACCTTTTTCTTCATCCATATATTCTTCTTTAGATCGTCATCTAGACCCCTTTTGGGTCCTTATTTGGATTCATCTATTTATTTCTCTCTAGAAAATTGATCATATTATCCTATGTATTTACCTTTGGTCATAATCTAAACTATTTTCCATATTCACTCTATTGCTTACATAATAATGTAGAACAAAAAGAGAAATCCAATAAAAAGAAATTTATGTTTAAAAAAGGATTTCTTAGTAAATTCATTTTAAAGAAACATTAAATCTCTAAATTAACAACTAATAATAATGTTTTCATCTCTTAACCTTTAAAAGTAGTGTATATCAAGCATAGATGTCATAACTATTCTCCCCTGTCAACCCATTAGGATGAACCTTATTCCTCTTCCCTTAGCACACTCAAGTTACAATTAAAAGTGTTGATACTCTTTCTTCCACATCTTGTGATGTCGTTAATACTACATCCTCATGATTATATTCACCTGATGTTAATCTTACACCAAAATGTCATAATATTATCATAGAGTCATCACATGATGATAATGCATACCTTGATGGTGAAAATTATTTTAATAGTATTAATCAACAATAAGAAACTAACTAATGAATAATTAATGATATCTTAATCTAAAATAAGATCATATCCCTTCCTCTCTTACACCTATTATTAATGGTGTTTCCATACAATCAAAACTACGTAAGGATAGTGCTTGTGAAACCCTTGAAGATAAAATAATATTATAAAACATTCAATAGAATAATTTCAAAATTAAAATCAAAATTTCTCTTCAAATATAATATCTCTTTAATATAATAAAAAATTTAATAATAATACATATATGCTAGTTTTAATTATATCTCTACAATTTTATCTAACAATCATGTGCCTCATAATCAAGATACATATACACTTAATCTTTCATAAAGTATAAAAACTACTAATAAGAGTCCAAGTGAGATTATAAGATAATTTTTTTGAAATACGTTAATTGCATTAATTTCTATGCCTTTTCTAAAAATATCTAAATATTATTGTGAATATCATAGATTTCATGGTCATCATACAAATATTTTTTAGGCTTTAAATAACAAAATAAAATGTTTCCTTGATATTTTAGATCCTATACAAGATAAACCTATTAAGAAACCCACTCATGTTTCATAAAATAAGATACAAGTAAAAAAATTACACAAAGAGAAAAAATGGATGCCAAAAGATAATTCAAAACAACAAAATATCAAAAAATAAAAATTAGATCAAACAAGATTAAAAAAATAACAATTACTAGAAGAAAAATTACAAAAAAAATTTATATAATCTTGAAATATCATTCTTCATGAGTTTTTTCATAAATAAATGTCCAAATAAAAATATTCCTAAAAAAGTATAATGATAAAAATATGGCTTCTAAAGAATCAATCATTACATATATTTTATGCATAGATCAAAAAGATAAAGTTAAATCACAACTTACTTCTCTTCTTAATGCTCAACCAATAACACATAATCATTCTCTAATTCAATATAAGATGTAAACTAATCAAAATTATTAACATATTCAAAATTTAATCTATGGTTCAATGAATTTATCATACAAAAATATAAAAGATAAAAAAAATGTCATCTCAAAATCTCAAGCAAAATCTAAGTTAAATTTATCCTATGCTAATGATTACATTAATGTCTATGATCCTAACCATAATTATGTATAATATAAATATGGGAATGTAATTTATGGTTAAAATTCATTTTATATGTTGCCTATACAATGACATCTTTTGAATGATATCCTTGTCCTATAGTATCCCCTACTTGTACATAGATTATTTTATTTTTAACTTTTTTTTAAATTATTCTTATACACCTAATCCATTTTTGTTTTATCCCTTGGATCTATTTTTAATTTAGGGGCACTTATCCATTTCTTATTTCAGCCCAATTTGAACAATACAATATAATTATCTTACTGAAATTTCAATGAACATAATTCATGAAAACTTATTTCACCATTATTATATAGACATACATATTTTATCTCTCATTTGTACTTTCATGTTCACAGATATCTACTTTCAAATGAGTTTACATGGCCAATATTTCCATATATGATACATATACCTTTACATTGGGGGTACCTTGATTACCCTCCTTTTCATGCTATGATTTAACACTTTATTGAAGGTTGTTCAAATTTCCCCCTCCTCCTCCCATTTCAAAACTCTGATTCTTAATATATTTTTAAAAAACTCTTTCAAATTTAGTTTAAACATGATTTACATTCCAACTATGTCAAAAACACAAATACATTGATATATGTTAGAAACATACAAAAAGTCAAAAAATTTACGATAAAAAAAATCAAAACCAAGACTTGTAGGCATATTATCATGTTTTTAGATTACATATTATCATATGTTATTTATCTCTCTTTTTATTACATAGCATATTTCATTTTATTGTCAATACATAATACTTCTCAAAAGGTATCTGAGTGTGCCACATGCCACATTTATATATAAATAGTCAATATTAATACACAAAATAAATGTTCCTGGTAGAAAAATTGTATATAACAAACTAGTCACACAATAGTGCACTATGTCTTTATCATCTACTTCAATCATATCCCTATGTATTTTAAATATTTGATTTCAAATGAAACACATTCACATGGAGTTCTTAAATATATTATTATCATAGATAATAAATCACACTCTCACTTACATTTCAACCTTAAGGCATACTTTTCCATGGTCTTAATGATAGGCTATCCTTGTACCCAACAACCTTGCTTAGTTTGTGGCATCTCATTACTATAAATAATATATTTTACATGTTTTATTTATCCACACTCTCTTCTCATATGCTTAAATTTTAGATATTTTATATTCTAATATAATTCAATTTTCCCATGCTATTACTTGATAACATATTTCATAAATTCTCTCACTTTTTATTCTAATACAATTGATTTGTGAGAAATTTTCCTCGTCTCAAAATGGGGGCATGATAATGGAATGTCCAAAAGTTTTCAAAAGGAATACATTTTATTTTTGATAGTTTAAAAATATGCAAAATCATAATTTTTTAAATTTTAATGGAATTCAACTTACTTATGCAATTCATTATTATATCTACTTGACCAAAAATACACTTATTTAAACATAGTTCCAAGATTTCAAAAAATTTCAAAAAATGAATTTTATATAGTACAAGGGTCATGATACACATTCATATCCAAGCTATTACTTCACAAAATCCATATATTTCTCTTTTTCAAGCAATCAAAGTTTCAAGAATTTATAGCTCAAATCTAGATATGTATATAATAGAGTTATTCATATTTTTTAAATGGACAAAATTTTAACTTACTGATACTTCTCATCTTGGTTTCACTTTAGAAATCCATGTATTGATTCCCACCTCTTTTTCTCAATTCAATAAGTTAGCCATGCTTGAGCGTAGTAATATTTGATGTCTTGGTTGTAATTTAACAAACCACTTTATTGGTCTCCACTTTTTTAAAACCATTAATAATTACTATATGAGGGTTGTAACATTTAATATTTCTAGCTCAATTATAATAATTAATTATTCAAATTGATATTTTATCACTCTTAATTTAGAGATGGGGAATTTAGACACTAAAATTTAATCAAAATATTATTTACAATGCTTGTCCTTGACACTTTTACCTTGCTTTGTCATTTCACCATTTTGATAACCCACAATATCTAAGGAAGACTTCAAAGTATCATAATTATTGTAAACATATCTAATACTTACATATTCTATCCATATTAATCTATATTCAGCATATACATCACTGACACTTTATTTTTAGAAGCCTTTGTCCATTATAGACAAGAGTATACTATTAGACAAGGACACATTGTGTCGTTGTCATGTAGTGCATCTTTTTCCATAGTTATCTAACAGACATTTTTTAAAAATTAAATTATTTATAATATCTCTCACACATAAATGAATGGGTCAATTATCATAAAAAATAAAACTATTCACCTATAAAAATACATCAAGGGTCAACTTGAAACCCCCTAGTTCTCTTACTAGTTATCATTAATAAAAAACATATATCTTCTGAGCAAGTACTATTTTATTGATAATATCACATTCCTTAGAAAATCCTAACATAGTTTTATTATAGGTTAAGGGAATAATTTTTCTAACATTATAATAAAATATTTCAAGTTGAGTTCACATAATCTTCTCCAAAAGGAGAACACCATCAACTTGAGGTCCATTTACACTATGTATACAACACTCAATCAACAAAGGGTTTTCTGAGGATAGCTTAGCCATATCCCACTTCCCCATTTATTCTCAATTTTTAATTTAATATTTTTTGTGTACTAGTGTAAGATATAGACATGGGTAAACAAACATAGATTTATAAATCTGGCACATAGTTTGTCTAGATAATGCTACATTAATAAATAATAATGTATTGTGACCTCATTCACCTTATACATCCTTGTCCCAAAATATAGTGAGTCACTATTTTAAATTAATTTTGTGTTTTTATATTTCGATAGATAGTCAAATTTATTTAATTAACAACATAATTTGCAATGTTATCTCTCTAACCCTAACCTTAATTTTTAACAATTTGCAAATTTTGTAAATTTTTTATATCTTTGTATTTATTATATTTTATATTATTAAACTTCATAAATCATATTTTTATTGTTTAAATTTATAATTATGTTTAAATATTTATTATAATTTTTTCTAGTGTAAACACTTCGCTTTCAACACAATGATTGATCCACTTATGTAACATCAATAATCAAGGCCTAAGACCATGGATTCATACCCATCTTATATTTTACTATAAGGGAACTATAAGTGATATGAAATGATGTATTACTTTTGGTTTAGTTATTTAATAAAATATCCCACACCTAATCCTAAATGAGCTCCATTAAAATAAAGGATCCAAAATCTTAATTTTATTATGATTAGGTCACTATCATTTTTTATTGTGTTTTATGTAAAATGTGTATACTAATACTTCTATGGATGACATCTACACAATTTCATTTATTTTTTAACACTCAGTTATAAACATTTTAATCTTAGGGTATCTTTCTATCCATATTTGGTAAGCCACGACTCTCAAAGGTAGATGAAAAAAATTTAATGGCCATATCTCCATTCCAATACTTATACCAATATCTACTAATAAACATGTTATAAGAATCAAGTATGTCCATAGACTTAATATATATTAATTTTTACACTCTTAAGTTTAAAGTAAAGTTATATGTTTACATTTACTAATTTACCTACCATGTTGACCTTAAATTATTTAATTGAATAACTCTTCGATCAGATTTGATAGATGTTAATCATGATTTTATATAGATCTCAGTAGGCATGACATTGGCAGAGTTTCCTAAGTCTATTAAATATTTTTTTTCATTTTTACCAAAAATCATAACATTAAGTAAAAAGGAATTATTTAATTTTTTTCTTTGCATATCACTAAGTTTGCATGTGTTTTTTATACATTTTTAAGAATTGTTTTATATGTGATATATTATAAGAAAAAATATATCTATTTATTCATTTATTTGAGATCAAGTAATGTGATGTTATATCTAACATTTTTAATATTTGGTGTTTGTTTTTGACCTTATATGGGCATATTGATACTAAATTTTGGTGGGGAGGATAGTTTTCACGTTAGGATTAGGTGGAATATCATTATTATTATGAGGTCTAAAAGAATTTAAATATTTTTATTTTTTACTCTTAAGAGGATAATTAGATTTGAAGTATTACTAAAAACATGCACTTATTTTATATTCTCACTCATCTCATTATCTTCCTATAGAGGGGAACATATGGTATCTAACATCATGTTGTAGTGATAATATTATAAGTTATAGGTAAAAATTTATTATTTGGGATCCATTCATCTCATTTCATTTTATTTTAAAATATATCAAAGAAATTATAAAACCCAAAACAATCCAATTCCTCATGTTAAACTCTACTATGGACCCTACACTGATTGGGTAAATCTAAATCACATATGTTAATATCTAGTAGTTTATTTGGATATGTATATTTATTATATGGTTTATTATAGATACAAATGTATATATGGTAAGTTTAACTCTTCCTAATATTATCGCTACATGAATTAAATATTTGTCTCTGTAGACTAAGGAAATCATTAAAAAATCTCTTCACATTGTGTTTGATGCCATCTAATTTAATTTTGTTTGAGATTAAAAGAATTTTTTTGAGTTATTCACAACTATAAATGGGGATAATATCTAATTTTATGGTGTCTCACTTAGTTTATTTTAATTAATTCCATTTATTGATTAAGATAATCCTATCTAGTTAATATTTTATTTTATACTAGTATTCGATTTAGTAGAGGGATGTTAATATCAATGTGAAGTACCACATTGAAACCATGTAATTTAATAAAAACATGTATTATACCTTTATTAGTATTATCATAATCTAAATTTATGGTTATTAAATATTTCTCTCTTGTAAAAACCATAGTGATCATGGGGTCAATATAAATTTTATACATTTAAGGGTAACTCAGTTTTATAAAATGATGTGACTGACTTATAAATACTTTATATCCTAACATTAAAATTATAAATAGGCTCACTAGGTTATATTATAACACTATTGACACATGATGTTATGGTTAATAACTCTACTAAAGTTAGCCAAGAAAATGGTCTATAATTTTAATTAACTCTACTACTGATTTAAATAATTAAAAATAATAAATATATTTAAGGAAAATATACATAAATGCAATATCCTCATGTGATATGTATGATAACCTCAAATATAATTTGAGAGATATCACATGTTACTCAATAATTTTATCACCATCATGTATATACCTTGGAATATATTTTTTAATGTTTCATGGAAGGCTATGAAAATATTATATAACTTTGATTGGAGTGCCTCTAAAATATATTTCATCCATTTTTTGAAGTTAGGGGGTGGAAACTAGGGTATAATAAAATAATTGGTGAGATTAGATGGGTTTTAGAAGCTTTGGTATTTCCTTTAATAAGTTTATTATGAAACTCTAAATGTTGGAGAGGTAATATACCCTATTTGAATCTTAACCTTGTTAGGTAGGGTTGAGGATCCATATTTTTTAGACTCATTCTAATTATGTTGTAGCTAGTTTCAATATCAATGATGGATGCATTATCTCTTTGAAACTCTTAACATTAGCTTATGTTGATATGTGTGTTATGGCATACCAAAAAATATGGGTATGAAGAGGTTTTGGGTTTTTTTATTGGGCCCTCCTTCCAGGGAAATGTTTTTATTGATGCATTTGTTCACACATACCCTAAAATATGATAGGTATTGCACCTTCTAATTTTTTAATTTCTAAAAGTTGAACCCAAGTCATGATTTTTAAATTTTGGTTATAAAAATAATTCCATTAGTGTAATATATTGGGATCATAGGATGTTAAAAATATATTTAAGCGGGGTCATTTTAACAATAAAATATAGAAAAAACTAATTACTAATGAATTAAAATCCTAATCTAGTATAATAAAAATATTAGAATTTGTTTTATAAATAAATCACAAAATTTAGTAAAGGTTAGAGCATAAAATAATGTTATATGATAATCAATTTATTCTTTTCTATAAAAAAAAACACGAAACAACATCTACTATGATAAAAACTCATATTTAATGAAACTATTATAAGCTTTAATTCAAATAAACATAGTGCAAAAATTGAAGGATTTAAAACACTGAGTTAATTGTACAAGCATAATTTGACAAGTTTATCTGTAGTATAAAAAATATATATCATTAAACCACATAGATTAATGTTAGTCCAATTTTTGTACAAAGATTGGCTATAATAAAAAATATTGATCCAAGCTACTCATAAACAACATATAAATATTATCATAGTGGTTTCTAAGAAAAATGAAAAACATCATTTAATTGTCAAAATATAAAAATAATGAAATTAAAAATACCATCACAACCACCCCATATATTTCCAATTATCAAAGAGACTACTCTTACTAAAATAATCTCATTTTTTTAAAACTAAAATTCAGTTCAATATAATATATTTATAATAAAAGGTGGGATACAACCACAATGTCAAATTAATTTTATGAAATAAAAATATATTAATATAAATTAAGCACTATAATACTTTTAAAAATACAAACTAGTAAGAGATAAAAAAAATCATTCTTAAAAAAAAACCATGGGACTTATCACTTAACACACTCTCCAACTAAAATGTGGAAAGCAATGGTAACACAAATTTAATTAGTTACTTTATTGGAGCAAAATCTATAATCACATTAGTTTCGTTATTTACTTTCTTTTTAATGTTACCATATAGAGTTAATAATTCTAATCCATTTGTGTAACATTAATTATACACTTCCTCCTCAACTGAAGCTCAACATCTTCCCCCACATTCAAGTTTTCATATATTTAATGATTGAAATATTCATCCAAGTAAATTTCAACATCTTCCTCCGATTTCAAGTTTTCATATATTTCATCATTGAAATATTCATCCAAGTAACTTTAATTTTCTAGTTTGCTCATTATTTCTAACTAAAATTCTAGTTTTTGTTCATTTTTATATTAATCTATTTTATCCACTTCTTTATTGAATGCATTCATTAGAATTATTTCAATTGTTTTGGAACTCTTCTATTATTACCCAAATGTAATATGCCTTACAAAATGAGTGTGCTTATATAATATTAAATAGATAAATGATATGTATTATAATAACATTCAATTGTGTCATAGTTTTAACAAGACCTTTTGACAATTATTCAAGTCTAAACCTTGCATCAATGACAAAACTTATATATTATTTAATGTTTATGGAATGTTTAGGTAAAAGGTCTTGCTTGAGATCTTATGAAATAGTGGTGAGATTGGCCTTAAATTTTGAAACCTTTAGTAGATACTTTAAATGTGATCTTTTGTAAGGGTTATTATCTATTTTTTCACTAATTTTGATCAATAATTTATATATATATATATATATATATATATATATATATATATATATATATATATATATATATATATATATATTTGATTTTTTATTCCACATAAACAGTCACATTTTTAATAATATTTACTCTCACCTATATTTTCAAATGTTTCAATCTCTTTTTCATGCAAGATGTGTTGTGAATAATAACTTTTAGACTCAATCACTATCTTAGGATAATATAATTATTCATATTCATAAATAAAATTATAATATCCATATATTAGATTTATGTTAGAATATTACCTTTTTCTTTAAAGACTGAATAGATCTTCATATATCCTAATAATGGTTAGTTGGCACTACTTTTTCACCATGCATGTGTGAATTATGTGGATGATATAATGGTTTACTCACTCCCTAGTATTCATATTATTTAAATCAATCTATCGAGGCAAAATAAATAAGACATAGATTTAAAACATTATTTATTGATATTTGGTGACAATTTATAGTCACAACCCACAAATTGAGATCATAATGTTATCCCTCAACTTATAGGTTTCAATATATGCATTCTTATTTTTTTATTATTTCATATAAAATTTATTCACTTTGTAACATATTCCACTCTCCCTAACTAACTTAATAAGATCCCATTTTCCCCCATGGAATTTGGATCTATAACTTCCATGTAACTGACTCTAATCATGTGTATAAATATACAATTAAATTATGACAAAAATAGTTCTTGATTATTTTTATAAAAATAAACACATATAAAAGTGTTTATTTATCCTAGTGTAAAATTTTAATCAAAACAAATCATTAATATATTTTGAATGAGACAACATAAACACATATACAAGTGGTTATTTATTTTATTGGAAAATTCTAATCAAAACATCTCATTAATATATTTCAAATGATAAAAAAAAAGTTCCTTAATTGGTGATCTCATGAGAGAGCAATGGATTATTTAAGTTATTTGTGGCCCATGAATAGTGAGCCAAGATCACTATTAATTAGGGCATCTTTGTATTATTTCACACCTATGGATTTATAAAATCCACTTATAAGTTGGTCACGCATCTAATTTTATGAAAATTATGGATTTTTTTTATTTCATAGACCTATATATTCTATCAAATATTAAGTGAGTTATGTGGCCTATATTAAACTTTATAAATTTATTATAAAATGTGTAACCACCATGTCACTTATATAAAAAAATTAGACCTTAATAAGATTTATATCCAATTAAACATAATACAATTATTTTTTGATTAGTTTATTATTTAATTATTTATTACTTCCCCATAAAAAAAATTTACAATATTAGTGTGATGTGTAACTATAATAATAACATAAATTACAAAATTATGAAAATTTACTTAATTCAAGTAAGAAAAAAAGTGATTGATCATACTTTATTAATTAGAATAACAATAATTCATTGTTATTCATCCAAGGTTTGGTTCAATTAAATTTCTTAATTTTTTATTCAACAAATTATTCCATAAGAATGTGTCAAGTATAATCCATAAGTCAAAAATTCAACATCCATCTATATTTTTTATAGAGACACAAATCAAAATAAAGCATCAATAAAAACAAATATTTTAATTATAACTTCATTTAATTACTACAAGCATGTGTAAACAATCTATCATTCTCCTAAGATAAATAATTAAAAAGTCATGGTTTTATGTTATTTTCCATAGAGTTGATGCACCATGGAAAATGTTGGATGATTTTTTAGTCAAAAAATCATTCAAACATTGATTTAATAAAAAAACACAATAGAAAATGTGTTAACCTACTATAGTTGGCCAATAGTTTGATTAACATCATTTCATTATATACATATTATTAGGGTTGACAATACTTAGGACTTAGATTAATTATATATGTTTTATTTAATTCTTATATTATTTATCCTTTAAAAAGATTCTTAGCCTAACTTGAATATTGGAAATAAAATAACATTAACCTATCTTAAGACCCAAGACTCAATGATCCAATCAACTAGGACAACCTACATATCCACTCATTGGAATCAAGGTTAAATGCAGTTCTCCACTTTAATGAGTTATTATTTCCTCCATGAGTGATCATCTCAAAATAATTGGATAACTAATTTAAATGATGGACAAAAATATGACAACTCAAGAAACTTATATAAGCTCTAGACATGGAAATAGAAACATAATAAGTTGATTTTATTAAACCTTAAAATTTAATTTCATTATTAGGCGTTAGTGAGAGAGAGAGAAGGTTATTACAACTCCATAATTCACTAGGATCTCAGAAAATTACCATCTTACAATAGTATAATTTACTTTTTTAATTAACAATAATGCCTATCTTCTCTTATTCATTAATTATTTTTGAAGTTCAAACAACATTAATATCTCATAACTATGAGTAACTCTTCCACTCAAGAGTGTTTTTGTCAATGATAATGAATTATTTAGTTATTTTCATATTTTAAAATTTATATTAACATTATGATAGACTCAAATAACCACATATGTATATTATTTTGTCTCATATATTAATTATACTTATGTTATACAAGGTTAAAAATGTAGGTAAATATGGTTAATGTATAAGGAAAAGTGACCTAAATGTTATCCATTATTTTCCATGCTTACTTCCAAATCTAGCTACATATCTTACTATGTGGACCTACATAATAAAAATTATGGATGGATACAAGGCACATGTTAACAAAATGAGTTTTATTCCTTACTGAGAAAGTAACTAGACTTTGTCACACACCATCATGAGTTCGTTTGCATAGTTACCTTTGCATGTAACATTGTGGCCATAAACTAGGCCACAAATGATTCTAATTTAATAATGTTTAAGAATGGATACCCTCATATATATAGATATGGCTCATTAAATTTCCCAAATCTAAGCAAGGTAAAATAGGTTTTATTTTTATGGCACTCTCTTAACTCCACAATCAATACTATTTTCCTTAGGCTTACATAAGGCAATTAAAAATGTACTTAAATAAATCATATTTAATGTATATAAACAAAATTAATGTTTTAAATTTGATTCATAGGATAAAAAGAGTGTATAAAATTCATCAACTAATTTTATTTATGGAATTATACATTAAATTTTTCTAAAAGTTAAATGAAAATTACAAACAATATTTTGTATATCAATTATAGGATAATGAAATACAAATGAAATGACATATACTTATTTAGCATAAATGATAAATACATATATTATAAAATTTCATTTTAATTTTTATACTATAAATAATATAAATAAGTCACCTAAACATTTTTTCTATAAATAAAACACTAGATAACTATGGAGGTAAACATCAATTTTAAAACAAATATTCTCTTACATAAACTCCAAGTTAATAAAGTGCATGCAAAATCACTATTAAATAAATTACTATGTAAATAAATAAAAAATTACAATTGTCTAATTATATTTTATAAAATAAAGTAATTATAAATATATAATCAAATATTATTTTTTGGAATTATGTTATCAAAACACCTAGCATGCCTAGATGACTTTTACAAGCTAAAAACTATACTACAAACTACTCATGAAATTAATTTTGAAACCCATCTAACTTTAATTAAAAGGACCAAAAATAAAATTATTTGACCATAGAATAATTCATTCTAATCTATTTAAAATTTATTTTAATTATCATATTTGATAATAAAAAATCATATATTTGTTATTATTAGATAAATGTAAAAAGGGAGTTTTATAGGGATCCCCAAACCAAGTTCACAATAGAAAACAATACAAAAAAACATTACTAATAGATGATCCTAAAACATGAAGGGCTGAAGAGAAACCAAAATAATATTAAAACAACCATAAAACCCACATAAAATATGAATAGTAGAGACAACATAATAATTAAATTTCAACCATGCCTTCAAGGCATAATGGAACTTCCATATCTTCTTGTATCTTGTGGATAATGATGTCAAAGATAGTATTTTGTTTTTCAAGAGTGGACTCCTCTTGTATTTTATACTTACCTCACTTTATTTTTCATGGTCCATCAGTGGTTTCCTCCACCACTCATTTTTATTATAGTTTTTTATTGTTGTATCTACCTTTTCCTTCAACCACCTTGAGATTGTTTAATCCCCCAGTCACCTCAGTCTTGGTATTATTTAGAATTTCCTTGATTTACACCATCCTAAAAATGGAGTAGGGCCTAGTTATTATTGTAAATGGATTACTTTAAATCCTTATCTTAGCCTTTGATCGTAAATTAAATATTAAAAATGGCTTGATTGGATTTTTTAATTCATTTATCAAGATTTTAAGGAGGTTTATCTAGGTGAGGAGGGAAATTTCAAACTTTGAAATTTTGTTAATAGGGGTATTAGTCCAATACTTCTTATTCCCATCAAAATTGATAGGGGATAATTTGGTTCTATCAAGCCCTTTATGTTTATCCCCTAAGTACCTTTCTTAGAGATTTTTTTGGATTGTTTAGTTTTGATGTTACTATTTATTTGGGCCAGGGTCTCATCTTCCTCCCATTAATTATCTAATTATATTTCATCATTACCAAATATATTATGAGTACCATAAGTTGAGCCTTCATCACCATAATTAGAAGTAATGGTCAATTTGAGTGTGATTATAACATATTTTGTTATAAGTAAAATAAGGTCTTGATGATGTAATACACTAGTGTTTTCATCATGTTAGCTAATAGTATTACTTTCCAAGGACACGAGGAGAAAAAATGGAAGGCAAACATGATTATTGTGCCCAAAATAGCCCCAAAAAATAAAATGGTGAAAATAGATGACATGATACTTACCTTCAAGAGTGATTACTTCATGAGATAGAGATAAATATCATCCTAGGGGTAAGTGATGGTATTTATAAGGAACCCAATGTTATAATGGTGGATACACTTGTAAAACTTGAAGAAAGCTTAGATAATCTCCTTTTTTCTACTTCTATTCTTGAAAACTTGAGCCCTCTCTACTAACATACCAATGACTCACATGATGTTATCTTAATAAAATAATAACATGAACCCACATATTTAAATAGTACTATCTATATTTAAATAGTAAAATAAAGGGTGAGATGAGGGTTATATCCATGAATGTATTTGATGAAGGGAGTAAGACCACCTTTTTTCATCTTGAGATAAATTTTGGTGCATTATTTGAGGTTGTTACATGATAGAGGTTCCACCTTGACTCTGGTGCCACCCATTTTATTCATAGAATATATATTCCATTTTCTTATTTGTGAGAAAACAACTTCAGTTTAGTAAAGAATGTGAACATAGGGAAATAACTAATCATATAGAGTTGATATGTCTCTCACTACAAGTTTAATTAAAATGATTTGATAGAATATCATTGAGTTATTTACAAATCATTGAAATTACATCCATACGGCTCAAGTTGAAATTTGAGTCATCATTAATAATCATGATCATAGTTCCCACATCACATGTGGGCTCAGTGATGTTTGAGGTGTAAGTCTAGTTTTTTATGGGACTAAGAGTTATGCTACCATAGATTGTAGATGAAAAGTCTTTCTTCTTCACTAAAAATAATAGATAAATTTAGAGAGATTTGGTCCATCTAGTTAGATTTTGGATATTGACCCTAATATTTGCCAACTAATCAATAGATTTGTTGCCTTCCTAGTAAGTATTCATCATTTGGATCTCTTCAAATATATTCAAATTATATTGAGCATCAATTAGGAAATTATAAATAATCCAACTTGTAATCAAGGAACCCTTATAATTGTTGATAATTTTCATTGAGTCCCCTTTAATGATGATTTTAGAAGATTTCATGCCAACTATAAATTAAATGCCTTAGAGTGTGGTTACGACTTCCATAACATGAATGGATTGGTGTCTCATTGGCCCATAATAGGCTACCACCAAGTTTCCCTAAGCATATATAGTTAGAATAACATGCCAAACTTTTCTATATTACCTTTAGTGACTCCATAAAAGTTGAGTTTATACCAATTCTCTAGAGGTTTATTCCTTCTAATATACTTTCTATCAATTTTCAAGGTAAGAGAAATATTTACTTCATCTAATGAGAGGTTCCATATTTTAAGAATATAAATCACTTATGTGGAGTAGTGGAATTAAATATAATTTTGTTGACATGTTGATTATCTTTTTTTACCATATAAATTTATATGCCACCCTAGAGGCACAAGATTTCCTATTCCTAAATATTCTATCATTACTTTCCATTTAGAGACAACAAAATAAATGCAAAAGGATGAGGGACCACATGAATTTGAGGGATAAATAGGACCACTATAGGATGAATTCATATTAATTATTGGTTTTGGCCTAAGTGAAGATGAAAATTTATATAAATCAATCTATAACCTTACTAAAAATTTAACATTGGACAAAAAGATGAATAGTGGTTTCCTTCTCCAATTCATAAAGATAACACCTAATAAAGAATCACCGAACCCTTTTTAAGTTTTCCACCAAAATCATCTTGTCTTTCATGGCTAACCATAAGGAGTTAACCTTGCGAGTGAGATTATTTATCTAAAAAATACTCCAATTCAAACCCACCTCATTGGGCCCGAAGTTGACAAGGTATCCATACTTGACTGAGTAGGCCCCATGGTCTTATGCAACCTAGATGATCTTGTCATATTTGGGAAGATGGCTGATGTGGGTCCCTCTTAGCTTGAGTTTGAGATTATAAAAGTGATAAAAAATGAGAGGATATACAACATCAAAATAAATGGTAATCTATTTGTTTGTTTTATTGATCAATGCCCAGTAATCCCTAACTCTAGTACCCATATAAAGTCTTAAAGTCATCACAATGTATTTCTAAGTGAAGACAAATATTTGAGGATAAACATATAACCAAGCATCAACATATAATTAATCCATGTCTCCATCCCCTATGTTCTATTTACATCCCTTATTTAGGATATTCTTACATTTGTCCACTACATTCCAAAATGAAGAGCCTAGGATATGGAATTTAGAAGTTAAGAAAATAATCAACATTCTATCATTGCATGTGTTTATCTAAAAAATCTAGATTTTACATCAGTTCCAAAGTGACTTTTATGAGATAAAAAATCATAGATAAATTTCTTGTGAAATTATTTTTTAAATTAGACTATTTTAATTTCAATTATTAGTAATGAAAAAATTTATTCATTGATCTAATAATTATGATAAATTTAAAATTAATTTTAATCAAAAATTTAATAAATTTTGACAATGGGTACTTATTTTACTTATATTTAATGTTTATTTATATTGGAAATTTTGACACATTGCAAAACTTGTTTAAATAACCAACCAATTTTATAGACTAAGAAACATCAACACACTAAAACTCTAATTGTGCCTATTGATTATGAGTTTAAAGTTTCACCTTTTTTTAGTTTATATTTGAGATTAAATACATTTTTTAAATAATAAATATTTAAAATAAAATATATTATATTAATTTTTTAGGTTATAAAAAAAGTGCTTTATTCAAGTCAAACAAAATTCAAGGATTTTTCCTTTGATGTTCCAAAAATGCATATGATGATTATAAACTTATTTAAGTCATTTGACATTAAATTAATTTGGGGTTTTGATTTATTTTGATTAAATATTATAAATATGACCTATTTGAATAGTTATACAAATATTTTCTTTTTTTAAAAATTGCATACTTAAATTTTGATTTTTCCCAATAGTCAAATGTTTTTTAAATAAAATTAGCAAGACCATTAGACTATAAGAAGTGGACATTTATAAATTAAACTCCTAAAAGTGTTATAAATGGGTCATATGAAATTAATTTAAATTAAAAAGTAAATTTTTAAAATGGGAAATTTCCTTCCAAAATTAGAGAAGGTGCTCCTATCTTTTGGATCCAACAAACCCCAATAATTGGATTCAAACCTTATTTATATAACTATTATTATTATTATTATTCTATTTTTCTCTATATAATTTATTTTTTAATTTTATTTTATTTTTTAGTTGTCTATTTAATTTTAGGGTTTTCATGTCTCAATTAAGGAGGATATATATATATATATAATATATATATATAT
>JARHVA010001822.1:2270000-2277500 GCA_037957365.1 Torreya grandis
GTTGGAAATGTGGCTTAGTTTTCAATCCTAGGGTTTATACAACATCTTATGATATCAAATTCTTTTGATAATTTATATCAAAAATAACATCTATCTTAGAATGCTTAACTATTATTATTTTAAATAAATGTTGTTTACCTTTTTAGGGTGAAAAATTTTGAACTGTCAACTTCTCATTTACTGTCATCTCCATTACTAATGTTGTCTCAGGTTTTGATTGATAAGACTCTATCTTCTACTTGATTAAAGATGTAGTTACAACCTTTGCTTGGGGTTAAAGATAAGTTTGCTTATCTTCTTTCAGTATTTTCCCCTTAACATTGAATTAAAAACCCAACTTTATGTCTTCTTTAGGTAATTTTATTTTGTTAGTCTTCTTCTTGACATGTCTCTTAAGTATCCTTCTAGGGATTTCTGAGGCATACTTATAAGATACATTTGAGTATTTCTTCTTTTCATACCTTGATAATTCATCTCAAGATGTCTCATCAGATTTAAATACTTCATCTTCTAATAATGCTTCCTTTAACTCTTTAGGATGTTTTGACTTACTTATTGATTATCTCTTTAGCTCAGCTTCTTGGGATATTTTTCCTTCACTTCCATATCTTAATCCTGCATAGTGTGGTCTCTTTTTTACTTAGATAGGCTAGACAATTCCTTGACCATTAATGTCAAGGCCTTTTCCTTTAAATCCCATTTTATCTAACAACTTAAAACATATTCCCTTCATGTGATTTTCAAATGGATTAACACATGAATTTGATAAATGTTTAGGGTTAGTACATTCAATATCCCTAACATTATCAATATAGCTAGAAGAGTTGATTTCCTTATTTTCATCTTTAAAATGTACATTATAAGATAAATTAATAATTGGAGCATTATTTTCTTCCAAACTTTCAACATAATTTCATTGATAGGACTAGTAGGAGTATATGAATTATAAGAATCACTACTATAACCAAAATATACCTTTGTTTTTTGGCTTATCCCAAACTAAACCTCATAGGTATGATTAGTCATCAGTTGGATTCCTTCTCCTTATGTAGTGTTTTTGGCATGCTAAGATGTAAGATAATAATTACCCAAAGTGATATCCTCAGCTTCGCTTAGAACTATGTTAAGAGCTACTTTATCAAAGAATAACCCTTTGATGCCAAAATTTATAATGCCATAATGAGTCACATGTACATCTACTATGCCATTATCTCTTCCAAATATCTCAGTGTGGGGTAATGGAAGAGTCCTTAGTTTTAGATGTGTGAGACCTTTAGTAATATAACTAGCTCTATAACTCTAGTTAAAATAGGTTTGCACAAACTTCCCTTTAGCAATAGTACTGTAGTTCTACATTTGACTTTCCTCAAAGCATTACATAATATCTAGCATTTACATTAGCAACAAATGTGGCATTAGATACTCTAGAGTTTCTTGATGAGGTACTATTGGTCAGATTGACTGACTACTATTGGACATGGTTAGTGCCTTGCCTCTCTCATTTTTCCACCTTCTAAACCATAATGGATCTTGATTGGGATGTAGGATCCAACAATGTTTGGTAATATGACCTCATCAATCACAATGCCCATAAATATTTGGATCTCCATGCATCATATTCTTCTATCAATGTTCATATTGTAGTTCTACTCATAGTGCATCAATGTTCTATTAGAGCCTCTCTATTTTCTACTCATGTCTTTGCTCTACCACTTGCCAACTTTACTCTTGAGATTGTAGGTATTGCATTATCACGGTGATAATGGAATTTAGTGACAATTGAATCTAAGCTAGCATTGGATCCATTGTTCTAAAATAACTAATTTTGGGTAAAATAACAAATTCATAAATTCACCCACAAATTTAGTTTAGATATCAAACTTGATGCACTAGAACAATGCCTAAACAGAAGCTAGCCCAGTACACTTACCACTCTGATAACAACTTGATCTATAAACTTAAGAAATAATACACTTGCATATTTTTATTTTTATTTGCAATATTAATTTATGGAATAATTTAAAATTTTGACTTATAAATTATCAATTTAACAATAATAATTCAAGAAATTCTCATAACTCAACACATAATTTGATAACAAAGTTTAGCATGATTGCCTACATCTTCAGGTCCTATATCAGTTGATGTATTAGGAAAAATTCTTCAAAAATACTTACAAATGTCTCCAAAATGAAAAGTGATCAACTGAAAAGTTGTTCATTGGGAAAAAGTAATGTTAGTCTTTTTTTTGACTTTTTGCTAATTTTGTCTCTATCTCCCTCCACAACTCTCACAAGCCCATTATATTTTTTAATTATGATGCTTATCTTTTAATTGTATTAAAATACAATGTTTCATTATTTATAAATTTGTTCATTCTTATAGTCAAAGTAGTTGGGCCTTATCTTTTTGGCTGGGAGGATAATGGTTTGAGTCCCATAGCTTGGGCATAGCTTATAAACTTCATCCATTTATCCCACATTCATGGAGACTTGGCTTATCATGGTTTTAAATTAGTATTGGTTGGACTATTCTAAAATTCCATTGGGAATTTACCCTACATTTAATGGGTTTTGATTTATCTAAGGCTTTAATAATCCTTTCCTTCCATGTATATCTCATGGTTTGGGCCATGTTCTCCACCAAGGATTCTTGGATGGTTATGTGGTGATCCATGACATCTTGGAAATTACGTGGCATGTCATTTGGTCATGGAATATGTGGTAAGTTGGAAACTTTGGTTGAATCTCAAGATTTTTTGGATCTATTAACCCATTTAGGGTAAATTTGGACCTAGATCATGTTGGGACCCTTTCAACTCAACTCGGGTTGTCAACCCAACTTAATCTTCCACCTCAACTCAGACATCATCCCAAATTGAGTTGGTATGAACATATATGATGGATAATATTGTGGTGGCAAGCCATATGGTGGCTTGATCACCCACCACATGGTCCAATATTCACTTGCCATTTGTCAATGTCCAACTGGATGTTCTATCCAAACCCAATTTTTTTACTTGTCTTGTTTGATCTTTGATGCATGATATCTTGTTCATACGGGATCCATTTTATGAACCATGAGATACATTAAAATTTTCTCAATGAGATATTCACCATGACAATGATCAACTTGAAATTCTATGTCTTCTTTTTTAGAGAAAATATGGATCCTTTCAGATCAATAGAGCATGGTTATGACTGAACAATCTTGACATATTTCAATATGCACCTAGTACACATGCAACCATGTTTAGGACTATCCATTCCAACCTCTCCACCAATTATGACAACCAAACCATCCACCACTTAAAGCACATATCTAAGGGTAATTCATGTTTGACCCTAAATTGACCCTCAAAAATTATTATTATTTATATATTTATTTACAATATATATATATATATATATATATATATATATATATATATATATATATATATATATATATCATATTTGACATAGAAATTGTGATTTTTCCATCTATGGATTTGATCTATGATTAAATAAATTGTAAATATCCTCCCTTTTTTCTAAAAAATATATATAAACATATTTATATATAACTCTATAATTTTATAATAACAATCGCATGTTTATAACATATCTTGTGAATTCTACTGTGTAAATAAATTAGTTGAAAATTTGATCTATAGGTTAGTTATTATTTAAGACCAATTAAACTCAAAAATAGTAAGGAAACTACAAAATAACTTTAATTTAGAATGAACTTATTATAATGCTATAAAATAACATTTATATATCCCTAAACCCTGTAGGTTCAATCAATTCATAAAAATTGGAAACTTTTTTATTTTATTTTAGTGATCTTCCATGGTTTAAAATATAAATAAGTGAATAATGGAAGTATTTTTAACAAAAATGTTTCATATATTAGTAATTTAGGGAGGTAGATATTATTATTCATTTTTTTAAAAAAAATTATGTAACTAAAGTCTAACCCTATACTAAACACTTAATTTAAAGTATATGACACAAGCCTTTCATCAACAAGGTAAATAAAATGACCAACATTAGTGAACAAGGAAGGAAACAAGTGATTGAGAACAATAACTTACTTTGAGGATCCAAGCACATCTTGAGAGTACTCCAAAATCCTTTCTTCCATAAAGTTTTCCAAACCAAGATCTCATAAGGGATTTTCAACCCCTAATTAATTCAAAAATTAACAAATAAGTGTAAAATACCCTATAAAATATCTTTCAAACCTCATTTATGGAGGTTCTATTTCCTTACATAGAGTATACATTTCTTAAAATTTTATTCATTCTTTTCATATGTCCCATACTTTTCCTTATATTTTCATTAGTTTTATTACATTTTCCATATGGGTTTAATTGTACAAGTAAACCCTAATTCTTACACATGAATTGATTCCTTACATTCCCACATGGGCTTGTTATAATTTTACTTAATATACCTACAATTTTACTTATATATTTTACCCACTTTCACAATCCACCAACCTTAGGCTACCCTCTACCAGTTAGGACCCATAGCTTTACTATAGATAATATAAACCTATATTAAAAACATATGTAAATTTTATAATTTATAATTTTGATTGAATTTAGAATTTATTTATTAGTATTTATCTTGTTTTAAAAAATTATTTAAACACTCCTAACATCACATGAATAATATTATATATCTTACACAATAATGGAACTAGATTTAATTTCCCACAAGAATTATAGATTCATAATAAAGTATCAAATGTGATGGAAAATATGAGATTGAGATGGTAGTTCAATATAAAATGAATTACATTTTCCCTCTCATATAAAAGAATATTCCTTGATAAGAAGACCACTACTAGGAGTCACAAAGTAATCACACTTCTAGTTTATATTTAGAATACTCTAATACAAATTAAAGTAACACATTTCAACAAAAAACACATTTTTATTCTATTTCAAGATCACATGGGTACTTGTAACATTAATTAATGTGTAAACTATTTTAAGTCCTTTCAAATGAGCTTAATTTTACTAAATATTTTCAGTAAAATATTTACATCTAATATCTTATACAATAACATAATTATGTATTTGTAAGGCCTAAAACAAGTATTTTATTAATATAATGTATAAAAATTTTAGTATGGGTAATTAATTTTTAATATCAAGTAAATAGATCATATCTATTAAGTAAAATTTTTAATATTCTCCTAAATGTTTTAAATTAAGTAGTTAATGCCAATTTCCTCTTACAACTCCATAAATATTATTTTGATACCCATATTCCATCAAAAGTCAACTGATATTCAAATAATTTTAGATATGAATCATGGGTATAAATAAGTAAAAAAAAATTAAGATCATATTCGACAATGTTGAGTGTCATATAATGATGAAAGTACATAATTTAGATTTGAGTGCCATCTAAGTACAAAACTTTTAAGGATGAAACATGAGGTAATTTATTTATATTTTTTGATAATTTACTCCTTATACCTTCCAAGAAATAATTCTCCTTAGGCTTATAAATAATCATTCCTCTTTAGAAATCCCAATTAAAATTCCTTATTAGGCTTCCCAAGCAAGAATCCTCCTTATACCTCCCAAGAAATAATCCTTCTTAGACCTCCCAAGCCTTAATACTCCCTAAACCTCCACAAAAAAATTATAAAATAATTGTTTTACATAAATCATATATAGAATCATCATGTCTAATGTGGGAGTGATGGATTTAAGAAATTATTCATACAATTTCCCATATAAATCCTATAACTTTCCTTAAAAGTTATCATCTTCTCCCCCATACTCACAAAAGGAAAAAAAAATAGATTATGAGCATATAAGAAACCAACATTTTAAACCAAATGATAACATCTCAAAATAAATAAATATAATTAAAATAAGTCAAAGTCCAAGTAGCCTCAAAATAATGTTATTCAATAAATGAATAGTTTTTAAAAATTCAAAGTAGAATTATCCCAAGTGATAAATGGTAAAGTATCCTTCAAAATTTAGTTCAAAGAAATAGTGATAGTTTTGAAATCATAAATCAATCCAAAATAAAATTACAATGTATCAACATAGTAAAATTTCACATTACATGCACTATGTGGCTTAAGATTCCACTCTAGAGGAGAATGAATATCAAGTAATCATCATATTAGTCTTTATTGTCTCCTTATATATTAAAAATAAGGTCCATGAAGATGAATGTAGATTGTTTATCACAAATGTTTTATTTTTTAAAATCAATAAAGGGGAAATGAAGGGAAACATTATTAATAAATAAACCCTTGTGCACATATAATTCATGGTGCAGTGACATGAAATATTTGGACTACTACATAGGGCATTAAAATTTGAAAATGGGAAAAGTATGTTTTAGCATTTGTGAAGCTCCATTTATTATCTTGTAACCTATTTTATACCAAAAGTATCAATCACTTAACATCTCCCTCAACCCCACACATGCATTATTACTCAATTTGTAGAGAAATGATGTAGGGTTACACAATAAAAACTATATATTACAAGGATGATAATTACACTACATAACAATTTTACATGGGTGTTATATAAACTACATAAAAATTACATTAAATTCAACATAGGTACATGCTAGCTACATGACACAATTGAAATTTTTTAATCCTAACACATACATCATGAATTAACAACACAAAGTTATTTTAGAGAGAATGAATTTTGTCTCAAAGTTTCCATATAAATACAAAATGATAAAATTATTTGAACAAGAAGTTTCACACACATACATACATGTAATTCTGATATGTTTCATAAAACATATGAATAACTTACACTATTCTAAACTAGTCCCCAAATAATAGATACAAAGGATACAAGTACATAAAAACACTATAAATATATAAAAATTGGAAATAAATAGGGGTAATTTTTCATCCTTTTGGTAAACAAATTTTATATGAAAGTTTTCTTTATATCCTTAATTTATTAATAAATCATCAATATCAACAATTGGAAAAAATGATAATGTCAAAGTAGGCATCCCTGCGCATAGTCTCTCAGTGCGTCAGAAGTATCATAAATAATCATTTATATTTTATTAATATTAAGGTCCATACTATTCTTATAAAAAATTAAAATTCACTATGGAAGATAATGAACCATCACAATCTAATTTACCTAGAGTTCATAGTGTTAAATCCACACTCTAATACCAAAATGGAGTGCCTAAAGTTTTATCAGATAAATAACCCATTAAAGTACATAGCATTTTTTATTAATTTAATATTTAATTATTTATTATAAACCCACCACAAATATCACAATGGTGGTGTGATACATAATTGAATTAATAACATACCTTATAACATTATGAAAGCACATGAAGTAACCAATGAACCTATATTATGTAGTAGAACATTAATTCATTGTGAGTCATCTAAGATTGGTTAAATTTAATTTCATAATTTATTAATAAAAAATTTATTCCATAGTAATGTGTCAAGTATGGTCCATAATTATACACTTCAACACCC
>JARHVA010001822.1:2282500-2287500 GCA_037957365.1 Torreya grandis
GTGGGTGATTGCTAAATTCAAGTGGGTGATTAATAAATTTGGGCTTGATGCTCCATGGTGGGTTGTTGATTAATTTTTTTTGATAAATTATCTTATAAGATAGTTTTTCCAAGACTTTTTTAATTTGGTTTTACTCCCCAATAGGGTTTCCCACATATGTGACATGTTGCCTAGTTTTATGCTCATGTGATTGGTTCCTAATAGATTGTTAGATCACTAAGTTACTTTAAATGATTCATGAATTGAAAAGGGTAATTGATTGAATTTTTTGAAGATAAATTCATACCTATCTAATTCATTTTGATTCCAAAAAATAAGTATCATATATTGGTCCTTTAAATTAGTCCTAAAAGTTTGAAGTTGATCCTAAGAATTATAAAATATCTAGTGATCAAGTGGAAAAAGACATGTATGATGAAGAACCCTAATATGATATTGAATAATGATAAGCTGAAGTAAACTTTAAATTTAAGCTCATAAGTGCCCTAGATTATTTTAATCATCACAAAAAAGTGTAAGCATGAGTTGAGATTTGTGGTCAAGGATATTAAGGAATATATATGTACCTTGAAGAGTAACATGGTAAAAGAGGCCAAAAAGGATGAGAAGACCATCAAGGATCTCAAGAATCAATTAGGAGGTGTCAATAAAGAGTTTATATAAAAATATGTTGAGTATGACTAGTTGAATATAGATCTATATTCCTTGAAGGTTGAGCATGAAAAACTCATAGATAAAATGAGCAAGTTTGAGAAATATCATGAGAATTCAGAACAAGTCTTGAATACCAACATGAAATTCAACATCAAGAGACCATTTAGGCAACCCAATGAAATGATGTATTTCAATTCTTATAATGGTTATTATTTTTCTTTTCATATATTTCGTAATAGAGCAAGTGATTTTATAAAAGTCTAAAAGGATGAGTTATCATGGGACCATGGGAGAAAGAGTGATCAATCAAGAGGTAAGTACAATAATGTTGTTTGTTATAATTGTCATAATATAGGATAGATTGCAAGATTCTATCCTAATATATTTAGTAGATCCTTAAGACTTAGAAAGGTATATATAACTCTTAAAATTCATGAAAAGAGTCAAACATTGGTATGGAACCCTAAAAAAGTTAACACTGATCATATTGAGCCCAAGAGTAAAGATGGATTATTTGCTAAGGAGGAGCATAAGGCTAAAGGTGATGAATTTATGCTACCTCAGACTACCTTTCACATTCAAGATGAAGGCATGAAATGGTATATATAATTGTTGTTCAAGCCACATGATAGGAGACACAATCAAGTTCATCTCATTGAAGAATAATGTTTTAGATACAATGAGATTTAGAGATAGCACAACTACCAATATAATTGGCAAGGGTATCTTGAGTTCGGACAATTAGAAGACCAAGACACTAAATTTTATGTATGTGGAAGGTTTTAAAAATAAATTTATTATTGTAATTCAAATTTTTAACCAAGGACACACACTAACCTTTCATGATAAAGGGTTTGATATAAAAAGAGGCAAATCAGGAAGGCTAATTGCCAATGCTAAGAGAACTAAGAACAATTTATATGTCTTGATTGAGATCAAGAAAGAGATATTCCTTATGATCAATATGTATGAATTTTGTCTATGAAAAAAAATATTAGGTCACCTAAACCTTGACAATCTAGTCAAGATAATCACTAAGAAGTCTGTGAAGAACATGCCTAAGATTACCAAACCAACAAACAGACTTTGCAAGGCATGTCAACATGTAAGTAGACTAGACGAAGGTTCAAGTCCAAGTAATACTCTACTAAAAGACATTTTAAGTTAATACACACTAATATCTATGTGCCTAAAATAATCCAAATAATTCAAGGAGATAAATAATTCATGTTACTCATAGATGACTACACAAGAATGACTTGGTTAGCATTCTTGAAAGAAAAATTAGAATCTCTTGATAAGTTCAAGGCATTTAAGGATCTTTTTGAAAATGAGAACAATAGTAAGATCAAGTGTTTAAGATCTGACAAAGGAGGAGAGTTTTGGTCCAATTAATTTTATGAGTTCCATGGGATAAGGAGATAGTTTTCAATAGCTAGAACACCTCAACAGAATGGGGTAGTGGAAATAAAGAATAGGATAGTTCAAGCGATGGTAAGAACTATATCAAATGAGTCAAGTTTAGTAGATGGATATTGAAGAGAGGTAGTAAGAATTTTATTCTACATTTTGAATAAAGGATAGATAAGGACTAATGGTAACAAGACTCCTTATGAGATTTATAAAGGTAGACTTGTTAATTTGGAACACTTTAAAGTGTTTGGGAGAAAATGCTTCATCAAAAGAGATGAGGAAGACTTAGGTAAGTTTGATTATAGGTCTGATGAAGGTATATTCTTGGGATAATCATCTATGATCTCATCTTATATATGATACAAAAAAAGGTTACATAAGATAGTGGAAAGTGCTAATGTGAATTTTGATGAGACAAACAAATCATACTCACAGTCAAAGGATACATCCAAAAATCTATACTTTAATAATGAAGAAGAAAAAATGAAGATTAATGAGGAAGAAGAATAAGTTGAGGAAAGACAATATTCAAAAGTCACCTCAACATATATTCAAATAGATTATCTTAAATCACAAATCATTAGAAATAAGGATGCATGTATGTAAACAAGAAGAATATTGGTAAGTAACCTAAACTGGGAGAATTTTGCTCTATTTTCTAAAATTAAATCTAAGAACCTCGTACAAGCAAAAAAAAACAAGTTTTAGATAGGTGCTACGAATGAGGATTTAGACCAAATAGAGAAGAATGAGACTTTGGAACTAGTTCCTAGGCCTAAAGACAAGAATTTCATTATCACAAAATGGGTGTTTATAAACAAGTTGAATGAAGATGGATAAATCACTAGGAACAAGGCTAGATTGGTATAAAATGGGTATGCACAAGTTGAAGTGGTAGATTTTTAGGATACCTTTACTCTAGTTGTAATATTTGAGGCCATAAGATTGTTTCTAGCATATGTTGTATTCACAAGGTTCAAGGTATACTAGATAGATGTCAAATCTATCTTTTTTAATGGGAACTTGGAAGAGGAGGTGTACATAGAGTAACATGAGGGGTTCTCACTATCGAGTAATAAGGAATATGTTTTTATATTGAAAAAGTCTCTTTTAGATATTGTTATTCCATATTGGATAGGTATCTATTGGATTAAGGATTTATAAGAGGATTTGCAAATAGTAATCTTTACATAAAGATAGAAGATGACCATCAGTGGATAGTAGTTGTCTATGTGGATGACATCATATTTGGTGGAAATAATGAGAGTATGATTAAAGCCTTTGAAAATGTGATGAATAAGGAGTTTGATATGTTCTTTATGGGATAAATATCATTCTTTCTTGGGCTACAAATCAATCTATTAGAAAGAGGTATATTCATCTCACAAGAGAAGTACATAAGAGAGATGTTGAAGAAGTTTGAAATGGAAGATTTCAAGGATATTAACACACCTATGATCATAGGGTATAAGTTAATAAAGGAAGATGAGTCTCCAAAGGTTAATTAGACTTCGTATAGGTCAATGATTGGAAGCTTGTTATACACCACTACCTCTAGACTTGGCATGATGTGAGAAATAGGTCTTGTGGGAATATTTCATGCAGATCCAAAGGAAAATCAACTACAATCAGTTAAAAGGATACTTAGATATCTCAAGGGGACTATATAATTTATGTTGTATCTCCCAAGGAGAAATGATTTTAACCTCATAGCCTATATAGATGCAGATTAGGTAGGGATCCTAGATGATAGGATGAGTACTAGTGGAGGAGATTTCTTCTTATGTAAGTTTCTAGTTTCATTCATAAATAAGAATCAATCATCTATGACATTATCTACTTGTGAGGCTAAATAAATAATATAAAATTCATGTTGCATTAAGCTACTATGGATGAGATAGATATTAAAAGACTACAAGGTGGATTATAATGGTCCTAACCCTATCTATTATGACAATACAAGTACTATAAGCATCTTAAAGAACCTTGAAATTCACTGAAGAACTAAGCACATCCCCATCATGTATCATTTCCTAAGAGATAAAATAAGTTAATAAAGTGTCAGAATTGAATATATTTTTACAAAGGATTAAACTACAAACATTTTGACCAAGCCACTTTCAAAGGCAATTTTTGAACATATAAGATAGGAATTAGGTGTAATTCCTGCCCCTAGTAGTTATTAGGGAAGCAAAATTCTTAAGGGGAGAGAATTAGGTGGTTTATTAACTCCAAAAGTAGGTGAGTAGTGATGATAAATAATTTATGGATTTAGGGGGAGAATTGTAGCTATGTGTTGTGAAGTGTCAATACAATGATGTAGAACTCATAAGAAGCATGTTTTCTTGAGGTACAATTCAAGTGTTCCATAAGTTGTCTATAATAACTGGTATGAACTTAAGGTGTTTTTTTTCAACATTTAATTGTGTTTTTATTTATGCAATTTTATGGAAGACCCTTTGTCATTAATGCCAAAAGGGGGAGAATGAGCAGATAAGAAAAGTACCAATTTGAAGTGATTTTAGATTGTAATATGTTTGCCATCAATGTGTTTTCCATCAATGATAAATGGGGAATTTTTTCATATTTTTTTGTCATTTATGTTAGAAGGGTGCATCATGTAAAGGAATAATGGTCATCTATGTTAAAGATATGTTTGGTCAAGTGCTTGAGCATGGTAGTGGCATAAAGAGAGTGTTAATCAGTGAGTGAGTATTGTGGATATGAGTATCCTATTGAGAGTGTGTTCTCAATTGGTAGCATGATGTTGTCAAAGGTAATTAGTGATCAAGGTTTATGATGCCATTAATGTTGCATCTTGTGTGGTTTGGTTTTAAAAGTGTTCAGGTGCATAGAAGAGAGATGTCAAGTCATATGAAGCTTGGTCATGTGGTTCTAGGTCGGTATGAGGCTATAGAAGATTTTTATCATAA
>JARHVA010001822.1:2292500-2457500 GCA_037957365.1 Torreya grandis
GAAAGTGACAAAATTAATTTTCATGACTTAGGTAAGTATCTAAGTAAATTACATGGCAACAAGATTTAAAAAAACAAATTCAATGGAGAATCTCAAGAAAATAAGACTAAAATGCATTTTTTTCAATATTTTTAGATCTCATTATTAATAAAATATACAATTCTCCATTGAATCTATTTTTCTAAATCAAACGACATAGTTGAGATATTGAGTAATGGGTTAAAGTAGTGAAGCATACGAGTGATCGAGTGGTGAAATTTACATTTCTTAAATAACATATTAAACTTAGGTAACAAAAACACAAAAAATATTACTATCACCTAATGTATACATCTAAAATTAGACACCAATTCCTTTATCAATGAAAAAAAAAAAGCTTTACACTTCCCCTAGATGTGAAATTTATAATTTGTTGTCCTCATTCCATTTAAATGCCATTGCCAATTTAAATCTTGTTTTTCAATCAACATATATGAGTGAACATATTAAACTTAAGCAACATATTAAACTTAGGCAACAAAAACACATAAAATCTTACTATCACCTAATGTATACATCTAAAATTAATAAAAAAATTAAATGCTCCATTGAATTTGTTTTTTAAATTCTTTCATATAAATTCAGGAAGAATTAATGACATTTATATGTAAATTGGAAAAAATTATTTAAACTGGCAATGGTTTGATTGTGACTATTTCATTTTCATGATTTGGGAAAGTGACAAAATTAATTTACATGACTCAAGGAAGTATCTGACGAAATTACATGGCAATGAGATTTAAATGGAAATGAGTTTACTATTTTATTTAAGAAATGGAAATTTCACCACTCGATTGCTCGAATGCTTGACTACTTTAATCCATTGCTTAATAGCTCAACTATGTCATTTGATTGTTCATCAATTTATAAGAAAAACTTATAGATTTTCTATCGACTAGTAGCATCTACCATCTCCTAGTACCATCCAAATTAACAATCAACTTCCCCATAGATGAATCTATCACCATTGATTTTGTCAATGTTGTGAAAATAAGCTAATTATTTTTTTCAATATTTTTAATACGTTCACAGATATTAAATTTGACAAATTGATATTAAAACCATTGAATCTATTTTTTTAAATCTCATTACCATGCAATTTCCTTAGATACTTCCCTAAGTCATGCAAATTAATTTTGATAAGCATATTAAAAATATTATTTAGTCATCTAAATACAATTAATGAGATATTCCATTTAATGAGATTTTGCCATAGATGACTCTATTACCTAATGTATACATATAAAATTAATAAAAAATTTAATGCTCCATTGAATTTATTTTTTAATTCTTCCATTGAAATTGGGGAAGAATTAATGACATTTATAGGCAAATTGAAAAATAAGATTTAAAATGGTAATGGTTTGATTGTGACTATTTTATTTTCATGATTTGAGAAAGTGACAAAATTAATCTGCATGACTTAGGGAAGTATCTAAGGAAATTACATGGAAACAAGATTTAAATGTAAATGAGTTTAACATGTTCTTTGAGAAATGGAAATTTTACCACTCGATCACTCGAATGTGTGACTACTTTAATCCATTTTTTAATAGCTCAACTATGTCACTTGATTGCTCATTAATTTATAAGAAAAACTTATATATTTTTTATCGACTAGAAGAATCTTCTATCTCCTAGTACCATCCATATTAACAATTAACATCCCCATAGATGATTTTATCATCATTGATATAAAACATCACTATACACCAACAACATCATCATCAACTAAAAACATCCCCATAGATAACTTCATCGCCATCACTACTACTCTTGTCATTGATTGACACCATCCTATCATAAATAAACAAGCGCACACCATCATTGAATACCATGTTATCAACTGATAAAATATTGCTATCACCTAATGTATACATCTAAAATTAGACACCAATGGCTTCATACCTAAGTGGAGGTTGGAATTTTTTTTGAATATTTTACATGATTGAATAGTGCATAATGGCTTCAAAAACTATTGAGGTTGAGAAGTTTCACTTTTTCATGACTTGAGGAAGAATTAATGACATTTATATGAAAATTGAAAAACAAGATTTAAATTGGAAATTATTTGATTGTGACTATTTTATTTTCATGATTTGGAAAAGTTACAAAATTTATTTGCATGACTCAGGGAAGTATCTAAGGATATTACATGGCAATGAGATTTAAAAATATTGACAAAATTAATTATCTTATTTACACAACATTTAAATAAAAATATTTTATTTTCATGATTTGGGAAAGTGACAAAAGTAATTTGCATGATATAGAGAAGTATCTAAGGAAATTGCATGGAAATGAGATTTAAAAAACAAATTCAATAGAGCATCTCAAAAAAACAAGATTAAAATACATTTATTTTAATATTTGTAGATCTCGTTGTCAATAGAATATGCAATCCTCCATTGAATTTGTTTTTTTAAATCAAATGACATAGTTGAGCTATTGAGCAATAGATTGAAGTAGTCAAGCATTCGAGTGATCTAGTGGTGTAATTCCCATTTCTTAAATAACATATTAAACTCAGGTACTAAAAACACATAAAATATTTATATCACCTAATGTATGCATCTAAAATTAGACACCAATGGCTTTATTAGTGAAAAAAATAAGCTTTACACTTCCCCCAGCTATGAATTTACAATTTCCTACCCTCATTCCATTTAAATGCCATTGCCAATTTAAATCTTGTTTTCCAATCAAAATATGAGTGAACATATTACACTCAGGAACCATATTAAACTTAGCCAACAAAAACACATAAAATCTTTCTATCACCTAATGTATACATCTAAAATTAATAAAAAAAATTCAGTGCTCAATTGAATTAATTTTTTTAATTCTTTCATTCAAATTTGGGAAGAATTAATGACAATTAATGAAAATTGAAAAACAAGATTTAAATTGGGAATGGTTTGATAATGACTATTTTATTTTCATGATTTAATAAAGTGAAAAAATTAATTTACATGACTCAGGGAAGTATATGAGGAAATTACATGGCATCGAGATTTAAATGGGAATGAGTTTAATGTGTTCTTTAAGACATGGAAATTACACCACTCGATTACTCGAATGTTTGACTACTTTAATCCATTTCTCAATAGCTCAACAATGTCATTTGATTTTTCATCAATTTATAAGAAAACCTTATAGATTTTCTATCAACTAAAAACATAAGCCATCTCCTAGTACCATCCACATTAACAATCAACATCCCCATAGATGACTCTATCACCATTGATTTTGTCAATGATGTGGAAATAAGCTAATTAAAATTTTAAATATTTTTAATATGTTCACATATATTAAAATTGATAAATTGATATTAAAAATATTGAATTCTATTTTTTAAATCTCATTTCCATGCAATTTCCTTAGATACTTCCCTGAGTCATGAAAATTAATTTTGATAAGCATATTAAAAATATTATTCAGAGTCATCGAAATGTAATTTATGAGATATTATATTTAATGATATTTTGGCATAAATGACTCTATCACCTAATGTATACATCTAAAATTAATAAAAAATTCAATGCTCCATTGAATTTGTTTTTTTAATTCTTCCATTGAAATTAGGGAAGAATTAATGACATTTATATGAAAATTGAAAAACAAGATTTAAATTGGCAATGGTTTGATTGTTACTATTTTATTTTCATGATTTGGGAAAGTGACAAAATTACTTTGCATGACTTAGGGAAGTATCTAAGGAAATTACATAGCAAAAAGATTTAAATTGCAATGATTTTAATTTGTTCTTTAAGAAATGGAAATTGTACCACTCGATCACTCAAATGCTTGACTACTTTAATCCATTTCTCAATAGCTCAACTATGTCATTTAATTGTTAATCAATTTATAAGAAAACCTTATAGATTTTCTATCAACTAGCAGCATCTTCCATCTCCTAGTACCATCCAAATTAACAATCAACATGCTCATAGATGACTCTATCACCATTGATTTTGTCAATGTTGTGAAAATAAGATAATTAATTTTGTCAATATTTTTAATATGTTCATAGATATTAAAATTGACAAATTGATATTAAAACTGTTGAATTTATTTTTTTAAATCTCATTGCCATGCAATTTCTTCAGATACTTCCTTGAATCATGAAAATTAATTTTGATAAGCATATTAAAAATATTACATATTTTATTGACAACAAGATTTAAATTTGCAATGGCATTTCAATGGAATGAGGAGAGCAAATTGTAACTTTCACAACTAGGGGAAGCGTAAAGATTAATTTTTTTCAGTGGTAAAGCCATTGGTGTCTAATTTTAGATGTATACATTAGGTGATATCAAATCTTAGTGCATAAAAAATTCAAGAATCAAGTGACAGCTACTTCCCTCAGATGCTTCCCTAAGTCATGCAAATTAATTTTTTCACTTTCCCAAATCATGAAAATAAAATATTTTTATTTCAATGTTTTAAAAATAAGCTAATTAATTTTGTCACTTTTCTAAATTATAACATTAGGTGATATAAAGATTTTATGTGTTTTTGTTTCCAAAGTTTAATATGTTTCCTGAGTTTAATATGTTCACTCATATATGTTGATTGAAAAATAAGATTTAAATTGGCAATGGAATTTAAATGAAACTAGGATAGCAAATTGTAAATTTCACAACTGAGGGAAGTGTAAATCTTATTTTTTTCTCACTGATAAATCCATTGGTGTTTAATTATATATGTATACATTAGGTGATATCAAAGCTTAGTGCATAACAAATTCAAGATTCAAGTGATAGCTACTTCCCTCAGATACTTTTCTGAGTCATGAAAATTAATTTTGTCACTTTCCAAAATCATGAAAATAAAATATTTTTATTTTAATGTTGTGCAAAGAAGATAATTAATTTTATCATAACAAATTTTTTCAGATACTTCCCTGAGTCATGCAAATAAATTTTATCACTTTTCCAAATCAAGAAAATAAAATATTTTTATTTAAATGTTGTGAAACTAAGCTAATTAATTTTGTCAATATTTTAAAATATTTTTACTATAAAAATAAAATAAAATACATTTATTTCAATATTTTTAGATCTTGTTGTCAATAAAATATGCAATGCTCTGTTGAATTTGGTTTTTTAAATCTTGTTGCCATGCCAGTTATCAAATCCCTAGGGAAACTGACAATTAATTTACATGTTCAATTTGAATTAATCTATTAAATATTTTTAATATGCTTATAAAAATTAATTTACATGACTTAAGGAAGTATCTAAATAAATGACATGGAAATGAGATTTAAAAAAACAAATTTAAAATAATTCACTTAAGGCCTTGTTTTTACAATTTTTCTTTAGCATTTTATGTGTTTTTATTTCACAAGTTTAATATTTTCTTTAAAAAATGTAAATTACACCACTCAATCACTTGAATTCTTAAATAATTTAATCCATTTATTAATAGGTTAACTAAGTCATTTGATTTTTCATCAATTTATAAGAAAACCTTATAGATTTTCTATGGACTAGTAGCATCTACCATCTCCTAATAACATCCACATTAACAATCAACATATCCATAGATGACTCTATCACCTTTGATAAAAAACATCACTATAGACCAACAACATCATCATCAACTAAAAACATCCCCATAAAGAACTTCATCACCATCACTGACTACCCTTGTCATTGATTGACACCATCCTACCATCAATTGACAAGTTCACACCATCATTGAATACCATGTTATCAACCGATAAAATTTTAATATCACCTAATGTATACATATAAAATTAGACACCAATGGATTCATACCTAAGTGGAGGTTTAACAAATGTTTTGAATCTTTTAAATGCTTGAGGAAACCAAATTGTAAATTTCACAGCTAGGGGAAGTGTAAAGCTTATTTATAAAACATTAAAATAAAAATAATTTATTTTCATGATTTGGGAAAGTGACAAAATTAATTTTCATGACTCAGGGAAGTATCTGAAGAAATTTCATGGCAATGATATTTTAAAAATAAAAATAAAATTTAAAATTTAAAATAATGCAAAGGTTTGTTGCCTAAAATTGAAATAAAAATATTTTATTTTCATGATTTAGAAAAGTGACAAAATTAATTTGCATGACTCAAGTAAGTATCTGAGGAAATTGCATGGAAATGAAATTTCAAAAAACAAATGGAAAATTTAAAATAACTCACTTAAGGCCTTGTTTTTATAGTTTTTTCTTTAACATTTTATGTGTTTTTATTTATTAAGTTTAATATGTTCTTTAAGAAATGGAAATTGCACCACTCAATCACCCGAATGCTTGACTACTTTAATGCATTACTCAATGGATCAATTATGTCAATTGATTATCCATCAATTTATAAGAAAAATTTATAGATTTTGTATTGACTTACAATATCTTCCATCTCCTAGTACCATCGACATTAACAATAAACATCCCCATAGATGACTCTATAACCATTGATAGAAAACATCACTATAGACCACCAACATCATCATCAACATCACTGAATACTCTTGTCATTAATCTAAACCATCCTACCATCAATTGACAAGCTCACACCATCATTGAATACCATGTTATCAACTGATAAAATCTTGCTATCACCTAGTGTATACATCTAAATAGAAATAAAAATATTTTATTTTCATGATTTGGAAAAGAGAAAAAATTAATTTGCATGACTCAAGGAAGTATATGAGGAAATTACATGGTAACGAGATTTAAAAATATTGATAAAATTAATTAGATGAATTTATCACCATTGATTTTGTCAATGTCGTGCAAATAAGCTAATTAATTTTGTCAATATTTTAAATTCTCTTTATCAATATCTATTCACATGTGATAGAGTCATCTAAATGGAATTAATTTTTTATTGACTCTAATTAATTTTGTCAATATATTTAAATCTCTTTATCAATATTTTTAGATGTATATATTAGGTGATAACAAGATTTTATGTGTTTTTATTTCCTGAGTTTAACATGTTCACTCATATATGTTTATTCAAAAATAAACATATATTTAAATAACTGTATTAATTAGCTTATTTTCACAACATTGAAAAAATCAATGGTGATAGAGTCATCTATGGGGATGTTGATTTTTAATGTGGGTGGTACTAAGATATGGCAGATGCTACTAGTTGATAGAAAATATATAAGTTTTTCTTATAAATTTATTATTGTTAATGTGGATGGTACTAGGAGATGGAAGATGCTTCTAGTTGATAGAAAATATTTAATTTTTGGTGTTTTTGTTACCTGAGTTTAATATATTACCTGAGTTTAATATGTTCACTCATATATATTGATTGAAAAACAAGATTTAAATTGGCAATGGCATTTAAATGGGAATGAGGAGAGAAAATTGTAAATTTCATAGTTGGGGGAAGTGCAAATCTTTTTTTCACTGATAAAGCCATTGGTGTCTAATTTTAAATGTATACATTAGGTGATAGTAGTATTTAACAATGTTAGAATAACTACCTTTTGTTTGATAGAGGTGGTTGTAGTAATGTCCCACCCTCATAGAGTGGTAAAGAGGAAGAGTATCATAATGGATTAGGGTTTATATATCAACATTTGGGATTGAGAGAACTAAACCAAACCTATATACACACACCACACTCTTCCTCTGTACCACTCTATAAGGGTGGGGCATTAATACAACTACCTCTATCAAATAAAAGGTAGTTATTATATGGGGATGTTGATTTTTAATGTGGATGGTAATAAGAGATGGTGGATTCTTCTAGTCAATATAAAATCTATAAGGTTTTCTTATAAATTGTTGATTGTTAATGTGGATGGTACTAGGAGATGGAAAATGTTGCTAGTCGATAGAAAATCTATAAGGTTTGGTGTTTTTGTTGCCTAAGTTTAATATTCTATGTAATTTTAATATGTTCGCTCATATATGTTGATTAAAAAACAATATTTAAATTAGCAATGGAATTTAAATAGAATGAGGAGATCAAATTGTAAATTTCACAGATAGGGTAAGTGTAAAGATTTTTTTTCACTAATAAAGCCATTTGTGTCTAATTTTAGATGTATACATTAGGTGATAACAATATTTATTGTGTTTTTGTTACCTGAGTTTAATATGTTCTTTAAGAAATGGAAATTTCACAACTCGATCAATCGAATGCTTCACTACTTTAATCCATTGCTCAATAACTCAACTATGTCATTTGATTTTAATAAACAAATTCAATAGAGAATTGCATATTTTATTGACAAAAATATCTAAAAATATTGAAATAAATGTATTTTAATGTTGTTTTTTTAGATTCTCCATTGAATTTGTTTTTTTAAATCTTATATTGAAATTGGGGAAAAATTAATGACATTTATTTGCAAATTGAAAAACTAGATTTAAATTGGCAATGGTTTGATTGTGAATATTAATTCACATGACTCAAGGATTTATTATCTTTGAACACATTAATTTTTTCAATGTTTTACAAATAAGAAAATTAATTTTGTCATAACAAATTTCCTTACATACTTACCTGAGTCATGCAAATTAATTTTGTCACTTTCCCAAATCATGAAAATAAAATATTTTTATTTCAATATTGTACAAATAAGCTAATTAATTTTGTCAATATTTTAAAATTTTATTTCCATTAAAATAAAATAAAATAAAATATGTTTATTTCAATATTTTTAGATCTCATTGTCAGTAAAATATGCAATGCTTCACTCAATTTATTTTTTTAAATATAGTTGTCATCCCTGAGTTTAATATGTTTACTCATATTGTTGATTGAAAAACAAGATTTAAATTGGTAATGGCATTTAAATTGAATGAGATGACAAAATTGTAAATTTCATAGCTGGGGGAAGTGTAAATCTTATTTTTTTTCACTGATAAAGCCATTAGTGTCTAATTTTAGATGTGTACATTAGGTGATAGAAATATTTTATGTGTTTTTATTACCTAAGTTTAATATGTTCTTTAATAAATGGAAATTGAATAATTTCATCACTCGAATGCTTGACTACTTTAATCCATTTCTCAGTAGCTCAACTATATTGTTTGATTTAGAAAAATAAATTCAATGGAGCATTGCATATTTTATTGACAATGAGATCTAAAAAAATTGAAATAAATTTATTCTAATGTTATTTTTTTGAGATCACCGAATGTATACATCTAAAAATATTGACAAAATTAATTATCTTATTTGCACAACATTGACAAAATCAATGGTGATAAATTCATGTATGGGGATGTTGATTGTTAATGTGGATGGTACTAGGAGATGGAAGATGCTACTAGTCGATAGAAAATCTATAAGGTTTTGTTATAAATTGATGAATAATAAAATAACATAGTTAAGCTATTGAGCAATGGATTAAAGTAGTCAAGCATTTGAGCGATCGAGTGGTGCAATTTCCATTTCTTAAAGAATATATTAAACTCATTTCCATTTAAATCTTTTTTCCATGCGATTTTCTTAGATACTTACTTGAGTCACGAAAATTAATTTTGTCACTTTCCCAAATCATGAAAATAAAATAGTCACAATCAAACCATTGCCAATTTAAATCTTGTTTTTTAATTTAAATATTTTTTTATTTTATTAATCTTTAAACTTCCCCCAGCTATGAAATTTACAATTTTCACTCCTCATTTTATTTAATTTCCAATTTTAAATCTTATTTTTTAATAAACATATATTAGTGAAAATACTAAACTCAGGCAACATATTAAACTTAGGCAATAAATTTACATAAAATCTTGTTATCATCTAATGTATACATCTAAAATTAGACACCAATGGTATTATATAGTGATGTTTTCCATCAATGATGATAGATTCATGTATGGGGATGTTTATTGTTAATGTGGATGGTAGTAGGAGATGACAGATGCTGCTAGTCAATAGAAAATCTATAAGGTTTTCTTATAAATTGATGAACAATCAAATGATATAGTTGAGCTATTGAGAAATGGATTAAAGTAGTCAAGCATATGAATGATAAGTGGTGCAATTTCCATTTCTTAAAGAACATATTAAACTCACTGCATTTAAATCTTTTTCCATGTAATTTCTTCATATACTTCCCTTAGTCATGTAAATTAATTTTGTCACTTTCCCAAATCATGGAAATAAAATGGTCACAATCAAAAGATTGCCAAATTAAATCTTGTTTTTCAATTTACATATAAATGTCATTAATTCTTCCCCATGTCATGCACAAATTAAAATTATTTGCCTCGAAGGTTTTTGAAGTCATTATGCACTATTCAAGCATATAAAAGATTCAAAACATTTTTCCACTTAGCACCAGACTAAAATCACTCTTTATGGTTTTTGAAGTCATTATGAACTAAGCTTTACACATCCCCCAGTGATGAAATTTATAATTTTCTCTCTTCATTCCATTTAAATGCCATTTACAATTTAAATCTTATTTTTCAATATGAATATAAATGTCATTAATTCTTCCCCAAGTCATGTAAAAGTGAAACTTCTCTACCTTGAAGATTTTTTAAGCTATTATACACTATTCAAGCATGTAAAAGATTCAAAACATTTTTATAACCTCCAATTAGCACTAGATTAAAAGCATAAAAAAGATTTAAAACATTTTTCCAACCTCCACTTAGCACCAAAATAAATTTACAATTTGCCCTCATCATTCCATTTAAATGTCATTGCCAATTTAAATCTTGTTTTTCAATTTGTATATAAATTTCATTAATTCTTCCCTAAGTCATGTAAAAGTGTAAATTCTCTACCTCAAAGGTTTTTGAAGCCGTTATGCACTATTAAATCATACAAAAGATTCAAAATAATTTTCTAACCTCCACTTAGTACTAGACTAAAATCAGTTGATAACATGGTATTCAATGATGGTGTGAACTTGTTGATTGATGGTAGGATGTTGTCAGTTAGTGACAAGAGTAGTTAGTGATGGTGATGAATTTGTCTATGGGGATTCTTTAAATTGATGATGATGTTGTTGGTCTACAGTGATGTTTTCTATCAATGGTGATAGAGTCATCTATGGTGATATTGATTGTTAATGTGGATGGTACTAGGAGATGGTAGATGTTGCTAGTCAATAGAAAATATATAAGGTTTTATTATAAATTAATGAATAATCATATGACATAGTTGAGCTATTGAGAAATGGATTAAATTAGTTAGGAATTCAATTAATTTAATGGTGTAATTTCCATTTATTAAAGAACATATTAATCTTAGGCAATAAAAACACATAAAATCTTGATATCACCTAATGTATACATATAAAATTAGACACCAATGGCTTCATACCTTCAATTTCTCTTTTTTATAGAACATATTAAGCTTAGGCAATAAAAACATATAAAATATTTCTATCACCTAATGTATACATCTCAAATTAGACACCAATGGTATTCTATAATTATGTTTTCTATCAATGGTGATAGAGTCATCTATGGGGTTGTTGATTGTTAATGTGAATGTGTTAAGAGATGGCAGATGCTGCTAGTTGATAGAAAATCTATAAGGTTTTCTTATAAATTGATGAGAAATCAAATGACATAGTTGAGCTATTGAGTAATGGAGTAAAGTAGTCAAAAATTAAAGTGATTGAATGGTGCAATTTCCATTTCTTAAACAACATATTAAATTTAGGCAACAAAAAAACATAAAATATTACTATCACCTAATGTATACATCTAAAATTAGACACCAATGGATTTATTAGTGAAAAAAAGATTTACACTTCCCATAGATATGAAATTTATAATTTGATCTCCTCATTTAATTTAAATGCCATTGCCAATTTAAATCTTGTTTTCAGTCAACATATATGAGTGAACATATTAAATTCAGGCAACAAAAACACATAAAATGTTATTATCACCTAATGTATATATCTAAAAATATTGATAATGAGATTTAAAAATATTAACAAAATTAATTAGCTTATACAAAATTAATTAACGAGTTTTATAAAATCTTGCTATTGCCTAATGTATATATCTAAAAATCATGAAAATAAAATATTTTTATTTCAATGTTGTGCAAATAAGCTAATTAATTTTTTCAATATTTTTAAATATCATTGCCATACAATTTCCTTAGATACTTCCCTGAGTCATGGAAATTAATCTTGTCACTTTCCCAAATCATGAAAATAAAAAAAAACAAATTCAAGAATCAAGTGACAGCTCTAGTGATGATGAAGATGATAACAGAGCATCTCATTTACAAAATCCTCATTCCATTTAAAATTAATTTCCAATTTTCTTTCCTCATTCCATTTAAATGCCATTTCCAATTTAAATCTTGTTTTTCAATCAACATATAAGAGTGAACATATTAAACTCAAGTAACAAAAACACATAAAATCTTGCTATCACCTAATGTATACATCTAAAAATATTGACAATGAGATTTAAAAATATTATCAAAATTAATTAGAGCCAAATAAAATTCATTCCATTTAGATGGATCTATCACATGTGAACAAATATTGACAATGAGATTTAAAAATATTGACAAAATTAATTAGCTTATTTTCACAATGTTAAAAAATCAATGTTGATAGAGTCATCTATGGGGATGTTGATTTTTAATGTGGATGGTATTAGGACATGGCAGAGGCTATAACCTAATTTATTTTATATGAGATCTAAAAATATTGAAAGAAATGTATTTTAATCTTATTTTTTTGAGATGCTCTATTGAATTTGTTTTTTTAAATCTCATTGCCATGCAATTTCCTCAGATACTTCCCTGAGTTGTGTAAATTAATTTTGATAAGCATATTAAAAATATTAAATAGGTTAATTAAAATTGAACATGCAAATTAATTTTGTCACTTTCCCTAAGGATTTGATAATTGGTATGTCAATGAGATTTAAAAAAACAAATTCAATGGAGCATTTAATATTTTATTGACAATGAGATCTAAAAATATTAAAATAAATGTATTTTATTTTATTTGCATGGCAACAAGATTTAAAAATATTGAAAAAAACTAGTTATTTTATTTACTCCATATACATATATCACCTAATGTATACATCTAAAAATATTGACAAATTATTTTATTTGCATGGCAATGAGATTTAAAAATATTGACAAAATTAATTAGCTTATTATTTTTAAATCTCATTGTCAATATATGTTCACATGTCATAGAGTCATCTAAATGGAATGAGGAGAGAAAATTGTAATTTCATAGCTGGGGGAAGTGTAAAGCTTATTACACAAAATTGAAATAAAAATATTTTATTTTCATGATTTGGGAAAGTGATAAAATTAAATTTCACGACTCAAGGAAGTATATAAGGAAATTGCATGGCAATGAGATTTAAAAAACAAATTTAAAATAATGCAAAGGTTTGTTGCCTGAAATTGAAATAAAAATATTTTATTTTCATGATTTGGGAAAGTGACAAAATCTAATTTGCATGACTCAGGGAAGTATCTAAGGAAATTGCATGGCAACGATATTTAAAAAATAAATTTAAAATTTAAAATAACTAACTTAAGGCCTTGTTTTTATAAGTTTTTCTTTAATAATGAATGATTTTAGTCTAGTGCTAAGTGGAGGTTGGAAAAATGTTTTGAATATTTTTCATGCTTGAATAGTGCATAACATCTTCAAAAACCTTTGAGGCAAATAAGTATCACTTTTTCATTACTTGGGGAATAACTAATGACATTTATATGCAAATTAAAAAACATGATTTAAATTGGCAATGGCATTTAAATGGAATGAGGAGAGAAAATTGTAAATTTCATAATTGGGGGAAGTGTAAATCTTATTTGCAAAATAGTGAAATAAAAATATTTTATTTTCATGATTTTGGAAAGTGATAAAATTAATTTGCATGACTCAGGGAAGTTTCTAAGAAAATTGCATGGCAACAAGATTTTAAAAAAACAAATTTAAAATTTAAAATAATGTAACGGATTTTTGCCTAAAATTTAAATAAAAATATTTTATTTTCATGATTTTGGAAAGTGAAAAAATTAATTTTCATGACTCAGGGAAGTATTTGAGGAAATTGCATGGCAACGAGATTTCAAAAAACAAATTTAAAATTTAAAAACTAGTGTCATTAATTTTAGATGTATACATTAGGTGATAGCAATATTTTATGTGTTTTTGTTGCCTGAGTTTAATATGTTCACTCATATATGTTAATTTAAAAAAAATATTTAAATTGGCAATGGCATTTAAATGGAATGAGGAGGGCAAATTGTAAATTTCACAGCTGGGGGAAGTGTATAATGCTAAACTATTTCTTTCATATATTAAAATTAAGTTCGATGTTATGCATGTAGATGTCCAAAATAAGTAAGACACTTCTATATTTATAGGGATATTTTAATTTAGAATTATTAATATTGGCACATGTATAAAATTTCAATGGCCAAAAATAGAGAGAGGTGAATGACACATACAATCGACATTTCCAAGAAGCCAAGATTCTACCATGATTACTTACAAAAGAAGAGATGAGAGAAACAAAGAAATTAATTGATGTGAGAAACATATGGAAAAATAAAATTAAGATAATAATGAAATAATTAAAAAAAAGTGAAGAATCAAGTGATAGCTCTAGTGATGATGAAGATGACAACGGAGCATCTCATGTACTAAATCCTTCATTTCCTCGATTGTTTAAATCTTTTCATCATATCTCATTGGTAGAGATCTCAAAACCTTTTTCACCACCACTAGTGATTCTTCTAACCTTTGCATCTATTTAATTATTTTCAGTTTTTAATTTGTTTTAAAAAACAAATTTAAAATTTAAAAACCAAATTGAAAAAACACTTTAAACATCATTGAATACCATGTTATCAATTGATAAAATATTGATATCACCTAATGTATACAACTATAATTAGATACCAATGGCTTCATACCTAAATTTAGATCAATTCTTACCAACCTTTGCACATCTATCCTAAGAATTTCTAAACATCTCAAATTTGGCTTCATAACATGCAATATTGGTTTATAAATCAATTACATGAGACAAATACACACATTAATTAATTCAAATCATTCAAAATTTCAAAAATATTAAATAGAATTAATTAAAATATAAAATCAAATCAAGTTCCTAAATTAAATTATCCATGAGCAATTGAATGAATTATCAAAAGGACATTAAAAAATCAAAGAATATCTTAGGAATGAATAATTACCTTTTGTGAGTTGTCATTTTTGGAGAATAACCCACCCATACCTATTCATTACTAATCATGACCATTTTACACCTTTTGACTCTATTTGTGTTAGTTAAATAAAAAATATTAAGTTTAAATCCATGCCAAGCTCTAACTAACCTCTAACTCACCTTTGGTTGAGGTTAGTTTCCAAGCCTATAAATACAAACATTTGCCTCTTTATTTAAAGAGTTTGAACATAGCAATGTTATAATGTTGGACTTAGAGAAAGATTTCATGACATTAGTGTTATAATTCCAAAATCCCAAGACAAGCCATGAGGCTACATCAAGATAACATGAGCCAAACCTTGGTGCCAAGGGGATATGGAACCGCACAACTCCATTTTCCAAATATCTCTTGAGATCAAGCCGAGCAAGCCAATAAAGAAATATATTGGATCATTCAAGGAAGGTAAGAAAGGTTGTTTTTTTTTTTTTTTGCATTTTATTTGTGCTTTTCCAATTTTTTTTATTCACCATGCTTCTCCCTTTGATCTAGGTAAGTTAATGTTATGTTTATTAGTGTGTTTGTTTTCATTTTGATTTCTTCTCATTGTGAATCCAACATATGATATAACCACCCTTCTTGGATTCCTTGATCACACCTAACACCATCTTACTATCTACTAACAAATTATTTCCATCTATGACTAATTTATCATTGATCGATAGTATCCTAACATCACCTAACACCACATTTCCATTGATCGATATCATCTTGATATCACTCAACATCATCTTGTTATCATCTACCTTTGTGTCATCAGCTATTCACTCTTACCATCAATTAACTTCTACTACCAAATAGTTACTTATAATAAACTAATTCAAAATGAGAACATTTTGAACACTTAAAAAAATTCATTCACACTTCCTTTTGGTTCTTAAAATTTACTTTAAAACATTCATTTTTGCTTTTCAAAGTTACAAGTACAAACAATAAATCAAAGGTACCATATTTCACTTCACATCTTATTTAGTGCTCTAAAAATAGAAACAACCTTAGATTAGTGTTCTTGAGAGATGTTTCTATTCATTTTTTCATTCCTAAAAAATTAATTAGTTTCCATTTCTTAGATTAATTACTCTTTTGTAAAAATAAACTTTTTATGTATGCTATCCCCCATCCCCTTTAGAGAACTTGGGTGATCAAAAGTGCCTTATTTATTTCTTTATTTGGTTGAGTCTACAAAGGAAAAGAAATTCATAATTTTTCTCCCCAAGCTTTGATTGACTTGGGTGACCCATAAATAACCCTAAAGTTCTTCTAATTTTTCATTTATTTCTTTTTTGCATTGGATTGTGGGTGAGAGTTCATAACCTCCTCGAAAGTTCTTTAGGAGAGTGTTCACCTAGGGTTTCATATCCCAACATCATTTCATCCCCACTCTAGGGTGGGGTATATAAATTAGGCATGATAAATTAGAATTGAATAGTGGTTGAGTGGTTAGCCTGACTATTCTAATAAAAACCTAGATTAGTTCATGTTATACATCATACTTCACTAAGCATTACATGACTAAATACATTATGAAAAGGTCTAGAGCTTTAAATAATAAATCTATTGAGATTGAATCTAATTGAGGTGATGCATCCTATGTTAGCCACACTTTGGATCATTTCTATCATTTTTAAAAATTTATATTTTAGTAAACCTTACTTTTCCATGGAATATCCTAGAAAATTTTGAGGGTTTTATCATTCCAAGTTCCTTCCCATGTACTAGTTCTTATAAGATAGAAGGGGGATTATAAAACTCTACCTACATGCACTCTTTAAGTTTTGGATTAACACTTAATTCCATTAAATATTGGTTTAATAGTGGAAAATTTGGTTGAATCTATGCACACCTTTTAATTCTTATAGTAGGACATGTACTTAGGTTATTTTTCTACTTCTTTTACTAACATGTATTTTTGGGTCTAAGTTTGTGTACCAAAGTTGAACTGAGTCAATACTATCAAAACAAGACACATATTACACACCAATTTGAACGAAGAGTTGTTATACTATCAAAATCATTTCAAACATTTTCCTTAGATATTTTAAAAACTATTTTTTTTTAATCTTGCTTAAGGGGGTATTTTTACGCTACCCAATTTATTCAAAGACATTTACCTTTGTATAAAACTAAGTTAGAAAACTATTTGTGTACCTTTGTTTCAAATAGTGTCATTACGCTACCCATCTGAGTCTAGGCCATTATTCATTTAAAAATATAAGTATTTAAAAATATCATTCAAAATTTATCTTTTTAAGTTTAGATCTAAACTAATTGGTTTACACTTGAGTCTTGTTTACAAATGGGCTTGTGTGGTTCACCTTTCTGTCTTTAGATTTTGAAACTTGGATGGATTTTTATTTTTATTTTTAAAGGCCTTTTCCTAGATATAAAGTGTGCCATTTATTTTAAATCATCATCCATAAACTTGAAAGTGTTTAACACTTAGCATGCTTAGTCTAAGTTATATCTAAGACCTATTTCATGTAACTAGATTGAGTTTGTTTGTGAATTCCTAGTGCAAGTTTATTTATGTCAAGACTTATTTCATGTGCCTAGATCAATTTCATTTACAAAATGATTACACCAAGGTTTTTTTTGTATGATTAGACCAAGTTTGTTTCCATGTTCAAATCTAGACCTTTTCTAAACATCTAGTTTTTCAAACATATTACACATTCATTAAAAATTAGGGTTTGTTTTTAAACCCACATTACAATCCAATCAGGGGAATTTTTTACCCCTTTTAGACCATGACAATCAAGCTAAATCTTACCTATACCTAGACCAATTTTATTTCATAACCAAGACAAAGTTTAAAAATAATTTTATAGACCAAGACTACCTCTTTGGACTAATTTACAAACCTAAACCCAGTCATGCCAATTATCATATGCCAAGACCACCCTTATTTGGGCTAATTAAAGTACCAAGTCTACCCTTTTAGGGATAACTTATTTGATAAAGGTACCTAATCACCTACTTATGGTGATAATACTCCTTTTTCCTACATTAATAAATAAGATATGTAGTACCTAAGTATAACCATTCCATGCCTTCCTCCTTTAGCATGTGTTGGAAACCAAGATTCACAACACCCAAGGGTTACCATTCTAGGTCCTCTTCCTTTGGTTTGTGTTAGTAACTAGGCTACACAAAACCCAAAGATTATGATTCTAGGATCCCCTCCTTTTCTTTGTGTTAGCAACCAAAATCTATAGCACCCAAGGATTACAATTCTATGCCCTCATAATTTGTCTTACATTAGCAACCATGCTCGATAGTACCTATGGATTACCATTCCAAGCCTTATTATTTTGACTTGCTTTACCAACCAAGATCTATAGTGCTAAAGGATTACCATTCTATGCCCTCCTCCTTTGGCCTATATTAGAAACCAATCTCTATAACACCTAAGTATTACCATTCTAGTCCCTCCTCCCCTTCTAAATATGATATATCATTATCTCAACAAGGTTACATAATCACAAATAGGCATATTATAATTACCATCTTAGACCCATAACTAGTCTTTATTGATCCCATATTAGATGAGCCTATTTACAAAAAGCCCATTATTTAACCACATACCACTACTCATTCGCTACAAAATTTACCCCACTTTACAAAATCTAATTTGGTATTTGAGCCAAAATAGATCCAATTATTACCTCCCCAAGATCCATTATCTATTCAAGAGTATAAAGTGTCAAAATATAATATTTCACAACCAGGTGTAATCAAAGGACAAAACAACCAAAAAATCCATGATGTTTTTGTTGAAACACCTATTTTTGATAATTTAAATTTTGTTGAGTCACCCTTTGACCATCTCCCTATCTTTGAGGAGCCTCACTTTGACAAACTAGTCTCTATGGAGTTACATGTTGACCACTTCCCTATTATTGAGGAGTATCAATTTTATAGGCTAGTATTTATTGAGCCACCCTTCAACCATTGCCTTATCTTTGAGGAGCCTCACTTTGACAAGCTAGTCTCTATGGATTTACTTGTTGACCATTTCCCTTTTCTTGAGAATACTCACTTTGACAAGCTAGTATTTGTTGAGTCCTTATTAGAGGGGCCTATTTATGAGGATACCATTGTTAAACCACAATCCATTACTCATCCAATACCAAACATTCAACATAACATCTTTTCTACCACACTATAAGAATAATCAACATTAAATTTAATTTATATTTTTGAATTGATATTATATTTAGCATCAAAAGTAGAGTCAACATCAATTCCAACATCGTATCCATAGTATTTTGACTCAAAATTATCTTTATAATCAAAATACATTAGTGGATGTTACAACATTGGTTACACACACTTTCTAGATCAATTTAAATATACTTGTGATCCTTCCATAGTTTCTGAGCAAGATTACTTCAGCATTGACACAAGCTCTCATAGTATACTCTATGAGTATTATGCTACCTCTTACCATTTCATTATCATTCCACTTTTCATTAACACCAACTAAATTATCCATTATATTAACATTTCACCTCCCATAAGTGTCAATTCGGACTGATAAAATCACATATTATATGCATGCATGGTGACATATCAGTTATAGAACATTAGGGGGATTAAGACCACATTTATGTATAAGAATAATCTCCTAGTGAAACCTTTTTAGAGGTGTTAGGGGGTGAAAAAATTCCAAACTTAGCATCTTACAATGAAACCTTGTTTAAGGCACTAGACTAAAATAAAATTCAAAATTCAATGTTTCTTAGTGAAACCTTCTTTGAGGCACTATGGGATAATCAAGACAACTTTATTAGTGAAAACCTATTTAAGGTGCCAATAGTTGAGAATAATAGTTTTTCATTTATTTAAGAAGACATTATTGAAGATAACATCAGTACAACTTCCAATCTACAACATAATCAGATGGCAACATTTCACAGGCCTAAATAATATAAGATTCTAGTGATCCTATCAAGATCATAGTCATATGTCTTTGAGCCCACCACAACTAAAATTATGTCAAATCTAGAATCAATAACATTGTGTGTGCATAAAAATATTGATGTAAATTTGTTACCCAACCATTATACATTATATTATGATCTATTTATCCATTTCAAATCCATTCCCAAATTAGAACTTTTATCCAGTGCTTATTTATATTTATCATCCCTATCTACACTTTCCTTTATAGAGGCTATGAAGACATCTTGTCTAAAATTTTGGAGGAAAAAAAATCAATGAATAATAAATATCAAATTATCATTATTTGAGTTCTAATTAGTAATAGGTTCTTGATAGAGCATCTCTTTAGAGTGGGTGTGAGATAAAGATCAATATCATTAAATATTCTAGTTATATCATATATTGATCAGGATGTGCATCTCCACATCAATAAGATTAACAAAGTCATACCATGACATTTACCATACCTTTCCATTTATCTTTCCTTACCATTTACCTTGACTTTCACTTTCCCTTGCATTATCATTGTTTGATGCCTTTCCATTTATCACACCTTACCATTTACCTTTCCATGTCATTTACCTTACCTTACCATTTGTTTTTCCCTTGTCATTATTTCATACTTTTCCATTTACCTTGCCTTGTCATTTTATTTACCTATCCATTTACCTTTTCTTTCCCTTTACCTTGCTTTACCTTTCATTTGCCTTACCTTACTATTATTTCATGCCTTGTTATTTACCTTACCCTATCATTTACCTTACCTTTTACCTTGCCTTTCCCTTTGCCTTACCTTACCAGTGTTTCATCTCTTTCTATTTATCATACCCTATCATTTACATTTCCATTTGATTTACCTTTCCTTGCAATTTATCTCACCTTACCATTCACCTTACCTTTCCCTTTACCTTACCTTACCTTTCATTTGCCTTGGCATTATTTCATTTGCATTGCCTTATCTTTATTTCATGTCTTTCCATTTGCCTTTACCATTCAATTTTTTCATACCTTTCCTTTTACCTTCCCTTGCCCTTTTCCTTGCCATACCATTACTTGCACCATTTTACTATTATCATTCCTTTGCTATAAATTGAAACTAAATTGACTTGAGGTCCTTTGAGACTATGTAGGCAGTGCTCAATTCACATTGAGGGTAGCTTAATCAGCCCTTTGGCCATGTTTTGGATATTTTGTGAGTTAGACCATTATATTTCTTGTATTCCTCCATTGAGTTGAGATACCATAAAAACCCAAAACATTAGAAACATTTCCAATCATTCACCACTGTAAAATGAAACTACATTAACTTGAGGTCCTTTAAGATTATGTATGTAGTGCTCAATTTACATTGAGGTCAGATCAATCATCCCCTTTTCCCATGCTCTCTCTATTTTATGGGTTATCCTATTTTATATCTCGTAATCCTCCATTGAGTTAAGATACCAAAAAAACCCTAAAATGTTGGAAACATTTTCCAAGCATTCCTCCATTATAAGGCATAGCTACATTGACTTGAGTTCCTTTGGTGCTATGTAGGTAGTGTTTAATTTACATTGAGGTTATATTGGTCACCCCTTTGTTGTGACCTCACCATTTTGTGAGAAAGCTAATCTAAATCTCTCACTATTTTGTGAGTCACTTTTGTGTGAATTATGCATTTGAAATCGATGCACTATTACACCCTTAGTTTATCCCACACTCTTAAATTTTTTTGAGTGGTATCTTGTTAATATATAATTATTTAAGATACCCAAAAATATCCAAAAACATTCAAAACATTTAAAAAACCTAAACATTTCAAAATTTATTACAATCTCCTAGAGATATATAAAGCCCTAAAATCCAAAAACATTTGTCTTGTCCTAAACTTAGTCACAAATCCAAAAAATTTATCTTTAGGGGACAATCCATTATTAGTTCCAATAAATTTAACTTTTGTTTTGGGTGTGACCTTCCCTTTACATGTATCCTTACTTAGGGGCACTGTCCAATTCATATTTTTAGGCCAAACTCACAACTTTCATCATACTGGGGTAAAACCAAAGTGTGTAGGTTATACCAGGATATCTTATCCCTATATGTCATTTCATTGCATATATAATTACCTGGGGGAACAATGTATTTATCATTCCATTAAGCCTTCACACATATATATTGACTTGGTTGATGACATGATGCTTTATGTTGCTTTTATTTTCCAACTTTATGTGTGTTTGGTTAGTTATTTTTTTTAAACCTATTTACTTGCTTTCATTATTTTTCCTTTAATCAATGTATATGAATTCATTAGGTGATTCTTTATACATTATTCTTAATTCCATACATATTCATATGAAAAAATTATCATGTTTTTATCATTGGTGCATTATTTTTAATTATCTATTAGATCAGGAGTCGATCTTTATGCACATTACAACCAATTCATCATGGTGTTTTATATCATGGTGCATATTTTCACATGATAAAATAAAAATTAAGATAATGGATTTAAAAAAAATGTAATGGGTAGTAATTCTCCTTGTTCACCTTGGTAATTATCCCCTACTCCTTGATCAAATCAACCCATTAACCATTCTGGTTATCTCAATACTAATAAGGATGATCATCTCCACATTGGTAGGTATAACTAAATCATCCACATTGATCAATTATTATTATTATATTATATTACTTACTAAATTTCTCCCTCTTCTATATGAACTATATTGGTATAAGGTCCATTTGGACTATGTAGGTAGTGTTTGGATACATCATGTATCTCGAGTCAACTTGGCCATCATTATTCTTCCATCCCCATTATTGGCTTCCAATAATATATTTAATCACTTTTCACATCTTTGTGTGCCTATTTGTTTTTGTATTCTTTATTCTTTGAAAATTTATTATACCATCACACTTACATTTTCACCCACTCATCTTTAATTTATGTGATAGGTTATATCCTTAAGTTATTCTTGCCAATCTACCCTATTGGAGAACAATCAATTTATCATGATTAAATATTCCATACTAAATAAAAATCATTATTCAATCCAAATCATCCTAATGATTATAAATACCTTTGTAAAAATCATTATTTTGATTGATTTGCCTTACTATGGCACATCAGTGTGCCACTGATTATAATTTCCTTTTGGTAAATTAGTGTCTCAACTTTCATTACTAATTATAACTACCTTTGGAAAATTAGTATTTTAATCAATGCATGTGAGAATTATCTCAATTATATTATTCTCATCCATAGTTATTTATTATTCTTGTTTCTTTTTGTGGGATTGCCCATCAATCATATGTTTCAACCACTCCCTTGAGGGGGAATCATAGGCTTACCAAAATTTGTTTGGAGCATCATTCCTCAATAATTATCCCTTTTTATTCTTAATTAATTTTTAATTCTTTGAAAATAAATTCATTTTCATGTGTCTTTTAATTCCTTCTCAAATAGGGGTAAAATGTAGACACCCCATTCATCCACATCTATGTCTAAACTAGACTTTAGATTGATTTTTATCAAATTATGCAAATTAATCATATAAATGACCTAATTATGAAAATTCATCTACACATGCAATATAAATGCCCAAAATCATTTTAATGCTTCCTGATGTGGGATATTACCATGTATGCAATAATAACCTCTTTCCCCCCTTTAGTATCCTGAATCATGTTTTCCTAGACAATATAAGGATTGAACTTTCTTAGCCAGAGGAATATTCCCTTCATCGAGTCCTCTTTTAGCATGGGTTGTTTTTTATACTTGGTTTGTGCCTATTTTTGGTTTCTTTAGTCTTGGTAATTATAAACCTCATCATGTGTTTAGATTGGTTTCCACATTGGTCTGCTAGGGGAGACCCAAACCTCTTGATGTGTTTGAGACTGGTTCCCATAACTACTATCTAGGGTGGGCTCAGTGGTTCCCAATCCACTCAAAATTGGTGATCACTCTTTTTGTTTAGGTCCTAGTTGTTCTCTTGCCAAGTTGTTTCTGGTTAGGAAGAGATAGACTTTTATGTGACCTCTTTTATCAATTTTCTCTTTGACTTCTTGGTTTGTTGTGTCCTAAAGGGGGAGACCTAGACCTCTTGATGTGTCCAGGGATGGTTTCCACAAATGTTATCAAATTTTGGGTTATAATAATCTAAACAATAACCTCACATGGATTCATTCTTAGTCAGGTTGTGACCAAGAAAATTGACATATTTGACCAATTAAGTGGGGTACTTAACCAAATTTTAGAAAAAGTCAAAAGACTAATCAAATTTACTTAATTTATTAAACCCAATTTAGTTTTTAGTTAAATAATCCATGTGAAATTAATGAATATCTAAAATTATAAATTCAAAAATGCAAAATATCAAGCCATGACATCATCATGACATCACCTTAAAAGTTAACAAGCATTCAAAAAGTCAAAGAAAATAAATATATAAAAAGGCAATCCATGCTTATTAATTGCAAAATTTAATGTCTTTTGCATCTAAAATTAGGTCTATTATAAGCCCTCCATCTTCATATTAGATTGAACTCATGATTGATCCATGGGATTTTATGAAAAGTAGTAAATAAGAGAGACCTACCTCTCTTTCAACAAGCTTTTTTGTGTAATGTTATTATGCATGAATACCTTCAAGAAGATCTCAAGCCAAATATATAATTCCCAATTTATTTGAGAATATTCACATACCAATCAAATCCAAGCCAATCCAAGACAAAGTGACAAGGAGAAATGATGCAATGATCACCATTGTTAAATACTCCTTGAGCACACAACTGAGCACATCACTCCAAGGAAAACTTTTAACTCTTTCTCATAAGGAAGTTTAATAATACTTATTTTGTATTATTTTATTTATTTCTTGAATTTTTTTTCTTGATACCCCAAGTATCTAGGCTAGAGGTGTTAGATCTATATGTGTTTTTATTGGTTTTATCATACTAACATTTGACTAACCCCCTCTTGGACTCCTTGCATATAATATGTATATGTGTATGTGTGTATATACATATATAAATGCATGCATACATACATACATACATAATACATACATATATACATACATACAGATCATTTAGACTTCCCAAATTTTGAGCAAGGTAAAACATCTTTTATTTTTATAATAATATCTAAACATTGTAGCCAACACTATTTTCCCTAGGCTTACATAAGGAAACTAAAACAATACATAAATAAATTATGATTATATTTAATAAATCAAACTATTAATTTATATGTATTTCATAGGATAACAAGAGATTATATAAAATAATGATCTAATTTAATTTATATAATTATGCATGAAATAATTCACAAAATTATATGAAAAATACAATATTTTGTACATCAAGTCTAAGATAGTAAAATGCAAATGAAATTATGTGTAACTATTTATAAGAAATGATCAATCAATATATTATAAGATTTTTTTGCATTTTTTAATTATAAAATAAATAATTGAGTCTCCTAGACATTTATTTAAAATAAAAAAACTAGATAGTTGTGGAGGTAAACAACATTTTCAAAGCAAACATTTTTCACACAAACTCCAATTTATCAAAGTGCATACAAAATTACTAGGAAATAAATTCCACAATAAAGTAATATACTATTCCAAAAGTCTAGTCATATTTTCTAACATAATGTTATTAAAAATATAACATCATATATTTTTTTTGGAAATACACTATAAAATTACCTAGCATTTTTGAATGAATTTTACAAAATATAAATTGTACTACAAACTGCTCATGAAACTAATTTTCAATTTTACGTAACTTTCATTGCAAAGTCTAATAATAAAATTATCAGACTATAAAACCATTATTTATAATCCATTTAAAAAATATTTTAAATGTCATATTTGATAAATTTTGTATTTTGATATTATTTTACATTAGTTCCAAACCAGCTCTTATGAGATAGAAAAGTATTGATAAGCTACTTGTGAAAATATTTTTTTAAATTTGAAAATTTTAGTTTCAATTATTGGTAATTAAACTATTTATTCATTTATACAATATTTATTTTCCATTTAAAATTTATTTCAAATCCCATATTTAATAAAATTCAAGAATGGCTATTTATTTTATACAAATTTCAAATTGCTTATGTTAGTAATTAGTATTAATATCCAACCCATTTAAGTAGTTTATCCTTGGCATGAAATACATTTTTGAAATAATAAAGGTTTTAATTAAAATTTATTATCTTATTTTTTTTGGCTCATTCCACAATGGATTTATTCAATTCAGAAATCATTTTCAAGATTTTTTCTTTGAAGCATAAAAAATGCATACATAAATTATAAACTTCCTTGAGTATTTTCACATTATATTATTTTTGTGTTTAGATTGAGTGTGATTAAGTCATCTACATATGACTTATTTAACTATTTATAAGAATAGTTTCCTTTCTAAAAAGGTGAATACTCTAATTTTTATTTTTATAAAAACTCAAATGTTATTTAAAAAAACATTATTCACATTATACTATGGGAAGTGTCCATTTATAAATTAATTCCTATAAGTGATATAAAAGTTTCAATATGAAATTAATGAAAATTCACAAGTAAAGTTTAAAAAATGGAAACTTCCTCCCAAAATTGAATCAAATGATCATATTCATTAGATCAAACAATCCCTAACCATTAGATTGAAACCTTAGGTAAAATATTCTTATTATTATTTTTATCCTCTTTCTTTCTATCTCACTCATTTTTTATTTTTTATTTGATTGGTCATTATAGGTTAGGGGATTCCATGTCCTAATAAAGGAGGAAGATATATATATATATATATATATATATATATATATATATATAAACACTATATATCAAATAATAGATTTTTGGGTGATGTGTATTTTTTGAGAGAAGACTAAGATCGTTTCATAACAAGGAGAGAAACTATGTCACTTTGTTAAAAGGCATATGGGTGGGTAGTCATGTCCCACCCATAGAGCATGGTTAGGACTGATTATGCCCCAAAATTTCCTTTTGAACATATAATAGGTGTGCGTCCATGTCTAAGACTATCTGTCTGAGCCTTTGTACCAACTTGCATAGTCATACCATCAACCCTTAAGGCACACAACTAGGGATTAGGTGTGATCGACCCTGACTTGACCCATGTACAATATTTCATCATCATCATCATCATCATCATCATCATCATCATCATCATCATCATCATCATCATCATCATCATCATCATCATCATCATCATTATATTCCTTGATTGGCATGAAACATTCCATTTATCCATCTATGAAATTAATATTAGATTAAATAACTCATAAATACCCCCATCATTTCATTATAAAAATAATAAAATATTATTTCCATAAATATTTATATATAATTATATAAGTTTAAAATCTAATAGTTATAAGAATAATTATAGGTTTGTAACATATCTTGTCATTACAAGTATATAAATCAAATAATTAGAAATTTAATCTATAAGTTAGCTTTAATTTAAAAATAATTGAAATCCAAAACTTTAAGGCAAATAAAAAGTAATTTCAAGTTATATTTCCATTATTATAATGCTAAAAATTAAAATTTACATATCACCATACCCCATGCATTAATCTAATTAATAAGGAAAGGAAACCTTTCAATTTGATTTTATTTTCCCTTCCATGGTTTAAATTATAACCAAGTTAATAATGGATGCATTTCTTAATTTTTTTTTTCATATCTTAGTAATTTAGGGAGGAAGATATTATTATTCATTTTAACAAATAAAACTACTTAAATTAATAATAACTCTATATTAAACACATACTTTCCATTATACCACATAAGCATTTCATCAATAAAGGAAATGAAGTAATCAAATATAATGAATAAGGAATAAAATAAGTGAGTGGGAATCATTTAACTCTAAATTGAGATGGATCAATATAGTATATGCTTGAGAATATAGAAATGAATAAGCACAACCATCATAAATTGATGTATAGTATGCCAATTAATTTCTAACTCAAATAAACAATATTTTTAATTTAAATGTTGAGATATGCTAAAAATAGTAAGTAAAATTATTTTTTGATATTGAAATAAATGAAAAAAAAGTTATTAACTAGTTTACTATGCACATGAAAAATTTGGATAAAATACACTAGAAATGGACTATATTAGGATTTTATTACCTCTAGTGCTTACATTAGATCTAGATGGTTGTGTCAATGTTAGTGTTTGAGTTAGATGCAGGTGTCAAGTATGAAATATTAATTGGAACTAGATGTGACCACCTAAAACCTTCTAGATTTCCTATCATCTTTGATCTAGTGTGTTCGTCTATCATTAATAGGCTATCACTCTTTGTTAAATGATTAAACTCTTGCTTCTTATAATCACCTAAAAAGGACATTTGAATATTAAGAGTGCTAATTGAGACCACCTATCTCTAACTTATCCCTAGACCTATATTAGGGCCTATTCCCACACTTATATATCCTTAATGTGGACTATAGGAATCCCTAGGCATACCTAAATTAGTCCTAAAACCTCATTATTACATTATGGCCCTTGATGCCTCAGGTTATACCACCTAGATACTAGTGCCATAATAGGGATAGTATCACCACATGGTACTAGTGTACCAATTTTGGTGTGATTTCCATTTGCCTCCTTTTTCCACAAATGGATATATTTTAAAATATTAGAACACCTAGGGTTAACCAGACCTATTTTAACACTTTTAAAAGCACCATAATAGTATATATACTTGAATTTTATCCCTCTAACCACTATATGGGAATTAGATGCAAATTACACATATAAAATCAAAATAAGTTGTGCAAAATTAAGGTTATAAATCCTTATTCTACCTTACTTATACATACATCCATTTGCAACACTCTTAAGTTTAGTTTACTCACATTTCTAGTCTCAAGCACATTCAAAGAACTCAAGTCTATAATCATACTAGATTCACTATAACTTACACCAGTACTTAGGTGGGTATAAATACATCAAGTTTGATCCCTCTTCAGAGTATTGGTATGTAGGAAACACTCATCACAACAAGGTATTGACGATGTCTAACCTACCCCACTAAAAACGCACTTTATTACTTATATCAACTGGATTCCCTAATATCATAGAAGATTAGGGTTTTCTCATAGAATAATTTGAAATAGGTCATCTATAAGATTCCATAATTCATGCATGTAGGAATAGGATTGAGAGACCTAGATATAAGTGCACCCAAAAGCTAGGAATAGTTCTACATAGAGGATAATACCACCAAAATAGGGACACTAGCACCACATGACACTATTTTCCAATTAGGGTAATACTATATAAAAGGGGTTTTAACACTTGGATCCTATTTATGGCACTTAGACTAACCTCTACCTCAGTTTTTAGCTTTTAAATCATTTATCTCAATTATTTTCTAAGTTCTCATTTACATTATTTATTGTTATTTTTAGAAAGGTTAAATTTAGTCAATTCTATAATAGATAAATTAATGTATTTCTTTCATATATTTACTCTAATTTAATATACTTATCCCTTCAAAAACATAGGGTTTATATTCCTTTAAGTCGTAAACCCTAACCTCATGTATGTAAATCTTCTATTATTAAATGGATGAGTATAAAAATAACTTGGAATGAAAAGATGAAATAATTGATTTGAAAAACCTTTCCAAAGATAGAAAAGATGTAAGGAAATAGAACATATCTATGAAAAATATGTATTTATATGACTCAAAAGGTTGAAATAGGATTAAAAAATAATTAGACACCTGTTATTCTATGATTGTAGCTAAAATCAGGATTTAGAAAGTAGCATCATTATGTAGACAATAACACCATGTGGTAATAATGTCTGATTATGGCACTCATGTCCCTCTTAGAGGAGCTACCTAAAACTTTCAAGGAAGTTATAAGAGGTTTTGGGGGACCTATAGGTGGTTTTGTCTTCTAAAAGCTTTCCTTTGTCACTATTTTCATTGAATATCTTTTGAAACCCTAATGAGTACCTACACACATGAGACAACAACTAGATAAAATTCAAAAAAAATGGAAAAAATAGGTTGTGGGATATTAAGATCATGTAGAGCAAAACCCCTATTGTCTTGGGCATTATGTACATTAACCTTAATGTTATGGGTCTTAGATCACATGTAGTTCTCCCTTAGGGAACATGCATAATCAATTCACATGGTATGCTAGATTGACTTTCACTTAGGCCCTTATTTGATTAAGCATGAAATTTTTAAATGTAATAGTTGAGTAATATGTAGAGTATTGAGTTGTACTATTGAGTGATTTTATGTAATTATGTGCCAAAATAATAAGTGCTAGATGTTAAATTCCTTGTGAGGATATTTATATAGAAGTAACTTTAATTTAAATTTAAGACTTTGTTCATTGGCCTGCAAGTCAAAATAGAGGGATAAAAACATAAGAGAAGGCTCAAGGTAGGGTTAGGACCAAAATTATAGGATAAAATGGTCATCAAGCACTAGGTCCATAATTGGACACTAGCACCATATGGCACTACTATCTTAGTAATGAAACTAGTGTCTTAAGGCCTAAAATAGAGTTAAGACTAGGTAGGATAGGCTAGGGGCCCTTGTGACTGGGAGGAGGTGACTTAGGACCACTAAGGGTGTAATAAAATAGGGAAAATAAAACATAAGAAAGATCAAGAGACCCAAAATGACCATGCAAAAAAGGGTTATATTCATCACTAAGACCTTCATGTGAAAGAGAAAAAAATACATAATACTTGTAGTTTATTGACCAAATTAGGGTGTATACATTTCCCCATTTCTAATATATTAATGCAATGAAATGAAAGTATTAGATTAAAATAAAAGAGGAATGCCTACCTGTGATTACCTATGTGTATGTGTTTTAGACCTAGCTCACTTATTAGCCAAAGAATTGGATATGAGCTAAAGTGAATAATGTGAAGAGGAAATCCATAATTTTTGTGTCCTCTATACTAAATCTAAATAGTGAATTGAATCATGAGGAAAAAAATCATAATTTTTCCCCACCCTAATATCTGGATTGAAATGAGTATGCAAACTAGATATGTGGATAAATAAGGCCTACTTTCCCCCACTCTAATATATGTACTACAAATGAGTATGTAAAATAGATACGTGTATAAAAAATACTTGATTTCCCCCACTCTAATATGTGTACTCAACATGTAAACTAGATATGTGGAGAAACAAGGTCTACTTTCCCCCACTCTAATATGTGTACTCAATCTAAGTATGTAAATTGGGTTTGGTGGAAATATATGGTTTAATTTCTATGAACGGTCTTATGAACCAAAATGGTGAGACTTTGATGGCATCTTGGTGACATCCTAGTGATGATCTAAGTGTGATATAGTAATCTAAAAAATAGAGATCAAGGACATGTGATCTACATCATGCCCCAATCTTGATATTTAAGTAATGTAACTATGTATCTAAACATATGTATATTTGAGTCAAATTATATATTTGAGTAAACTTGTATATCTACATCAAACTATATATCTATGTAAACCTATGTCTAAAAATATATATCTGAGTAAACTTGTGTGTCTGAATATCTGTATTTGAGTTAACTTATGTGTCTAAAAATTTGTATCTAAGTCAAACCTAAATAGTTACTTAAACCTATACATCTATATCAAATTATGTGTCTAAATATTGATATTTGACTAGACCTGTATGTCTAAATAGCTACATCTAAGTGAACTCATGTGTCTGAATATATGTATCTGAGTGAACCTGTGTGCCTGAATATCTATATATGAGTGAACATGTATGTCTAAATATTTTTATATGAGTAGACCTATGTTTCTAAATATGTATATATGATTTGATCTATGTGTAATTTATCCCCTTTTGGTGAGAGTGTCAAGAGTGAGGTAAGGGTGTCTAGCCAAAATTGGTAATGATTGATGTGTTGGTGTTAATTAACTAGGGTGATGTTGTTTTAAATTTTAATATTTTATTGATTATGGCATATTTGCTTTTTAAATTAGTAATGGGATAGATGTTTGGTTTAAATTGAGTTTATTATATGAATATTTATTTTGTCATTTTTTAAGAGTTAAATGTTATTGGGATATTGGTTTAGCCAATATAGGGTGAGGTACATTGAGGTAAAGTCCCACATGAAAAAATGAATCATGAATCAGTTTTATGGTTTTTTAGATATTGTGATTGCAATAAATTGTTATTAGGTGCTGAAATTTATATACAAGGTCAACTTTAATAAGGTGGTATTTTATAAGTGTGGCTTATATAGGTTAGTTGATTAGTTTGGTAATCCATTTGAATCATTTGAGTTGATAGTTTTTTTTTTTTTTTGAGCTAGAAAGTATGATGAGGAGATGAGGAATGAATTTTACCTTGTATAAGGAGGTGGAGATGATTATCTAGGCTAGGGAGGAGGTTAACTTGGTAAGGAGCCTATTATTATTCCTATTTTTATCATTTGTAGTATTTTTTTTACTATTTTTATTATAAATATGGTAGTTTATGTCCATTTTAGGAAATGTGGCTCTTTTGTCCTAATATGGTGTTAGTGTCCAGGACATGGCACTAGTATCCTAGATATGGCACTACTATATTGTATGTAGTGCTAGTGTTTAATAGGCCTAGTTTCTTATTCTTGTTATTTTTGACTAATGTTTGATGATTACTATTATATATTAATATTATATTTTATATTATTAATGCCAATTTGGCTATATTTTTATAGGTTGGTGTGTGCATGAGAGATTTATAGAGTGTCCAAATGATGGAGACCTTATGCTACCTACCCTTGAAATATGATAAGATGGTCATGGTAGAGAGAGAGTTGGTCTAGGTCACATGGAATCCTTAGATCTAATGCCCTAGGATAAACACATGATGATTGTACTATGTGAGAGGTGGTATGAAGATACATGCACATTTTGGTTACCTATTGGGGAGATGACTATCAACCTAGATGATGTGTATAGGATCTTATAGTTATTGATTAATAGAAAGAGATTAGTACTATAGGATGATACTAGTGATCAAGATATACAGTGGTATATTAGGTATTTTTATATGATGTCTAAATAGACTTATCATGTAGGGAGATATAGTGATATATTATTTTCACTTATTATCACAGTTAATGTTCTATGATTGTTAAATTTATTAGTGATTTTATTAGATTCATTTATGGTTATAAAGGGGAGTGGGGTATCAATATCATACAACATGCATGAGATAGTGTAGGACATAGAGGATAATGATACCATATACTCATGGGATTACACTATGTTAGTCCACTTATATTAATTTGTGTACCATTTTATGTAGGAGATATGTGCTAGAGGGATTGGATCTTCCACACTATTACATTATTGGGCATATGAGTATATAGAGTGAGTAGACCACCATTACCTTAATGAGGTGATTAGGCTCACACTTAATCACTTATATAGAGGTGGAATGGGATGACCAACGTGCCCAAGAAGAGCATGATGCAGTGTCAATAAGTGTTTGATGTATTGATGGATGGAGACATTATCTGGAGGCCTTATAAGGACTATAAAGGATGGATTGAGGATGATGCTTAGTTAAGACATATTTGAGTGAGATATTGGATGAATTTTTATTGGGTTAATGTATTTGAGAGGTTATAGTATGAGTAGGTTCCATGATAGTTTGGTGTTACTTAGGATGCACCCTCAGAGCTAGTGGTGTGGTTGAGGACTTCTTAGGGTCCAATGAGTCAAGGTAGTATCCTTGACTACATTGATATAGTAGTATATAGTGATTGACATACCAAATGTGGATGATGTAGGAGCTATTGTTTCCTATATAACTTTGCGGAGAGAGTATAGATGGGCACCTCTATTTTTGAGAGTTGTGATTGTTTTAGAGGATGTACTATATGTAGAGCCCCTTGGGGATATCAATGTTACTATTAAATATTTGTATATTCTATGTATTTGGTTACTTATTTAATTGGTTAGGTATCTAATGCATTGTATGGTTATGTGTAGGTTCCAGTGATGATGAGTATTGAGATATTTCCATTGATTCTACACTTTTCATACTAACACAACATATTCATGATGATGTCATTGATGATGGATTAGTGGATAGGGCCATGAGTTTTGCTAGTTTTCATGAAAATTTATTTGATTAATATGTCATATTTACTATGGAATATAGGTGAGTGAATATGGATAGGTATGAGTCACACATGGATTTATGGAGATAGACCATGACCACACCTGATTCTCTAGGTGGAACGAGTATCCAACTAGTGGATGATTTTTGTTGGGAGAATACTTTGTCGACCAGCTAACTAGAGAGAAAAATAGGTCTCTTCAACCATAGAATAGGGAGATTGGTCATCTAAAGTTGTAGGTTTACCACATCCAAAGGGGAAAATCTCTCCTTTCATCAAGGGGAGGTTCCCTATAAAATATGAAGGAGCTATATAATATATATATATATATATATATATAAGTATAAAATAACACTCAAGGGTAGGATAAGACATTCATCTCTCTTTTTTTAGAGATGATATTAAAAAATAGAGGAAAAAATATTGGTGAAGACATTGAAGGCACTTCTCTTCTTTCAGAAGTGATCTTGCAGGGAACAACAAGAGTTCTTGTAGGTAATAACAATGGAACTGGTAACAAAGGGTAGTAACCAGCAGTATGAAATAGAACACAAAGTTTCCACCTCAACTACCCAAAAGTGAGATACGAAGAACAATGGGGGCACAAAGTTATCCCAAGGTCCTTTACATAGAAATAGAAAATAAACACACACTAAAGATAACTATGATAGCACAAAGTCTAAAAGTAGCTGACTTCAAGACATCTTCCTTATCACTTCCACTAATTTTGCTTATTAGATTAAATAAACAAGAATGCATCTAGAAGACAAACATAAGAATAATCTCCTAAAATGGCACAAGCTATAATAACACAAAGTCTGCAAGTAACTTAATTTCTTATTCAGATAAAATGAAATACAATCTGAGCTCAAAGTCTTAGTATTCACCTTTCAATTTGGGTAGAGTTTTGCTTCTATTAATGAGAAGGTCTCCCTTAAAAAAATAAAAGAGATTACAATATATAGCAGCAAATAAAGACTTGGCACTTTGTTTCATAGAATGGCCCATGCTGTGCATTCAATGCCTTGAATGAATTTCCAAGTTTGTCAAAGGACTGCATTAAAAATAGGGCAATTGTCTTAACTATGGTGTGTCATTTCATCCCATATGTCTTCTCCTAAGTCTGCATCATCTGGTCTATCCCCTTTGACATCTACGTAGATGTCCATTTTGTCTTTACTCCAAAGGAGACCATTTGGCTATGCCTTCAATGTTTTCAAGCTCAAATATCTACTTTGTAGACTGTTCCACCTACTAGAATAACTTCTACGTAGATATTTTAGGCTTTTCCCTCTTTCCACTTTTGTCCTTTCTAGCTTTGTCTCTTCCTAGAATTTTAAGCTCTTGGGCTATCTTTTAAGCTAGTCACTTGGTTCTTCCTTCAAGTTCCATGCTTTATTTGAATTTCAATGGATATTTCCTTACTTTAAATTTGATGTCTATGGGGCCATCAATGGTCACTAGCTACTTGAACCATGTTGAACCTTAAACCTTGAACCCACTGAAAGTATATTGGTTCATTGATTCATTTTGCCTATTTTGTTCCATCACTTCCTAGTTCAATCACTTTCCCACCCCTTGGTTGAACCATCCATTGAACCACCTATTTGCTACTTATTTCCTTGAATGAGGCTGCCTTTGAACCTTTGAACCCATGAACCATTAAAATTTGAACTCTTTCGATTCAAGGTTCAATCGGTTCATTGGTTCATCTTTTGTCCGTCACTTCCTTTTTATTTCTAAGCTCTTTGATCTTCATCACACTCGTTGAACCTTTTATTTCAGGGTTCAATGGTTCAATAAGTTCATTATTTTTATTTGGCTAAGTATTTTGATCACTCAAACAAAATGCATTAAACCATATGGTCGTTGAACCTGTTGAACCATTAAACCTATTGAACCTTTAAACCCAAGTGGTTCAATGGTTCAAGACTTGAAATCACCAAAGTGTTGAGAGCTTGCTTCTTTCCTACAGAGTCTATATAAGTTAACCTATGAATCCCATAGAACTTGGCCTATAGAGTCCATAGATTTTCTTCCTACAGAGTCTGTAGATTCAAGCCTATAGAGTCTGTAGATTTTCTTCCTATAGAGTCCATAGATTCAAGCTTGAAAAGTCTGTAGATTTTTGAGAAGCTTTAAAAATGAGGAATTTGAATGCTCAGAAAAAATTTTGAAAAGGGAAGAGACAATTTTGGTCTTGTAGGGCCAAAATAGTTCATATGTTGTCCCAAAAATGAGTGACATTTTTTTGGGACAACAGTTGGCTCCAGTTGGGGAACTTCCTTCAGTTGAAAACTTGAAATAGCTAAGGGGAGTAGAAACTAGAATCTCCAGTGCCTTCAAGTATGCCATTGGGCTATGGATTCATGCTACCCAAAAAGAAATGTGCCAAAAAAATGAAAATGAAAGTAAAAAAATAGAACTAAAGACTATACAAGTGTACATATGTATAGGTGAACTCATTTGATACTTCAAAAAATGAAGTGATTCAAACACTACCCATTATGAGACAAAGAAGATGGCATTTCATCTTGATAAACCTATAAGAAACCATTTTTTCCCCAAAATTAGTGATAGGTGAATGGAACTCTCCACCAAGAATCACATTTTCTATGCATTCCTCTTGGTTCTTTCTTCTTCTTGCCCCATGGCAAGGCATGGTCTTCAATCTAAAAACCATAACTCCTTGCTCTCTTGGCAAAGAGTTCCTTTTGCTAACTTTGGAGTACATAAGTATGGTCCACCACCATAGCTTTTTATTTTGTTGGTTCAGTCCAGCACATGTTTTTATTGTCCCCCTCAGACACCTGACAAACTACCGGTTGATCATCTCCTTTGGTGTGAAGGAGTTTGACATCCTAGTCTTGAGCAGCCTTCAATTCAAGCAACAAAGATTCACATTCAACTGTATTATTAGTGTTACTGAACTACAACTTGTAGGACAAAGGAAACATATCTCCTTGAGGATATATCAGCACAGTCCTAGCTCCAATATTTGTAGAAAAATTGCTGCCATCAAATTTCAAGATCCAAGCATCATTAAAAGCTGATATTCTATCAGATTTCTATTCATTAAAGATGGAAGATCCTTCTTCATGTGTACTACACTCTACCAATTCTTTTGATGTCTTGTTTGGACCAATTCCTAGATTGCCAGCTATAAGACTTTCATCTGTAGAAACATGAACATCCTCTGTGGTAAAAAAAATTTACATCTACCTGAAGACTCAAACAGATGTTGAGTTGCAGAGGCTGACGTTTAGGTGACCACATATTTTGCCTTAGACAAGTCCATACTTAGTTCTCCACCAATGTCCAACTACTCAGGGTTGGCTTGTAGGAATTCAAATTTAGTCATTTGAATTTTGGATTTCTTGACATGATCAATTATGTCAAATGACTGAAATGGACTAGGAAGAGAGGATGGGAGTTCATCCTTTTGGTTTTTGGGAGGGGGAGGACTAGCCTACAAATTTGAAGTTGAAAGTGTAGAAATGTTTGGGGTACTTACTTTTTTAGCAACCACCAGATCCTTTGGCTGGAAAGGTAGAGTGGTTCCATGCTTAGCAATTGAGATTTTTGGTTGAGGTTGCTCCTCTATCTTCTCTTTATCAGCTGGTTGGGCTGACTAATTCTTGGACTCGGTGAACACTGTGTATGATCCCTCATCTACTTTACCTTCACTTTTGGGTTCATCTTGGTAATTCAATAAACTAATGTGGGAGTTGATAGTTGATTCTTCTTGATCCTCCATGAATAGACCATCATCATTTTCTTGCTCAAACTCAGGTTGGAAAGAGAAATCATGTTCTATTTCTAGATATCCAACTATTGAGTTGGTTAGATGTGCTTCAAGGGCAAGGTTCCTCTATGGGGGAGGAAGATGATTTGGCTGCTCTTGATTCTTGTCATCATTACCTTGATATGGCTGATTTTGAAATTTCCTCCTGGGCATATCTTTGTATGAAGGAGTAGAAGACATACCTTGTTCCATTTGTCTTATCAAGGCTAGAAATTCATTTGCCAGCTTTTACACCATTTGATTAGTGGTGGTTGTGGGTGAGTATTCAAAAGATGAAGAGGGTTTACCTCTATTTAGGTCTCTCCTTATCTTTCCTACCAATATAAGTTCATCTTCTAGCTCAATAGCCAAGTCCTGAGCAACAGTAAGGTCTATGTGTTTATCCCATCTTAGCAAAAAACTCACTTTAGGCAGTTGTGAGTTGATGAAGAAACATTTGAGATTCTAAGGTGTCAGATGGGTGATCATGGGAATCCTATGCCTTAGCTTGTCAAACTTGGCAATGAAGTCCCTCATAGGTTCATGGGGCTCCTTCTTCATTTGTGTGAGCTAGGCCAGTAAGGCATGTGCATCTTCTGTAAGCTTGAACCTGGCTTGAAACTTATCTTTAAGAGTGTCCCAATCAGTCACTAACTAAGCTTATAGATGGTAGGACTAGTCTATAATAGTGCCTTGTAGTGTCTCCATGAATAGCTTGACTAATATGTCTTCAAATTCCACCCCTATTATGCTACAAGATATGCTAAAAGCTATAATGTGTTCATCAGGATGAACTTTCCCATCATCAAAGAATTTGGGGAAATTCTTCCTTGAATTGTGTGGAAGCTCATGCAGAGGTGGAGTTAAATTTAGTGGACCAAAAGAGTTAACCTAGGGGCCTTGATCCATGATTTTATTATGTATAAGTGGGATAACAAAACTAGGTGGAATGGCTAGATTGTAAAATAAAAATGGGAAAGAACTGCCCCTGCTTTAGCTTGAAGCTTGAGGTTTCAAACTATGCACTCTTTCCCAGTTAGCATGGAGGTGGAGGAAGATGGTAAGGCTATAATGATAATGGGTAAGACCTAGATGAGAGTCACTAGAGTCTATATAATGGATAAGGGAAGGAACTACTTCAATCTAAAACTTGAGGCTTCAGATTCCATGTTCATCCCCAGCGGAGTCGCCAAAAATTGTTGGGTGAATATTTTGTCGACTAGTGAACTAGAGAGAAAAATAGGTCTCTTCAACCACAACATAGGGAGATTGGTCATCTAAAGTTGTAGGTTTACCACATCCAAAGGGGAAAAATATCTCCTCTCATCAAGGAGAGGTTCCCTATAAAATATAAAGGAGCTATATACTATATATATATATATATAAGTAGAAAATAACAATCAAGGGTAGGATAAGCCATCCATATCTCTTTTTTCAGAGATGATGTTAAAAAATAGAGGAGAAAATCCTAGTGAAGACACTGAAGGCACTTCTCTTCTTTCAGAAGTGATCTTGCAGGGAATAGCAGGAGTTCTTTCAGGTAATAATAATGGAACTGGTAACAAAGGGTAGTAACCAGTAGTATGAAATAGAACACAAAGTTTCCACCTCAACTGCCATAAAGTGAGATACAAAGAACAATGGGGGAACAAAGTCATCCCAAGGTCCTTTACAAAAAATAGAAAATAAACACACACTGAAGACAACCATGACAACACAAAGTCTGAAAGTAGTTGACTTCAGGACATCTTCCTTATCACTTTCACTAATTTTGCTTGTTAAATTAAATAAACAAGAATGCGTCTAAAATATAGACATAAGAACAATCTCCTAAAATAGTACAAGTTATAACAGCACAAAGTCTGCAAGTAACTTTCTTTCTAATTTAGATAAAATGAAATACAATCTAAGCTCAAAGTCTTAGTATTTGCCTTTCAATTTGGGCAGAGTTTTGCTTCTGGTAATAAGAATATCTCCCTTAAAAAAATAAAAGAGATTACAATATATAGTAGCCAAGCAAGACTTGGTGCTTTATTTCATAGAACAACCCATGCTGTGCATTCAATGCCTTGAATGAATTTCCAAGTTTGTCAAATGACTGCATTGAAAATAGGGCAGCTATTTTAACTATGGCATGTCATTTCATCTCATATGTCTTCTCCTGAGTCTAGATCATCTGTTTTATCCCCTCTGACATCTATATAGTTGTCCATTTTATCTTTACTCTAAAGGATACCAACATGCCACACCTTCAATGTTTACAAGCTCAAATATCTACTTTACAGACTGTTCCACCTACTGGAATAACTTATGTGTATATATTTTAGGCTTCTCCCTCTTTCCACTTTTGTCCTTTCCAGCTTTGTCTCTTCTTGGAATTTAAGCTCCTAGGCTATCTTTCCAGCTAGTCACTTGGTTCTTCCTTCAAGTTCCACACTTTATTTGAATTTCAACAAATATTCCCTTACTTTAAATTTGACATCTGTGGGGCCGTCGATGGTCGCTAGATGCTTGAACCATGTTGAACCTTAAACCTTGAACCCACTGAAAGTATATTAGTTCATTGGTTCATCAGTTCATTCTGCCTATTTTGTTCCATCGCTTCTTGGTTCAATCACTTTCCCACTCCTTGGTTGAACCATCTATTGAACCACCTGTTTATTACTTCTTTCCTTGACTGAGGCCACCTTTGAACCTTTGAACCCATGAACCCTTGAAATTTGAAATCTTTTGATTCAAGGTTCAATTGGTTCATTGGTTCATCCTTTGTCCATCACTTCCTTGTTCTTTCAAAGCTCTTTGATCTTCATCATACTAGTTGAACCTTTGAACCTGTGAACTCATTGAACCTTTTGGTTCAAGGTTCGACGGTTTAATCAGTTCATTCTTTTTATTTGGCTAAGTCTTTTGATTTCTCAAACAAAATGCATTGAACCATATGGGCGTTGAACCTGTTGAACCATTGAACACATTAAACCTTTGAACCCAAGTGGTTCAATGGTTCAAGCCTTAAAATCACCAAAGTGTTGAGAGCTTGATTCTTTCCTATAGAGTCTATAGAAATCAACCTGCAAAGCCCATAGAAATTGGCCTGTAGAGTATATAGATTTTCTTCCTGCAGAGTCTGTAGATTCAAGCCTGTAGAGTTCATAGATTTTCTTCCTATAGAGTCCATAGATTCAATCCTGTAGAGTCTGTAGATTTCTAACAATATTTAAAAATGAGGAATTTGAATGCTTAGAACAAATTTCAAAAAGGGAAGATATAATTTTGGTCTTGTAGGGCCAAAGTAGTTCATATGTTGTGCCAAAAATGAGTGACATTTTTTGGGGACAACAATTTCATATGTATATAGTGAGAGCATGCAGAGCATATATTTAAGTTAGGTGTGTTATGTGAGAGAGAGTAGATGCAAGCATCGATTGAGGTCATGAAGGGTTAGTGGGGCCTTTAATTATAGTATGAATATGTATGAGAGTGAGAGTGAGGGGGGATGGTCATAGTGTTTATGTCTAAATTATTAAGTGATGCATAGTATTTGTATTGAAAGTATGTTATGAGTTATATATATGGATGTTTGTTGTTATATGGTAAATGTGTATATTAGTATCTATATTTGGTTATATTTTTCATCTTTACATGTGTTTAATTATTTTCATTGTGTTAAATGGTGATACTGGAATATGGTATTTATCTAAGTAATAGTAATGAATTTTTCTTATCTATTTATGAATCTATAGTAGATTAGGAATGTTATTGGTTAATATAAGTTCTATATGATTTTTTAAAGATATTTGCATGTAGGTCATGTAACTATGGGATGCATTATCTAAACCCAGATGGGATGGTGAACAATGACCATAGTGTTCATGTTGTGTTGGTATATAAGTGGACTCTATAACTGATACTACATTTGATACACTACTAATATGTAAGTGTGTAGACTTTATAGAAAATAACTTGATTGGATATCATACAAAAATTATTATTTGAGCTCTATGGTCTTTAGAAAATATCTTGATTGACTATTATACTATGTTATGATTTTTGTGACCTATTGAAAATATCTTGATCAGTTGTCAAATTGAGACTGTACTCCAATCTATGTGACTATTTCCAAATATCTTGATTAATGTACAAACTGAGTCTCTGCTTTAGTTTTTTTATTTTTTCTAAACATATTGATTGGTGTGTTAACTAAGGCTATGCTCTAATATCTATAAATTGGCAGTCATATCTGATGAATATGTGGTGCATGAGATCACTCATAAATAGGTGTCATAAAAATCACATGGCTCATATAATGAGTAAATAATGACTCCATAAAAGGAACATCTTAGGATAACTATATTATTTAGGAGTGTAATCTAGGAGACTATGGAGACTAAAATCTCAATACCCCATATGTGAATGCTATAGTGCCTCTATTGACATATTGGTTAATACAGTCTCAGAGTGTATAACAATGATTGTCTAATTGTCTATTTATCTTATGAAAATTGTAATATGGCTTATTTTGTACCCTATGTAGATGGTGTGTTGGATGGTGATGAGTAGGAGGAAGTATGATCATCTTCTTATATAATAATGTAAGAAAAATATCATGAAGCCTATCTTTATTTGAAAACTATATAACCTTTTTGTCTGTGTCCTATGATCTACTCACTATAGGAGGTGCTTTGTGAAATGGCTCTTTTCCCTTGTTGAGTATATTTATCAATTGTTTTTATTTCACTAGTTTCTTAATTAGAAGTGGATTAGATTATTATACCATGTTATATGACTATGTATATAAGAAACCTAATTCCAAATATACCTCTAAAAGTCTATCAACTAATATTAATTCCATTTCTAATGCTATGTTACGTAGATGTCAAAATGTTCTAGATGTCTGATATAATAATTTCTCCTTAAGAGTAAAAATAAAGCCTCTATCAAATATGTATTGTACCTCTAAATCTATTGGATGGAAAATAAAATAATATAAAGATGATTTTAAACTTAGAATGTATTCAATTATTGGTTTTATCTCACCCTTGTGTAATGAATGTAACCTATCATATGTGACTTGAGGTCCCTTATTCTATATCTAGTGCCTGAGAAAGACTGATTTTAACCATCATATGTATGTATTAACCCACTAGGGATTGCATGATGAAAATTTAGTGCCTCCCCATATAAGTACTTTGGAAATAATTAAAGTGCATTCAACTTGTTTTTGACATGTTCCATGTATTTATCATAATACTAAAGGTGCAATTATGGGTCTCCATGCCCATCAAATGTATGTAACACTAGTATCTTAAAGTTGGGTGGAAACATTGTAGTAAAGATTCTACATGGAATAGGATTACCATGGATGAAATTAAAACTAGCCTGAGATTGATATGATTTATTCTCTAATGTGATATGGTGTACTTTTTTTTCCATATCACCCACGACATGCATCTAGGAAATTACCACTTGTGAAGGTATATTATCATCATGGATGGGTTCATTTGATTCTTAAATTTTGTTATTTATCTTAGCCATTGCTATATTGCATTGATAACCTTTTTTAGGGAGGATTGGTTTTCTCTATGTAACCTTTGAAGGGGTGATAGTTTGGACTTGGTTAGATGGAAATGAGATATCAACCTCATGTATGTGAGGTTGATAAATAGGTCCTACTTTAGTAATTGGGGTTTAGGGATATTCATTGGTATCTCTTATTTTGTTAATTTTCAAATAAGTAACACATGTTAATGGACTATAAGGTACCTTATATTCATGTGAATGTATGTTATGTAAACTATGAACATAAGAATAAGTGCATGTGTGTTTTTTAATATGTGGCCTATCATTAGTTTGAACATGATAAATAGGTGAAGTAGGAGGACAACTAGAAGGTGTAGACTCTGTGTCTTATTAACCATAATCATAGTAATCATAATTATTCTAAGGTTCATCATAATAATAATTTAATTCACTTTTATAAATAAGATTAGAATAAGTATCATTCACATGCTCACTAAGAGAGAATAAGAGAATATTTTAACTTATTAATATTATGAAATATGTGATCATGTGTGGGTGTAATGCAATACATTTATTCACTATATATGTGTGGATTACATGAATGATTATTAATTTCAATCTTGGATTCAAAATTAGAAGTAGAAATCATGTTTTCATTTGGCATATTATGACATGTAGAAGAAGAGTTAGGGACATTTTTAGTATCAATATGCTGCAAAGAATCATTGTATTGAGCTTGGAATGTAAAATAAGGTGATAGAATAATTTCAATTACCTTATTTCATTCATTAGTAAAAGGTGTTATATCATTGGTGGATGATTTTTATAATTTAACTAAGATGGTTAAATATGATGCATTTCTCTTTTCTATGTTACTTGAATCATGCAAAATTTGATTTTATTTATTGCACTTATATTGATTTAATTTGAATGAGGTAGAAAAAGTATTTTAAAAGTGAGGATCACATTGGCAAAAAGCACTATTAACAAGAGGTTATTTTGGTATTATATTGTTATATTGATTTTGAAGTGTTGGATAAGAGGTAGAGGAAAGAGAAGAAGATGTATCTAGTATATCCTCATTAACATTTTCATTGTCATGCTTATAGTAATCCTAATATCCATCATTAAAAAAATATTCATCATCATAATTATAAATTAAATATTTATCATGTGGTAATGTGCAATCTTGAAAATTTATCGATTCAATATTCTAATTATGATAAAATTTATAAATTCATCAACTGGGTGAGGGATATGAGGCTTAATGGATGCCATTTTAAACTTGCCAAAGAAGATAATGTAAATAATGAATAACAAGTACACAAGAGGTATAATGTAATATAGCATAGGTATATGTGAAACTATGATAAATATTTAACCCAATGTGTAGAAAAAATTAGGATTATACTGGAAACCCTGATTACTAGTATTTTTATATATAGGGACCTAATATGTAGATTTAGGGTTTTGAATGAGTGTTGTTTTACAAAAAAATAAATTACAATAAATTAATGAAACCTTAACATAGGATTTATTTTAATGAGATAAGTTATGACAAAAATAAGGAAAAAATAGAAGTTTGTAACCCTAAAATAGTGCATAAAAATTGAAGGTAAACCCTTGGAAAAACTAGGGTTTAAAGAAATATTTGATTCAAGATGGGTTCATCAAATGTTTTAACCAATTAGGACTTAGTGTATGTAAATATTATGTTTTGAAAGGGATGAGTATAATAATAATTTTGAATGAAAATAAGAATTAATTGATTTGACAAACCTTTCCCAAAATAGAAAATATGTAAATAAAGAGCACTTATCTAGATCAAAATAGGTATTTTTATGACTCAAGAGGGTGAAAAAGGCTTTAGAAATAGTCAGACGCCTTTCATTATGTAACAGTAGCTAAAATTACGCTTCACATAGTAGCACCCTTAGGTGGATATTAGTGTCATGTGGCACTTGTGTCAAATTATGGCACTAATGTCCCTCTTGGAAGACATATATAAAACTTTTAGGAAAGCTACAGGAGGTTTTGAGAGACCTATAGGTGGTTCTATGTCTTCCAAAATCTCTCCTATGTCACTATTTTCATTGAATATCTTCCAAAACCCTAATAAGTACCTACACACATGAAATAAAAATTGCATCAAATGTAAAACAAAGGGAAAAAATATGTTGTTGGATATTATGATTGAGTGGAGTAGAACCCCTTTTGTCTTGACCATTGCCTACATTAACACCAATTTTAGGGGTCTCAAATTGCATGTAGTTCTCCCTTAGGTAACATGCATAGTCAATGTGCATGATATGATAGATTTACTTTCACTTAGGTGCTTCTTTGATGAATCATGAAATGCCTAAATGTAGTAGCTGAGTAGTATGCATAGTATTGAGTTTTATTATTGACTCTTTTTATGTAATTTGTGCAAAAATAATAAGTGTTAGATGTAAAATTCCTTTTGATGCTCTTTATATATAAGTAAATTTTATTTGAATGTAAAACCTTTTTCATTAGTTGAAAATTTATAAAAGAGGGATAAAAACATAAGAGAAGGATCAAGGTAGGTTTATGACCCAAACCACAAGATAATATGACCATCTGACACTAGATCCATAATTAGAAACTAGCACCACATGGTGTTACTATCCTAATAATGGTGCTAGTGTTTTGAGGCCTAAAAATAGATTTAATACCAAGCAGGATAGGCTAGGGGTCCCTATGACTAGGAGGAAGTGACTCAAGACCATAGGGGGTGTAATAAAATAGGGAAAATAATAAATAAGAAATATTAAAAGACCAAAAATGACCATGTGAATAAGGGTTATATTCATCACTAAGACCATGTGAAATAACAACAATAGACATAGTAATTTTGGTTGCTTGACCAAATTAGGGTTAAAAACATAGGATTTACACTTGCCTTTCTAATTAAATTATGAATTAATGAGGTAGGTGTTAAATGGGTTTTATTTGACAATGGATTAGGATTAAAAAATTACAATATCCCTTTTATTTGACTTCTTAATATCCACACTAAGAATTTATATCCTTCTAATATGAATATTGGAGGTTTTGATAATATTCCATGTAAAGTCTTGGGTCAAATTACACTAAACCTTACATTGGGCCTACAAAGCTACTTACAACATGTCAAGTTATTCTTAATGATTTTAACTCTAATATCTTACTTGGAATACTATGGATTCATGATATACTCATGGTTCTATCCAATTTACATGTAAGTTTAAAGTTTAGCTACAAAGATCATATCTACACTTGTCTTATGTATAAATAACCATTCAAATATTATCAACATACAAAGCCTTCACACAATTGTATTACTCACATGGATTTTTATGCAATAACAATATAATTTACTATTCATAATTCATGTATCACACCCCTAGATACTTCTAAAGCACATGATGATAATTTAACATCTTTGTTTACAATGAGATATTTCTAAAAAATGGGTTACACAGGATAGGGCCCTAGTAAACATTAGAAGGGAATCTTTAATTCCATTAAATCATATGATCAATAGGGTAGAGAAGGACTTTGAATAAATATAACACATCAAATTCTAAGTCCTCTCACCATAATTATTAGCATATAATTTTTTTCCCATATATTTTATAGGAAGACAATATAGTAAATCATGTTTCTACACTCTCAATTGTTTATCCCAATCTTATCAATGATACAAATTATCTAGATATACCTAATTTTGATGAATTTTAAAATGATGAGGAACTCTTAGAATTCATAGGGGCATATGAATATCTCCCTTCCTTATACAATAAGAATAAGTTTCATCATTCCATAAATGCCCAAGCATACTTTGGTGAGTGTTCAGATGATTTAGATGATATTTTACATGACATAGATGATGATATTAATACAAAACCATACACTTTGGATCAATCTAAGTTACTTAATGAAGAGATATTTGAATTCAATAATGGAATAGATACTAATCCTCATATCATACTATTAGATGTTGACTTATGTGAAGAATAAGATACATATATTCATTAGATTTTGAAATATTTCCCTAAAGTTTTTTATTGGTATTATTTTGATATTATTGAAATTTATCCCTCAATAAAAATACATAGGATTACACTCTATCTTGATACAAATATGTTTAAATAGAAAATTCAAAGAGTGCACCTTAAAGTTGATCTTTTAGTTAAAGATGAGATAAAGCATATCATTGATGCCATGTTGGAATAAAGATGACTAGTGGATGAATTAGTATTTTAAAACCTTATTTTAAAATCCAATTCATAATTCATGAACATTCATTAAATAATGTATATTAAATAATGACTAAGTAATCAACCACATATGCATTAAACATATGAACACAAGATAACACAACTTATATGTGGGAAACCCTAGAGGGAATAAAACCCAATGATATCTAAAAATTTAATATAGTCATATAATACAAATTCAAACTTTATTTAAGGACCATCTTCACATGGAGCACCAACTGCAACTAGCTAAGCACAAACTTAGCTAAGCTTTAGTAAGCACCCACTTGAAAGGTGGCACCAACGCCCTAGGTGAATCAACACAAACTCAACCACATAAAAAACTTGATCACATTAAAAATACATTATTTCTCATACAATATATTATTATCACCTTCCTCAAATATTCATAGACTTTTATCCCTCTCAAACTGGCCTTATGCCTTATTTGCTCAATTAACCCTCTTCTTAACTTGATTAGGTCATATGACCTTGATTTTCATACATAGAACCTCTAATAAATATTCATAAATAATTATATATATTCATATTTTTTTATACAATAACTTATTTTTATCTACAATAAATTATTCTATTCACTTCATTTTTTCTCTTCATAATAGGCCTAAAATTGCCTAGTATTTATACAAGTCTTTCTTATTCATATCCTTCTTTGTTGGAAAAAAACCCTGACCTTATTATATAGTACATGAAATTTATCTTATGACATGTCATATACATGTATAAAATTTTATTTGATTACATTTATGTCTGACCTACCTTAACTAGGCATGATCTCATCTTTAGGTCTCATGAAGACCTAATCTCATTAGGCCTACTTAGCACACATTACCCTCTAATCTTCTTGGAGTGAATTGGAAAAAATAAAATAGTAGGAAAATATAATATTATAATAAAATATAACCTTACTAATATCATCTTATATTCATAACTCCTTTTATCTCAAACCACTACTTGGAGCACACCTTTCGTATTGTTCATATTAGACATGTGCATACCTAGAAAGTCTACCTTGAAGAATTGAAGTATAAACACAAATTTGATAATAAAAAATGGAAAAAATAATACATACATAATATAAATTACCTTAATATCATCACCATGGTTTTTATACTTCCCAATATAGGGAAAAAGGACTCAAAACATTCTCTGCAAATAACCCACTTAGAATTGTCAGAACACTGTAAAACCCAGTCATGACTAACTTGATATTAAAAACATAAAAGAACATAAAAAAGGAAATAAAATGAATTAAAAATATCTGAAAAAATAATTATAATAACCTAAAATAAAATTATTATAAGCACTAATGGCACATATTGGTCTTATAGACCAATTTGTTAACATTCTTTCTTACAGACATCACTCTTCCTGACATGCCATTTTGGCTTCAACATTTAAATATATTAAATTGAATTAAAATATTTTGAAATTAATGCATAGGTAATAAAATAACAAAAAAAAAATCATTAACATTAACTTATGTAAAATATCCTCTAACTCATCACTGTAACTTGCTTACCCAAATCTACCAATTTACCTTCAAACACAGTCATGGTGATAATTAACTTTAACACATATGTAGATAATTTTAGAGAATTATGATGCATGTGTATAATATTATTATTTAATTATTAAATTATTATAAATATATATATATATATATATAATATGGTAAAAAGACAATATTAGTCTTGTAGACCAATATCATGAACTTGCACCGTTACTATCTCATCTTCACTAAATAGATCAATTTATGAGCAACATTTTCATCATATCCACTAACCTTAAAAACATATATCCAACACAAAAATTTATTAAAATTATTTAAAAGCCTCTCTATGCACTAGGATTCATACCTAATCCATGATAGCACATACCTAACAAACTACTCACTTATGCCTAGTTTTTTCATTATTTACACCATTAGGCTTGTTAGCAACTAGTCAACTTGTAAGACCAATTTATCACTCCGATGGGATAGAATATTATTATAAACCACCATGGAAATAGGATAAAATTTTGAAGATTCAACCTTCATTCATTTATCAAATTTGACTTGGTCAACTCCAAATGTTACAATAAATCTCTAAGAAATAAGGCCTTTTTATAGGGTCCACTCACTCACCTGACAAAAAAATCACACTAGAAGGTACCTAAGAGAATTTAATTCATGATATAATAGATAAAATAGCTATTCTAATCCATTCTAACCACTTTATAACAATATCTTTCACATCAAGTTAGTGTTAGGGTTTTAGAGAGGGTTAACATTATTTCTAGTGTTAATGATTATTCATAAAGCTTAGCCCCTTATTCTAGAAACTAATGCCTTGAAAATTGAGATAAAAACCTTACCCATATACCATTAATATCTTATTTTCTCATGAAAACGTTATACATGGTAATGAACACTTGAAATTCCTTTTTGGGTTGAGAACCCTTCATTTTATTCACATGATAGACCTCAAAACACTTTTTCTTGCCTTAACATTCAAATTTTTACCTAAAATTTATTCAAAATACTTTAAAAGCATGAAATTCCTTTGAAAACACTCATATTTCAATAATTTCCTTGTAAATATAACCTCATAACCTATTAGGCCATGTTCTCTCTCTTTTCTCTCTAGGCTTTGACTTGCAAGTCACATTAGGTATTGAAACTAAAATTTAAGTCTCTTTATGTCTGCTCTCCACTTCATATACATGATCATAAATCATCTCACACAATAAAAAAATTTCAAACATTCTTCATATGTATTGTGAATAGATCATGTTGCCTCATTAGGCCAAGTAGGGTCTAGAGGTGGTCTAGTTGCATACTAGGTTTGTAGGTCTTACCCATGTAGGCTTACCTTGAGACTCACCTGAGTGATCCAAAGCCTAATAATAATTCTCAAACAACCACATAAATCATCTTATGCCTCTATGCATCCATATCACCAATCCACCATGCTCTTTTATGTACAATATTAGGCATCTTATGCACAAACCTTCTTTAGTCTCTTATAAGGTTCAAACACTTTAAAAATTTGATAGTGAAAATTGAAACACTATTTTATTATTATAAACCTTAATCACATTTCATATATTTTCCATAAAAAAATTCATACCTTTGTATAAACATCTTCATTATTATCATGTTTATTCTCATGATATGATTATGCTTGTTATGACTAGGATAATCAAAACACCTTTTACTCAAAACATGCTTACCTTAATGTAAAACTTAACATTAACCTCATAATAATCATTAGGTTTCCTTAAAATTCACTCTCAATATATACATATTAGTTTTCCTTCAAATTCTCTCTTGTCACATGGTTCATATCTCAAAGACTACTCACTATGCATGTGCACCTTGACATGAATGATATCAACCTTGACCTTGACATCAATAACATTAACCTTTACCTTGACATCAATGAAAACACTTTTTTTTAAAATCCCTATTTTTCATTGATGGAAAAATATTTTCCAATTTGAGAAATCTCATCTCCTTTAATCTAATCAATCTCCCTTCTTGAAATTTATACCCCTTTGACATTAATGATAAAGGGTCTTTCAAAAATTGTCATCTAGAACCACACCTTCTTACAACATAGGTTATGAGGCATTAAGTAAATATTATCCCAATTACTCTATTCATACCTCCTTTAGATGAACTTAGAAGACAAGTCCCCTTCTCAACATAGATCAAGTTTAGTCAACAACCTTAATAGCTCTCCCTCAAACCAAGCATCCACCATGCTTTTGCTAACTATAGAGTATCTTTATGAAGCATAATAAAGTCACCCCTTTCCATAGTGAACTATAAAAAACTAATTAAGTATATTCCCATATCTCCATGCTCTTACAAGACTGAATGTCCCTCAATATCCTTGTAGGCTTGATTAGCATTATAGGCTAGATCTCTTCATCATCCATTTGATCATCAATATGAGATGACAATAGACATTCCTAACTATATTTCACATCTAAATTATGATATATCATAAAAACATTACACTTGAGCTTGTATATTGATAATGAATTATAATTACTATCTTTGGTTTCCATACATTCATTTGCCTTCTTTTTTGCACTCTAGGGGATTCAAACCTCTTGTTTTGAATTGATCACCTTCTAACTCAATTATGATAAAATATTGCAATGTGTCCTACCTTATGAAAAATATAGGAAACCACCTTATACAAACCATTTTATTGATGTGAAATATTATTTATTCCATAGTCTCATGAGTACTCATTTTTGGAGGATCTTCTACACTCTCTTGATCTATTACCAAATTGACTACATATAAAAAAATAACCATTAATTGAAATAGAATACCTTATAGAACTAGGTTATTTTATGGGTATTTCCATTTTTACCTTATTATCTTCAATAAACTTATATTTGAATTGAGCTACCACCTTTTGTTCTTCTTTGAAACCAAGACCTATCTTGTCACTCATAGAATTTTGACTACTCAAGATATTATCTAGAGCCTTAGTGCTCTTTTCAAACTTCAAAAAGCTCTTCAACTTGTTATATGTTTTATCCAACTTATATTTTAATGATTATAATTCAATTTAGTACTTGATTCATTATTCTTCTTTATCTTTTAGTCTTGCATTAACTACCTCCATCTGTACCTCAACTTGATTGATGATCTCATCATACTCCTTGGAAGTGTTACTCATCCTTTCCTCAAAAAAGCCAATTTGCTCATCATAGTCCTTAAATAATGATATTAGTTTGTGAATATTTAACCTTTGGAACTTTAACTCATTTAGGGCACTTAACAACTCTACCTCAATGTTCACTTAATCTTCTTCATATGATTCTACATAGCCAATAAGGCCTTTCCCATTTGAGAAACCCTCATTGTCTACTTCTATATGCATTAATAGGGTTTCATTATTATCATGTTGAGGTTAATTAATACCTTAATCACTCTTATATTCACTTGAGTCACTTAAATTAGAATATTTATATTCTTTAGTATAGAAACTTTTATTGTTTTTTAAAGTTCCTTTCCTACCTTCATACTTTTATAACTCCTTATTTTTATCAAGATTATAGGTCTTCTTGTCATATCCATGATTTTCATCATGTTATTAATCATGTTCATATTTATCCTTATTAGGAAACTTTGATGTAAAGTGATCAATCCTTACATAGTTGAAACATTTGAAGGTCAACTTATCTTTGCACTTATCAGATCCAAACCTAAAGTTCCTTGAAAACATGGCTATCAATTGATCATCATCAACATCTAAACATTATTCATCCTTTAACTTATTAGATTTATAATTATTCTCAACTTTTAAATTTAATTCCTTCTTGGGAGGTCTTTCTTCATTAGTTCTCATCTCATAGGAAGTTAAAATGCCATGAAGCCCATCCATCTCTAGCTTGTCCAAATCTTACATTTATTCTACTATAGACACCTTAGATTCAAACTTAGGAGTTAGTGATCTCAATTTTTTTTGAAAAACATTATATTATTTAAATTATTCTACCAATCCTATATTTATATTTATAATTTCATCAACCCTAAACAAGTAAGATGCAATGGTTTCATCTTCAAGCTTTCAAATTTTCTTTGGTGGTTCTACAACTTAGCCTCTTCACATTGGCATCTCATTCATAAATAGTATTTAATTTGTCCCAAATTTATTTATATAATTAATATTATATTAAATTCACAATATATACCTATAGTAAGCCATAAATAATAGTATTCATTTCCTTAGAGTTTTTTTCACTAGCTTTCTTACCTATTGCATTAGTTGGTAGAATAAGAGGAGTATAATAGCCATCCACAACTGACTACCAAATATCATGACCTTGAAACATAAAATATATCTTAATATTAAAATTAAAAATGGTATAATTATATCCATTAAATAATGGATCCTTACTAGTAGAGAAACCACCTTGAGCTTGTTTACTAGCCATCCTTGCTTTTAGGATCTTCCTTTATGATTTTAGACCTACTTTAAAGGACTAGGATATAATAAAAAATGTTGGAATCATGATGAATGAAAGGGGGTGAATAAATATTTTAAGAAAATTATTTAAAATCCACTTAATCATTCATTAACATTCATTCAATCATGTAGATCAAATAATGACTAAATAGCCATCCACATATGCATGAAATATAAGAACACAAGATTTTAAAAAAAATTATATATGGGAAACCCTCAAGGGGATTAAAAAAAATGATATCTAAAAATGTAATAAATAATTATAAGACAAAAACCAACTATATTAATCACCAAAATATACATAGAATTCCAACGCCAACTAGATAAACTCTAACTCAACAAGGCTTTAGTAAGCACCCACTTACAAGGAGGTACCAACCCCGTAGATGACTTGGCACCAATTCAGCCTCTTAAAACACTTGATCAAATTTATAATACCTTTTTTTCATAAAATATACGATGATATCCTTCCTCATATCTTCACACACTTTTATCCCTCTCAAACTGGCCTCTAGCCTTCTTCGCTTAATTAGCCCTCTTCTTGACTTGATTAGGTCATATGACTTTTATTTTCATACACATAACCTATGTAAAATATTAATAAATAATTATATATATTCATATTATGGTTTAAAATACATTATTTTTATCAATAATATATTATTCTATTCACTTCCTTTTTTCTCTTCATTTTAGGCCCAAAATTGCCTAGTATTTATACAATTCTTTCTTATTCATATCCTTATTGGTCAGCCAAACACCCTTACCTTATTTTTTCAGCCATGAAATATATCTTATGAAATATAATATACATGGATAAAATTTTATTTAAGTCCTTTTTGGTGTGACCTACCCTAATTAGGCCTTATCTCATCTTTAGGTCTCATGGAGACCTGATCCCATTAAGCCTATTTAGCACACATTACCCTTTGATATTATTGGATCACATTAAAACACATCACATATAATGAATATATCATATTTTTCAGAAATAAACCCTTAATAATATCATATTATCTTTATAAATCCTTTTATCTCAAACCACTACTTGGAGCACACCTTTAGTATTGTTCATATTAGACCTATCCATACCTAAAAAGTCTGTCTTGAACAACTGAAGCATAAAAAAAAAATTCCAAGAAAAAATGGTTAAAAATAATAAATAAATAATATAAATGACCTTAATATCATAGTAATGATTTTTATACTTCCTAATACATGTAAAAAGGACTCAAACCCTTCTCTACAAGTAACCCACTCAGAATTGCCAAAACACTCCAAAACCCAGTCATGAGTAACTTGATCTTCAACACCTAAAAATAATAATCAAGGACATAAAATTCATGAAAAACATATTAAAAAATAATAAAAACCTAAAAAATTTTTATCATAATAACTAATAGAACATATTGGTCTTGTAGACTAATTTGTTGACCTTCTCTCTTACAGACTTCACTCTACCTAACAAGCCATTTTGACTTCAACATATTAAACTAACTTCCAAGATTATAAAAATCATGGATAGGTCATTATAGTAAAAAAAATAAAAATCATTTGAATTATATACATTAAATTAGGGTAAATATCTTATAACTCATCAATGTAATTTGCTTACCCAAATCAGCTAATTTACCTCGAATATAGTCATGGTGATAATGACCTTCAACACGTGTAGATATTTTCAAAAAAATTGATTTATTTGGATGATATTATGATATAATTAGGAAAATCTTAGGTATAAATATACCATGTTAAATTGATAATATTATTCTTTCATACCAATATCATTAACTTGCACCTTTATTGTTTCATCTTCACTAGACAAATCAACTTATGAGTAGCATTTTCATCATATCCACTAACATTCAAAACATCTATCCAAAATTAATGTATTAAAAATATTTGAAAACATGTCCATTAACTTATATTCATCCCTAATCCATGATATCACATCCCTAATCAACTACTCATTTCTACATAGTTTTCTCATTGTTTGCACCATTAGGCTTATTAGTATCTAGTCAACTTGTGAGACTAGTTTAGTACCCATCAGGCTATAGTCTACTCAAAAACCACCATGTATATAAAATAAAAGATTCAATATTAAACCTCCATTAATTTATCAACTTTTACTCTATGAATTCTAACTGCTACAATAAATCTTTGATAAATAAGGCCCTTTTTATTGGGTACACTCACTCACATAACAAATAAATCACACCTAAAAGGACATGGGAGAGTTAAATTCATGATAAAATATCTCAAATATCCAATCCAATACATTATTATCACTTTATAACAAGATACTTCACATCGGGTAAGTGTTAGGGTTTTAGAGAGGGTTAACACTATTTCCAGTGTTAACTATTATTCATAAAGCTTAGCTCATTATTTCAAAAAACAATTCTTGGAAATTTGATATAGGACCCTTACCAATATACCATGAATATATTAGGCTATCATTAAGATGATACATATGAAAATGAAAACTTTAAAGTCCTTCTCAGGTTGAGAACCCTTCATTTTATGCACACAAGAGACCTCAAAACATTTTTTATTGCCTTAACCTTCAAATTTTAACCTAAAATATGGTAAACATACTTGAAATAACATTATATGTCTATAAAAACACTCACCTATCCATAATTTTTTTTAAAATATAACTTCATACCCAATTATCCCATGCTCTCTCTCTTTGCTCTCTAGGTTTTGCCTTGTAAGTCACATTAGGTTTTGAAACTAACTGCTGATCAAATTGAACTTTTAGGTTAAATTGGAGCACCCTAAGGTAAAAACATGGATTTTTAGATGTTTAAGGAGGTTTAAATCTTTTAATGGGGTATATGATAGTTTATTTGATGTTTTCTAATGCTATATTAGCTTTGGTCTTAGTCATATTAGCTTATTTATCAATTTGAGTCAGTTTATGAGTTTTTAGGGGTCATAAATGCAAGTGGCACACTTAAAAATATTACCATGTGTTTTTTACTATAAAAAATCAATAGGTTTATATTCCTTATCAGGGATGTTAGTTACACTAGAATATGGCAAGTTTCTTAAGTAAAATTCAAGAAATAACTCAAAAAGAGACCAACTGACACTTGTATAGACTTCTTTAGATGTGTACCACACAGAAAAGGATATTAAAAAGATTATTAACCTTCCTAACACTCATATATAAATTTTTCCTCTAGAAGTTCCATTTTAATGCCAAAATTATTCTACTCATTTCTTGGTTTTCTAGACACACTGAAGTGACCTTTAGGTTTTTGCTTGGTACAAACAGCTCAGGAGGTTTCAGCTCAAATTTCTTTAAGATTTTGTAGTAAAATAAAATAAATTAATTTTTATATAAGTATTTTGAATATTGATCAACTATGTTTTATGAACCATTTCTAACAAGTTGACCTTCAAAATCTACTTTCTAATTTGTGTACCCCATGGGTTTTGCCTTGGTTTGAGTAGATCCATATAATCCACTTATTGATATTTGTTATAGATTATTTTTAATCCATATTATAATTATTTCAATGATTAGTTTCATTTTTGGTAAAGAAATCTTGAGATTTTTGGTCTAGTTTGCAGGTTGATGTCCTAGGTACAATGGCAGCCATTTCCACTACTTATAGAAGGTTACATTCTTTACAAGAGATTAATATGAATGGTAAATGATGTTTACCATGTTTAAATATCATAAGTAACACCTCCCTTCCATTTTTGGCTTCTTAATTCCATGATTTGATCAAACTTTTGACACATGGTCATATTCAGTCAACTCCTTACACATTTTCATCTACATCCATGTTGAATCACATGTACAAAGCTTGTTTAGTATGTTCATGAAAGTGTATTTGAGGTCTATATATGTTTACATGTGTTTTAGAGTATTAATAAATAATTTATATCCTCCAAATAGTGTGAGAAGAAGACTGTTGTAGTCATATACCATACATAACACATAGTATGCCATTGGAGTGTTCAACTATAGTTGGTTGCAAGGGAGAATCACATTGAATTAAGGATTTTAGAATTGTTTTCAAAGATTTAGTTATGAAAATAACCCATTTATTAAATTTAAATTATTTTTAATATTTTCATGAGGTCTATGTTATACACATTGTCCACTTGCATCCATTGCTTGCATTGTGGAATGACCACCTACAGGTGGACTAATATAGAGAGCTAAGGATTCCTTGTGTCATGTTGAAATAAGGAATGAAACCAAATTTTAAATTCTTCAACTATCATGGGTTTTTTTTCAAACAACTACTATTGGGAAGAAGCGTCTCTTGACATAAAAAGATTGGTATCAGAGCTATTTGATTAGCTATTGAATATATCTATAAGAATTTATTATAAGACCCTTAAGTTTCCTTAATTTGAAAAATTCTTTGGGAAAAGTTATTACATCGAGTCCCTGGCCATTATTAATTTTCATAGGCCCTTTTTACTCTACATTTTTATTTCCCTTACCAAAATTTTCTTGCTTACCAGAACCTTAATCTCTTATAAATGGAATTTGGTAAATCCTAGATGTCTTCCACAGTAGAAATTCTTAATGAATCCAAAATAGAAGGAATGCATGAACTTCTTCCTTTTATTCCTGAGCAGTTATCTGAATGTCCTGACATAGGAAATATAGAAGAAAATCTTGAAAAGGAAAATAGCCTATATAAACCTCCAGCTATCAAAGCTTCACATGTCTATAAGAAATATGAGCTTTTAAAGTCTATGTTTGTTTATAAGTATACTTATTTGTATTTTTTTAAAACAAGAATCAAATCTGTTAAACTCACTTTGAGTTATAAGCCCAAAATAAATTTCCAAACAAATTTGTTGTCTTTGTTACCCAGACCTAAAATCAACTACATCAGGTCTCATGAAGATGTCAAGTTTGTCCATTTTGGTCTTATCAGAATACATATTACCCCATTGATTCCTAGTAATATAAAACTTGTTATATATTTAGCTCTATGTGATAGACACCAAGTTAGTTTTAAACATGCCTATCAATTGTCTAGTCTTGGCCGTTTGAATGATGAAGTCATATGTTTTGAGTTTTGTCCAAACCTCTCTATCACAGTCCACAATCAAGGATGTAAAGAATTTAAGTTTGAATATTTAGATTGTTGGGGTTTATTTACCTCTCTATTTGGTTTAGATAAGCTAACCATTCTTGAAGACAATACCAACCAAGTTTGTACACATATGCAAAATTAGCTGTCTTCTATTGATACTAAATTGGCAGCATTAGATGAAAGCCTTGACTGGTTAGTCAAGAAAGATCAGGAAGCTAAAGTGCAAATGCCAACATTAAAATATGAGGTCAATTTTTGTTCTATTTTTAGACCTCATAAGAAACATCCCAGTACCACTTTGATGCAAAGGACTCATGTATAGCTTTAGCCATGGTACCTAAATATTGATGACCTGCTAAATCATCTAAATGAGATATCTACTTGGTGTAACTACATGCAGGTTTTTATAGTCAATTATCATTTAGATCTAGTAGGTACTATAGTCTTTGCCTCAAAATTATTTTTGGGGATTGTTATCCAATGGTGGGAATCAATGACAAAAAATGAACAACATGAGCATGTTCACCATTAGCCTGATCCTCTAGTTGTATTATACCATTTATTGATTAATGATTTTGCTCCTCTAGTTGAAAATAGAGAACTAGAATCAAAGAAATGGCTTCTTAAGATGGAGCTTTGTGATCTGAAACAATTTGATGCTTTTGCCAAACAATTCAAGGAATTGGCATATGAAAGTAAAAGGTTTAGATCTATTGAGATCAAGTTAAAATTTTTACATGCTTTGCCTTATAATCTCATTGAGAAAGTTATTTCTTACATATATCTCAAAGGCCTAACCATTGAAGATCTATATCTTTCTAATGTAATTGAATTTACAAAACAATAGGCCATGTAACTAGTCTTAGAGACTAAAACCATTCAAAAACTCATAAAGCATCAAGCCTCTCAAATAGCTCCTATTTTTCCTAAAAATCCCCCATTTGGATATCGGCCATTTGTTCAACCTCACAAGCAAAAAAAGAAGCATCGCCCACACCTTTCTTTCAAGCACCATTCTTTTCCCTGCAAGCATTCCTATGCTCCTCCACAACATTTTCTTAAGAAATGCCATACTCTATGTCCTCAAGGAAAAAAACCCATATGATATATCTACCACAAGCCTAGCCATATTAAACCATAATTCCATTGTAAAAACCCTACTGTCAAAGCCATTTTCACCTCCAACATAGCTGCATGGTGGGATATAGTCAACTCTGATGAATATCTTTACCTCTAGGATGACATCTATGAACCAATTCTAAATGATCTCCCCATTAAAGACTTCAAAGATGATGATGATTTAGAATCTCTCAAATCATTAGCCAATGATTTTGAGCAACTACTCACTAACATGCAATGGCTATGGCACCATGACTACTCACAGCTTCCATATGAAGCACATGGAAATTGGTCTCAACACCACCAAGAAGTCCCTAAATGAGACAACCAGCCAATGAATAAAGGATAGAACAAAAGATAAGAATCTACTTGAGGGAGACAACCCTCTATGCCAAAGATACCACTAACCTTGCAAAGGCCCTAGCATCCTCCTTTGCAATTTCAAAGCTCTTTCAAGCCCAGTGCCTATTGGATAAAGAATAAATTCACCAATACAAAACCTCCAAGAGAAATAATAGCACCAATAATAGAGCCACACAAAGGATGAAGAAGTAGAAATCCCTTTCTACTCAGACCAAGATTATTGCTAGGGTGAATACAACAATCTATGAGAAGAGGATGATGATGATGATGATGATGAAGTCATCTACTCTGAACAAGCAATTGTCTAATACCTAGGGAGATACAAATTGGTATGTAATAGTATTCCTCCCTTATAAATTCCTCAACAAGCTTATCTAACTCAGCTAATCAATGGAAAATTTTCCTAGTTCATAACTTTAGAAATAAATGGTAGACTAGTAGATGCACAAATAGATATGGGAACTTCTCTCTCTTTTGTAAAATCATAGATCATCCATGATTGGAAGACATTAGATGAAATCTTAGCTTATAAGAGCCTAGATGTCCAAGGGAATAACTTTGTATGTAATAAGTGTAAGCACCAACAAACCTTTGAATCCAAGATAAAATCTTCTAGTGTGATTTCTTTGCTTTAGATAGAATTCCTGTATATATTATACTATGTGGTTCTTTTATTGATAGATACTCACCTTATGGATCTACCACTAAGAATATCATGTTCACCATAGATAATGAAAGGCTTAGGATCCCTCACCTTATCTACGCAATTGAGCAATTCCCAAGCTCAATGACCTAGACACTTAAACTAATAATCCCTCCTGAAATACAAGCTATAGGAGAAAAGATTAGAACCACTATCTATTCTGATAACCCTCAATAGTTTTGGTCCATGTCTATGCCTGAGATAGACATCAAACTCATCAAATAAAAACATATGAAGATTGGGAAAAAGATCCCAATTCTAACATAGGATTACAATGATATGGAACTACAGATTAAGGAATTAGAAAGTAATGGTTTCATAGAAAAATCAACCTCTTCTTACTGTTGTTATGATTTCATGGTGAATAAGCATTCCAAATAGAAAAGAGGAAAGAAAAGAATGGTCATTAATTATACACCATTGAATGCCATTATTGAACCTTATCCATATCCAATTCTAGATAAAATATATCTCTTGGAGAAAGTAGCAACATGTAAATACTTCTCCCAATTCAACTGCAAGTTAAGATTTTATCAAATTAGGGTCAAAGAAGTAGACAAAGAAAAGGTTATCAATTTTCCAGAAAAACATGACAAACCAAAACTCTATGCATTTTTGGGATTATTAAATAATTTGAATAGATTTTATCCTAACTTTGTTGAAGATAGGTTCATTCTCTAGGAACTTCTCCAAAAAAATAAAGCATTCCAATGGAAGGATGAACACACAAATGTTGTCTATAAAATCAAGACCAAATTGGCTCTACTTCTAGAACTTAACATCCCAAAATTAGAATATTTTCTAGTTTATACTAATTCCTTCGACATTGTATGGGGAGGAGTACTTTTTTGTATATATCAAAATAAATAATTCATTTGTGAAATCTCTAGTGGAGTGTTCAGTACAGATGTTCTCAAGTGGATTTCTTCTGATAAAGAGATTTACGCTATAAAGAAATGCTTAGAGAAGTTTATGTTAAAATTTTTACATCTGCCACACTTTGTTGTAAAAATTGACAGTACTAGATTTTTGACCTTTAGAGAAAAATATCATGGTTATAAAGATGGTCATGGAAAATATATTAGATGGTAGGCCTTCTTTAATCAATTTAACTTCTCTATAGAACATATTAAGGATACAAACAATATTATAGCAGAATAGCTCAGTCAAAATCCACCTACTACTCTGATGCATCAACCCATTCCTGGCTTTAACTTAACTAGGATTTATAACCAAGTATTTGCCTCTATGAACATCCTTATCTAGGAATAAATCCTCTGAGAAGGGTTGCATCCAAGATATACTCAGATATCTTATGTATTAGGACAAGATCTACAAATGTCTTCAGTAGCAACTGTTCAAGCAAACTGTCATCAAAACACTGGTGTAACTACTATTGAAAGACTCAATAGTGAATTCCTTTTTCACTAGTTCACCAAATTAATAAAGCATCATCTCTAGACATGGATGATAAAGATCAATTCATCTCATAATGATCATCTTTATCAATGGATAGCTAGATATGGTCCACACTATATCCATGAAAAAGAGAACCATGATCAAGACATGGTCATTCATATGATCATTCAAAAACATATAGAATGGGAATCATACTTCTACATCACTCCTCACTGTCATGCATGTGAATTTGGACCCTAGCACCGGCACCTTTCCAATACCTTCTAGCTAAGGTTCCTTTTCCAACCAATAAGTGAAGATGACTTGCTGACTGAAGTGAAAGCAATGTTGGACCCACCAAGCCAGACATCCTCATTTAGAACATACAATAGCATCTCAATCTAGATTACTTTATGAGCTAAAAAGCATGATGGGACATGACACTACCTTGGCAAAGATTCCAGGTAGGACCTCCCAAATGCTATAAATAAGACTCTCCTCTATAGAGTTATCATCAAAAAAATTCTAAGCATTTTTTAGAAGTCTAGTAACTTTGTTCAAAGCGTATGCTCTTATCTTGCCCTTCTTGAAGGATCCTGAGAATCAAAATTTTGGATAAATAATTATAAAAAGGAGTGTAATAATTTTGTGTGTTAATAGTGAAGCCATAGCCATTCTGCCCCTGCCTACTATCATGGGTTTTTTTGCAAATAACTACTATTGGGAGGAAGCATCTATTGATGTATAAAGATTAGTATCAGAGTCATTTGATAAGCTATTGAATATATCTGTAAGAATTAATTATAAGACTCTTAAGTTTCCTTACTTTGAAAAATTATTTAGGAATAGCTATTACATCAAGTCCCTGGCCACTATTAATTTTCATAGGCCCTTTTTACTCTACATATTTTTTTCCCTTACCAAAATTTTCTCGCTTACAATAACCTTAATCTCTTATAAATGGAATTTGGTAAATCCCTGATGTCTTCTACAGTAGAAATTCTTAATGAATTTGAAATAGAAGGAATGTATGAACTTCCTTCATTTAATCCTAAGCAGTTATCTGAATATCCTGACATAGAAATTATAGAAGAAAACCTTGAAATGGAAAATATCCTATATAAACCTCTAGCTATTAAATCTTCACATGTCTATAATAAATTTGAGCTTTTAAATTCTATGTTTGTTTATAAGTCTACTTATTTGTCTTTTGTTAAACCAATAATCAAATCTGTTGAACTCACTTTGACTTATAAGCCTGAAAGAAATTTCCAAACAAATTTGTTGTCTTTGTTACCCAAACCTAAAATCAACTACATCAGGTCTCATGAAGATGTCAAGTTTGTCCATTTTGGTTTTATCATAATACATATTACCCCATTGATTCCTAGTAATATAAAACCTATTATATATTTAGCTCTATGTGATAGATGCCAAGTCAGTTTTAAACATGCATATCAATTGTCTAGTCTTGGCCATTTGAATGATGAAGTCATATGTTTTGAGTTTTGTCCAAATCTCTCTATCACAGTCTGCGATCGAGGATGTAAAGAAGTTAAGTTTGGATCTTTAGATTTTTTGGGTTTATTTACCTCTCTATTTGGTTTAGATATGTTTGTAGAGTTTAAATATGCCTCTATAATTTTTTTTTGGGTATAGTATGACAAATACTAATCATCCCAAGATCTTAGAAAATATCCCTTATGCTTGCAGACTTAGTGGAACCATCCAATTGCAAAAAGGCCATATAGAGTCTATCGAAATACCTTCTAATCAGAAGCTTGATTAGCTTAAAAATGTTTCTCCAAAAATGAAAGGTCAAGCCATAGTGCATAAGAGTGATGGTAAAACCATTTATATACTTCCAAGATCTCTCTTTGTGAATAATTCTTCTATTCTTTCTCCCTCCAAACTTTGTACCTCTTCTTCCTGAAGAGCTATAAAAATAGGTCACATCTTAATAGAAGATGAAGAGATTAACCAAGGACCTAATCCAAAATATCAGTTACCTTGCACCTTAATGAATCTTCCTAGAGAAGATAATTTAGAATTTTATACATAAAATAAGGTCAGTCTATAAGGAGGTGGAAGATGGCCTCCACACAAAGGAATGTATAAGTAGACAGAAGGAACTGTCTAGTATTTTTCTACAGCATTCTAAGGAGATGTTGAATCATCAAATGAGTTCAAACACATAAACTATGTTTCTTGATTTAATTCTCATCTCTCTAAAATTTTTTATGACCTTTGTAAAGATGTTTTATACATTCAGAATAGTTTAGATAAGCTAACCATTCTTGAAGACAATACCAAACAAGTTTGTACACATATGCAAAATCAGTTTTTTTCTATTGATACTAAATTGGTAGCATTAGATGAAAGCCTTGACTGGTTAGTCAAGCAAGATTAGGAAGCTAAAGTGAAAATTCTAGAATTAACATATGAGGTCAATTTTGGTTCTAGTTTTAGACCTCATAAGAAACATCCCAGTACCACTTTGATGTAAAGGACTCATGTACAGCTTCAACCATGGTACCTAAATATTGATGATCTACTAAATCCTCTAAATGAGATATCTACCTTGTGTAACTCCATGCAAGTTATTACAGTCAATTCTCATTTAGATCCAATAGGTACTATAGTCTTTGCCTCAAAATTATTTTGGGGGATTATTACCAAATGGTGGGAATCAATGATAGAAAATGAACAATATGAGTGTGTTCACCATCAACCTAATCCTCTAGCTACATTATAGCATTTATTGATTAATGAGTTTGCTCCTCCATAGCATTTTCTTAAGAAATGCCATACTCTACATCCTCAAGGCAAGAAACCCATTTGTTATATCTACTGTAATCCTGGCCATATTGCCCCACAATGCCATTGTAAAAACCCTACTATCAAAGCCATTTTCACCTCCAACATAGCCACGTGGTGTGATATAATTGACTCTGATGAAGATCTTTACCTCTAGGATGACATCTATGAACAAATTATAGATGATCTCCCCATTGAAGACTTTGAAGATGATGATGATGTAGAAGCTCTCGAATCATTAGCTAATGATTTGGAGCAACTGCTCACTAACATGTAATGACCACGGCACCATGACTACTCATAGCTTCCATATGAAGCACATGGAAACTAGTCTCGACACCACCAAGAAGTCCTCGAATGAGACAACCAACTAAGGAATAGAGGATAGAATAGAAGACAAGAATTTACTTGAGGAAGACAAAGCTCTATGCCAAAGATACCACCAACCTTACAAAGGCCCCATCATCGTCCTTTTTAATTTTAGACCTCTTTCAAGCCCAGTGCCTCTTGGATAAAAAACAAATTCGTCAATACAGAACCTCCAAGAGAAATACCAACACTAATAATAGATCCAAAGTGGGATGTCTTAATGCCAATAGAAAAAGAAGAAAAGGATGACGTAGAAAGCCCTTTCTACTTAGACCAGTATTACTACTAGGGTGAATGCAACAATCTAAGAGAAGAAGAATAATAAGAATAAGATGAAGAAGTCATCTACTCTGAGCAAGTAGCTATCCAAGACCTAGGGAGACAAAAAATGATATGTATTGGTATTCCTCCCTTAGAAATTCCTTAGCCAACTTATCTAACTTAGCTAATCAATGGAAAATTTGCCCAGTTCATAACTTTAGAAATCAATGGCAAACTAGTAGATGCACAAATGGATACATGAGCTTCTCTCTCTTTTAAAAAATCATAAATCATCCATGATTGGAAGACATTGGATGAAATCCTAGCTTATAAAATCTTGGATGTCCAAGGGAACAACTTTGTATGTAATAAGTATAAGCACCAACAAACCCTTCAAATCTAAGATAAAATCCTTCAGTGTGATTTCTTTGCTTTAGATATAATGCCTATAAATATTCTACTAGGTGGTACTTTTATTGAGAAATACTCACCTTATCGATCTACCACTAAGAGTATCATGTTCACCATAAATAATGAAAGGCTTAGGATCCCTCACCTTATCTATGCAACTGAGCAATTCCCAAGCTCAATGACCCAGACACCTAAACTAATAATCCCTACTAAAATACAAGCTATAGGAGAAAAGATTAGATATATTTGGTCGAAGTCTATGCCTGAGATGGACATCAAACTCATTTAAGGAAAACATATGAAGATTGGGAAAAAGATCCCAATTTTAGCACATGATTATAATGATATGGAAATAGATCAAGGAATTAAAAATTAATGGTTTCATATAAAAATCAACCTCTTCTTACTGTTGTTATGATTTCATGGTGAATAAGCATTCTGAACAGAAAAGAGGAAAGAAAAGAATGGTCATTAATTACAGACCATTGAATGCCATTACTCAACCTTATCCATATCTAATTCTAGATAAAACCTATCTCTTGGAGAAAGTAGCAACATGTAAATACTTCTCCCAATTCAACTACAAATCAGGTTTTTATCAAATTAGGGTCAAAGAAGCAGACAAAGAAAAGACATCATTCAATTTCCCCTTCGGCCATTATCAATGGATTGTTATGCCATTTGGATTAATAAATACCCTAGCATTTTATTAAGCCCACATGGATAACATTTTCAAAGGCACTTCTTATTTTTTGTGTGTATATATTGATTATATTCTAATCTTCAATAATTCTCTTACTAATCACTACTCCCATCTCACACAATTCTTTAAGCTAGTAGAAAATGTAGGAATTATTCTTTTAGATACAAAAGTTCAGCTGTGTAAGACTGAATGCAATTTTCTTGGAATGATCATCCAATATTCGAGACTAAAAATCTAGCCACACATCAAAGAAAAGGAACTTATATATAAAAATAAATAATTCCAATGGAAGGATGAACACATAGTTGTTGTCCAAAAAATCAAGACCAAAGTGGCTCTACTTCTAGAACTTAACATCCCAAAACTAGGATGTTTTCTGGTTTATACTGATGCCTGTTACATTACATGGGGAGGAGTACTTGTTTGTATATATAAAAATAAAGAATTCATTTGTGAATTATCTAGTGGAGTGTTCAGTATAGATGTTCTCAAGTGGATCTTCTGATAAAGAGATTTACGTTGTAAATAAATGCTTAGAGATGTTTATGTTAAAACTTTTACATCTGCCACACTTTGGTGTAAAAACTTACTGTACTAGATTTCTGACCTTTAGAGAAAAATATCATGGTCCAAAAGATAGTCATGGTAAATATATTAGATGGCAAGCCTTCTTTAATCAATTTAACTTCTCTTTAGAACATATTAAAGGTACTGACAATATTACAGTAGACTGGCTCAGTCAAAATCCACCTGCTACTCTGATGCATCAACCCATTCCTAGTTTCAACTTAACCAGGATTTATAACCAAGGATTTTCCTCTATGAACATCCTTATCTAGAAACAAATCCTCTGAGAAGGGTTGCATCTAAGATATACTTAGATATCTTATGCAACAAGACAAGATCTACAGATGTCCTCAACAACAACTATTCAAGCAAACCATCATCAAAACACTGGTGTAATTACTATTTAAAGACTCAATAGTGAATTCCTTTTTCATAGTTCATTGAATTAATAAAGCATTCTCTCTAGACATGGTTGATAAAGATTAGGTCATCTTATAATGAGCATCTCTATCAATGGATAGACAGATACGGTCCACATTGTATCCATGAATAAGAGAACCATGATCAAGACACAATCATTCATATGATCATTCAAAGATAGCTAGAATGGGAATCATACTTCTACATCACTTCTAGATGTCATGCATGTGAAGCTAGACCCCAACAATAGCATCTTTCCAATACCTTCTAGCTAAGGTGTCATTTTCAGCCAATAAGTGAAGATGACTTGCTGACTAAAGTAGAAGTAATGTTAGACCCACCAAGCTAGACATCCTCATCTAGCACATCCAATAACATCTCATTGTAGATTACTTTATGAGCTACAAAGCATAATGGGACATGACACTACCTTGGCAAAGATTCCAGGCATGACCTCCCAAATGCTATAAATAAGACTCTCCTCTATAGGGTTATCATCAAAAAATTTCTAAGTATTTTTTAAAAGTTTAGTAGCTTTTTTCAAAGAGTATGCTCTTCTCTTGCCCTTCTTTAAGGATCTTGAGAATTAGAAATTTGGATAAATAATTGAAAAAAGGAGTCTAATAGTTGTAAGTATTAATAGTGAAGCCGTATCCATTTGGCCCCTACTTACTATCGCAAGTTTTTTTACAAATAACTATTATTGGAAGTGTATGTTAACATAAAAAGATATCCTAACACAAATTATTTAAGTGTTATATGTCTTGGCAAGTTTAGAAACACCTTATAGTAGGAGAAGACTATGTTTAGGCCTCCAATCCTTAAATTGGTAGAATAAAGGTCTAGGAGGTTCTTTAAGTACTTTAAAACATGATTAAAGGGTTTTATAAATCACCCAAATAGACTAATCATGTTGCCTATATTGTATATAATACTTATGTACGTTTTGAAGAGATGATGAAAAATGGAGAAGGGTAATTTTGAGGCTTTAAGTTGCTTTAAAAGACACTAAATATAGGTAGTATTGTCTGCAGGCCTGAGTCCTAAAGAGACTTATGGTTGCCAATTAAGACATGTAAATGCATGAAGGTGATTTAAAATGTTTCAAGGTGAAATTTATGATATAATTACCAAATAAGATATTAGGATACTATTTTTTGATCCCTATTCACACTTTAGTCTGTACATAGGCTCTAAGACATCTACCTACAATAGGTAAGCAAGTAGGGAGGTAATAAGTTGGATTTCTTGGGACTTGATAAAGAATTAAGGTGAAATAGATGGTTTAAACTAGACCTTTATGACTTAAAGGAGATATAAATATGTTTTTAATCTATAAGTCTAAGCTTAGAACATATAAAGCACCTATAGATACCTTCCAAAAGGGCAAACATAGCCAAAATATATGTATATAGTCAGTGGACAATCAACATAAAGGGTATAGGTAGGTTAGAGTGATGAAGTGAAATTTAATAACTCCAATAAGGATCTTTATCATCTCTATAAAACCTTAACAATTATTAAATGGCTATACATACCCCTCATGAGCCTAAATGCACACCTACAACTACTGAAATGATTATGTTGGCAATAAACAGTGTGAGGTGAGGTATCTAGGTGTTGGTGTAAGTTAAAAATTAAATAATGGATATAACCATTATTAAATGAGAATATATATTTGAATGAAGTTAAAAACCTTTTATTTAAGGTCTAGTTCATAGAAACCTCTACCTACATGGGTATTTCCAGGTGAAAACATAATCATAATAGGAAGCTCAGTCCAGGCTTGCAAGGTCTATGAAGGATGAAAATTGTGTAGAAAATATGTGATCCCAATTTTTTATCATAATAAATTGGTCTAATGGTACTCTCTTTAGAGGAGTTTGAAAAAATAATATGGATCAAAACAAATCAATCAGAGTCAGTTTGAGGAAACCCTACATAGTCTACCTATGAAAAGTCTACCTTGGAAATTGAGGAGGTTTATGGGTATAAATAACTAATAAATGAGTAAAATATTTAATATAACATTATAAACACTTTTATAGGATTATAAAACATCCAAATTTGTTTAAAAATCAAGGGAAACACCCCTTATTTTGTTTCAAATAGGGGGTACTTCCCTCAATGCAAACTTTGACAAGGTTTGAGGTATATAGTTCAAAGGATGTATCAGAAGTTGATAGAGTATTTAATGGGGCCTTGAAAAATTGGAAAAAATATAATACAAAATGAAAAAACTTTTAAGAATGGGGAAAACCAAATTTACTTCTCAAAACAATCAAGGTTGCAAGCAGGCCTATATGGCAGTTTCATGCATGAAAACCAAATACAAGACCATTTTCACTTATAGCCTTAAGTGATCTTACCAATTGTTTGAATCATGTTGACAGAGTCATATCAAATGTTTTCAAGCTATTTTAATGTAAGGAATACATTAGTAATGTCATTTTAGGCTTAAGCTTGAAATAACCCTACTAGGCAAGGATTAGGCCTATGTCTAAATTGAGGGTGTTTCACACTTAGAGCATGAGATGAGATTGGTTAAATTTTGATAAATAATTATGGGGCAAATAAAAATGTTTAAAAATCATTTAGATTCAAAATAAACCTTGAGAGATCCAATTTTGGCTGGAAGGCAACTTTAGGCATGTTAGAATGAGGAAAAGATTTTAATAGGGTAATTTCAAGATCTCATATCTTTCATGATGATTTGAATTGGGGTCATATAAGTTTATGAGAGTTTATAGGAGACTTTAACAATTCTTTCATTGAATGTTTTTGTAGATTAAACGTTCCATATTTATGAATGAATATTAAGAGGGTAAATAAGCCTAAAACCCTTGTTAACCTCTTGTAGAGACCTGGTGATGGAAATGGAGCTATATATCTGATCTAATGTCATAGTTTTATCATGAAACATATTTTAACTTATAGATGACTTACTCAATCTCCCTCAAATGCCAACTATTGGTATGGACTTATACGAATGGGGTGAGAAATAGGCTATTTTTTACCATTTTTTGTTTTATGCAAGATAAAATAGGATTTTGAAGATGAAATAAAGTTTGAGGGGAATATTTGAGCTTTTAATAAATAATTATGGTAACTTAATGCATTTTAAAAACTTCTAAGTTTCCAAAATAGGTGTTTCAACTCAACCAATCAAAATTGGAGTAATGGACAAGATAGTGAAAAGGGTGGAAAGCTTCATGTGAGTTGATTTTAAAGCATGCCTGATGCCTCTAAACCCATGGAGGGTCTTGAAAATTTTCATTAATTCCTTACCACATATTTTCATGATTAACTAATGCCAATTTTGAGGCCAAGTGTGCAAGGTACATGGAAGAGAAGTTCTCTTGATTACAGATGATGACTGTTCTTTTCCAAGTGATTCTAGATGACCAAGCCTAAAAATAAAGCATGGAGAGGAATTTTTGATGTACTCAAACTTCACTCCAATAATAATACCTATTACGAATCAAATATAAGGTTTTCAAATAGTGTTAATCATGAAAGAAAATTTTTTGAGCCAAAATGAGGAGTTTTTTGTCACTTTTCATGAAGTTTATGACTTAGATTGACACTTGTAGCTCCTAACCTTACATGTTTAAACACATAACCTCTTATAATTCACAATTAAATTATTCTCACACCTTTAAAAGTGTCCTTGTGAACCTTGGACTTCTTTTTTCTTCTCTCTCTCTCTCAAGTTCTATAAAAACTAGCTATTTTGGCCATTGTATTCAATGTTCCACCTAAGTATGGTGAATCCCTACTCAAATATATACCTTTTTATCAATAATAATAATTATTTTTACCTCCTCCATGATTATTCTTTGTGTTTTATATTGACCATTTTTACCCAACAGGGCAAAAAAATGGTCCCCTTCTTCCCCTGCTGTTCAAGGCCAATTCATTTTTTATTTTTACACAAGTCTAGGAATTTCTATAGACTCTATAGGTCCATTTATATAGACTCTACAGAGCTTGGTTTTCTATGGACTATGCAGGTTTCTATGGACTCTGCAGGGTTTTACAGACTTCATGAGTTTTTCTACAGACTCAGCAGGTGTAATCCTTGGCAGATGAAGAATCAGTTCAGAAAGTGTTGGGGTTTACAAGGCTCTTTTGGGCCTTCATCTAAAGAAAATTTACAAGGAAGGTTAGCATATTTGAACTATTGAACCATCACTTTAGTTCATAGCCTTGGTTCAATCGATAGTTCAATCAAATTTGGTTCAAAGCCTTGGTTTAATCTGTAGTTCAATCAGCCTTGGTTCATGCCTTGGCTCATCATTTCAAGTTCATCACTTCATTTTCAAGCCTTGGTTCAATTTGGAGTTCAATCAGCCTTGGTTCATGCCTTAGTTCATCACTTCAAGTCCATCACTTTAACTTTAAGCCTTGGTTCAATCTTCAGTTCAATTAGATTTGGTTTAATTAGCTAAGTTCAACACTTAGTTCATCATAAAAGTTCAACAAAAAGTTCAAGCGGCTTCAAGTTTAGCATTTAGTTTAAGGACTTGGCTTGGTGCACAGTGTTAAACTGTTAGACTAGTTCGACAGACTGGTTCAATGGTTTAGTTCAATCGGCAGTCCAATCAACCTTGGTTCAAGCCTTAGCTCATTATTTCAATTTCATCACTTCATTTTTAGGCCTTGGTTCATCTTCAAGTTCAATCACTTGGTTTAACAAAGAGTTCAATGTCCTTGGCTCAATAGTCACTTGAACCGTTGAACCATTAAACCAGTTTAATGGGTTGGTTTAAGACCTTGGTTCATTGGCAAAGTTCAAATGCCTTGGTCCATCACTTAGTTCAATGCTTCAGCTTAGCTCAACACTTTGGCAAGTTTATCAGTGTGCATCATTAAACCATTGAATCGGTTCAATCGATTGGTTCAACATGTTGGTTTAATCTCTTGGTTTAACACCCCAGTTTAACATGCAAGTTCAATAGCTAAGGTGAGTGGAAAAATTTCAAAGGCTTAGTTCAATCATCTCGATGCATAGCATTGAACCGTTGAATTGGTTCAAGTGAACAGTTCAATGGATTGTTCAAGCAAATAGTTCAACAAGAGGTTCAAGCAGTTCAAACATATAGATTATAGGCTTGGTTCAATCGGCTCAGCATGCAATGTTGAGTCATTGAACCAATTTTGGTTCAATGGGTTGGTTCAATGAGGTTCCCCCAAAGTCGAAGGGCAGGTTCCCTTGCAGAGGGTAGTCCAGGTTTAATAAGCCCTTTTGGAGGGAAAAGGCACTTCAAAGAGGCCACAAAGAAAGAAAGACCAAAAAAAATTGGAGGGGCTACCTAAAAGACTTAAGTGAAGGAATTTGGAGGCAACCAATTCCTGTAGACTTTTATTTATGGGGAAAAGGCCTGAAGCCAAAAAACTCAAGGAAGCCAAACGACCAATTCTCACAGACTTTTTATCCACAAGAAAGTCCAAAACAAAGAAGAGACATGCCAAAGAATCAAATGACCCTAAAGGGTAGGTGCCCTTGTAGGGGACTCTCAGCCAAAATAAAGGGGCACTTTCCAAAGGTTGAAGGGTCACCTTCCCTTTGGGAAGGTGCTAAGAAGGGAGTCCACAAAAAAGGAACAAAGTAGAAAAGCCTGAAGGAAATTGCCAAGGACGGTGACATCTCGGAAGCAATCAACTTTAAGAAGGTGAACTAGCCATTGTTTTTTAAGTGATGACGGGTGTGCAAATGTCAAATTTAAGCTAGTAAAAGGGTCATTGCTTTTTAAATGCCCAAGCACGAACCATGAAAAAATCCCAAGGAACGCAGCGACCTGCCTAGAGATATCTTGAGGGCCAAAAGAGCTAGAAAGAGATGAGGTAGGGAAAATACAAAAGTGCTAAGTGTAGGAGCAAGCATATAGTCTAAGTGGTGAAGGGAGGCACTGATTCAAGAAATTACTCCAGTAGGTCAAACAGTGTCTATGAATTGACCATTAGAAGGTGCAAATGGCCAACCATGTGACCCATTTTCTTCATTTCACATTTATGAGCAGACAAATTGTGTAGGTGCCTTCAAGGAGCAATCTTAGTTAATGGTGAAATGGCATGGCCTATGTCAAAAAATGCCTGAAGTCAGAGCTAGGGCCAACACAACATTTATGTTTAAGTGGCCTTGCTCTTCCCAATGCTTGTAAGGCACATGGGTCACTTGTAAAAAGGGTGTCAAAAGGCCTCTTTTTCTTCCTCTATATATTGGAGAATTGTCATTTGAGAAAGGATCTTCCACATTTGTAAGACATAGCCCTAGAAAATTTTCACCTAAATCAATAAATGCATTTTTTACCTTTATCCTAGTTAGATATCTCTGTGTATGTCTGAGTGTTAGTTTGTGTTTAGTCATTGCTTCTTGATGCTTCCATAGGTTCAACACCAACATACTTGGTGTCTATAAGGTTCCATTTATGTAGATGACAAGGAGAGCTATATTTGGAAGCACATAAATAGAAGAAATTACTATACAATGTGCCTTTCACAGCACCTTTGGTGAATCTCTATTTTCTATATTTTCTATTAAAGCCTCCCCGCCAAGTTTCTTGCAGCTTGGTCCTTTTGCCAGTTTGAAGTGTGTGTATGTGTTTGTTTGATTTTAAGTGTGAGTGTGAGAAGGTCAGATCATTTTGGTGCATCACCCCTTTTAGAGTAGATTTGTTTTCCTGTAATCTTTCTCCCTTTTCATACCCCCCATTATATATATATATATATATATATTTGTTTTAGTAAGTGCTAACATATATATATATATGTGTGTGTGTGTGTGTGTTAGCACTTACTAAAACAAATTAGATGCATCAAAGGGAGCTAGCCCTTACCTAGAAACTCTACCTTCTAGCTTTGCCAGTCCCACAAGTGAGAGGGGAGTTTTCATTGTTGCATGTGGAAGGTAGGAGCTCAACCTCCTTGCCCCAGGTGCAATCCACTGTGTCAACAATTTTTGGCACACTTGGTGGGACCCAATTTTATAACTCAGTAAGGTTTTAGGTTTGATGCTAGTCTTGTTATAGCAAATCAATTATTTACAGCATCTAGAGACTCCACTGATAAGAACTTCATTTCCTAATCAAAGACCAGTCTGACTTCCTATGCCTAAGGTCACCACACGGTCTGCTTCTAAGGGCATCCCTTTCACATTTGTTGAATTGCCTTTAAACTCAACAAAAAGACTAAGGTTTGAGAAGACCCATCCTTATTCAGTAAACCACCCTCCTAGACCTATTGTAAGGAATGCATACGCAACAAGGCCATAGTTACATCCCATCTCAGCTATGGCATTACCCTTTATGTCTTTTCGTGGTCAGAGCCCCTTGAATCTCCCATGATATGACCCAATTCTAAGAGAAACCCTAAAAAATGTGCCTTATTTTGATGGAGAGGGGCCCATTACAGTCATTGAACACATTATAAATATTTCTAACCTCTAAAATATTCACAATGTCACGGAGGAAAATATCATAATCAAATTGCTGGCATTATCTCTCAAGGGTAAAGCTCTTGACTAGTACATGACTTTGCCTATAAATTCAAACCATTCCTAGAATGAATTGGGTACTCAGTTGATAGACTATTTTGGAGAAAAGAGTGACCACCTCTCACTTGCTGAGTAGTTAATGACCATGAAAAGAGCCCCACATGAATATATGCAAGATTTCAACACGCAGTTTCAGAAGACATGGGATAGAATCCCCATTCTGGTAAGATCAACTGCTAGTTATGCTTTCCTATATTATTTAAGAGCATTAAATAGTGATATTTTTGTTATGATACAATCCATGGGAGGGCATGTGATGCATGTTGCCTATGACATAGCCATAGCAGCTAAAAATTGCTTAGTACAGGATGGGAAAATAGCCCCTAGACCCCATATGCCACTTTTCCCAAAAATGCTACCTCCAATTTAGGCCATTTCTCCCACATTAACTCCTCTGCCTAGCATAGAGAAACCAACTATTGCTCCATCCAATGAGCTTCATGAAGTTAAGAGTCTATTGCAGAGTATGTCAAATGAACTTGTAGCTCTTAAAAGGCAACAAGCTCAAAGCCATAGACCAAACCAAGGATACTAGTAGTATGGTCAAGCTCCAAAACCCCCTTTCCAAAATTATAATCAAGGATAGGGTCAGCTTACTCAAACTAGACCTTTCCAAGGCTACAACCCAAGCCCCCCTTCATCATTTAAGGTCATGGTGCACATTTAGAATAACTCAGTGTAAGAACAACCAAGTTCAACCATGGGATATGGTCAGGAACAAGCCATTTATACAAATGAGATGATGGGTTATTACCCAAATGCAAACAATCAAGCAGTCACTCACCCCTAGGTCTTCAAGGCTCTAATGCAACCTAGCACAAGCAATAGTTAGAGTCAGCCTGACTCTACTCTTATGAACCACCTAGAAGGTGAGTTTTGTGTAATCAATTATGTGGGTGCTATAGATAATCAGGCTAATTGTGTTGCAACCAACACAAGATTCAAGATGAGAGTAATGGGAGAAGCCCATGCTACTACCCAAATGGCAGTAACACCTTCTCCATCACACTCAAATCAAAAGGTCCCAAACTTTAGGCGCTCATTTGTACCCTTAACCCCTCAGCCTGCACCTTAAGTTGGAACTAGCCCCAAAGAAAGCTTGAAGGGAGGTAGTCCTCAAGTCAATGTGGTGGACCAGATGAAGAAGATGCATATGAACATCTCCTTATGGGATTCATTGTCTCTACTAGGACAAAAGGACATGCTACAAAGGGAATTACATGAGCTGGATTGACAAGATGTCCCAACAAGGGCTGATAATGTCTTGATGATGAATGGATAACCTTCTACCTCAAGATAGGTAAAAAAAGAAGAGAAAATTCCGCCTTTCTATGTGTCCTTGGTCATAGGAGATTTCTTGGTGCACAACTGCATCATTGACAGTGGGGCTAGTACCTAAGTAATGCCCAAGTGCATAGCTAATAAGATGGGACTGAAATATGAAGAGATCAATATGGGAGTCTTGCATCTAGATGGGACACTTGAAAAAATAGTGGGGATAATGAAGGGTTTAAGCTTGACATTACATGCTTTCCTGACTTTCTCAGTTCCCCATGATATAGTAGTGGTAGATGTTCCTCCTTATTTCACAATTTGCTTATCCAGGGACTTCACATCCAAGATAGGTGGCTATTTAGCAGTGAATTGGTCCTATCTAGTTTTTAAAACCAAGTATGGGACCAAGGTAAAGATTGAATCCAAGCCACTCCACAAGGACCATATAAAAACATATTCACTCAAGGTAGCGAATGTCAACTACACCATTATTGACCCAGAAGAGTCCCAAACAGACCAATCTCTATCCTCTGCTCTTGAAGGAGTTGCAAACCTACTCTTAGATGAATGGGGAAGTGATCACTTTGAGCATGACCCTTACAATTTCATAAAGGAGGTAGGCCTTGGATTTTATTGCATGCATAAAGAGGGTACCTTCATACCAAATGTAATGAAGGCAAGCTAATAAGACCTAGGTTTATGGCAGTTATACTTTGATGGTTCCAGAAGTAGGTTGGGAGCTGGTGGTGGAGCGATGTTAGTCTCCCCCTCAAAGGAGATAATTTTTAGCTTTATGTTTCTAGTTTTCTTACACAAGCAATGTTTTATAATATGAGTCCCTTATCCATGGTTTGGAATGGGCAAGGAAAAGAGGAATCAAGGAATTGCAAGTTCTAGGTGACAGTGAGCTGATTGTAAATCAGGTAAGAGGCCAAAATCTGACAAAAAATTCTTTACTGAAGTCCTATAAGCATAGGGTCTAGGACTTGGTGGAAGATTTCCTTTCTTTCAATATCACCTCCATTCATAGAGAGCAAAACAAACAAGTAGAAAGGTTAGCAACAATTGGTGCTCAATACGATGTTTCCAGGGAGATAAGCTGAGACTACGATTCATGCTACTTGAAGGTGGTAGTTCAGCCCTCTATCCCTGACAAAATTACAAACTGGCAGGTCTTCAACAATGACAAAAAAAAAACATTCTTCCTGTAAGAAGAAGCTGAGTTCACAACAAAGACCCAGGCAAAGATGCAATAACAATATGGTAACTAGATTGTTCAATTGAAGAACAATAAGATCCTTAAAGGTTTGGTCACTCTTGAGAGTATCTTCAATGGAGATGACCAATTGAGAAGCGACAAGGAATGCATCACAACTAAGGAGGAGAATTACGAGAAGGTTGAGATCTTCAAGGATAAGCTGCTTACACTTGGAAAAGTCTGGACGATTCAAGAAAGGTGGACTTTCATTTTGTTGTGTTATGAGTTTGCTAATGTTTTCACTTGGGATTACAGTGATTTGAAGGGTTTTGACCCAAGACTCACTCAACACACCATCAAATTAGAAGAAGGTGCCAAGCCAATCACATAGAAGCAGAGACCTATCAACCCAATAATTGAGCCCCTCATGTAGAAGGAACTAGCCAAATTGATTGAGTTTGGGATCATATTTCCAATCAAACATTCCTCTTGGCTGGCCAATCTTGTTCCTGTCTGAAAGAAGAATGGGGAGATCAGGCTATGTGTTGATTTTAAAGACCTTAATAAAGTCTCTTTGAAAGACCATTACCCTCTCTCAAGCATGGAGTGGATCCTTTAGAAGGTAATAGGCAGCCAACATTTCTCCCTCCTAGATGGATATTTAGGATATAATCAGATTCTGGTGCAAGGCTGTGACCAGCACAAAATAGCCTTCAATATTAAATGGGGAACATTCACCTACAAGAAGATGCCATTTAGGCTATCTAATGTTGGTGATACCTTTTAGTGAGCCATGGACATGGCTTTTCAAGGCTTGATAAACAACAATGTGTAGGTATACCTCAATGATGTGACGGTATTCTCCAAAGAAGCGAGCCAACACATGAAACACCTCAGGCAATTTTTTGAAAGGTGTAGGGAGTTTGGCATCTCTCTTAACCTAAAGAAATGTGTGTTTTCTATTCATGAGGGGAAACCCCTTGGCCACATTGTGTCTAAGGAGGGCTTATCCATTAACCTCAAGAGAGTTTATTCTATTCTGGAGATGTCCCTACCTAAGCACAAGAAAGGCCTGCAAAGCTTCTTTGGTAGGATAAATTTCATTCATAGATTCATTTCAAATTTCACAGAGATAGTTGAGCCACTGGCCTCTATGCTAAGGAAGGGTAAGGAGTTCAAGTGGACAACACAAAGGAAGGACAGCTTTGAAGCCATCTAGCAAGCCATAACCCAGGCTCCTACTTTGATTAGTCTCGACTTCAATAAAGACTTCAACCTCTACACTTTTGGTAATGAAGAGGTAATCTCCGCCATGCTTACCCAAGCAAATGGTGACGACCTTGAACAACCACTTGCATTTTTTAGCTAGGGGTTAGAGGATTTAGAAGTCAGATAGACATATGTAGAGAAGCAAGTCCTGGTAGTAGTACGAAGCCTAAAGAAATTTAGGCAAATGTTGTCCAACAATAGGATTCACCTCATGGTTCCACATCCTGGTGTCAAGTATTTCCTGGCCAACTGAGACCTAAATGAAAATAGAGTAGGGTGGATCACCAAGGTGATGGAGTATGACATAGACATCAAGATCACCAAGCTGGTGAGGGGAAGAGGCTTGTGTGAACACCTTACTACAGACTTCAAGTAGAAAAGGGAAGACAACTTAATAATTCATGATGTAGCTATGGTAGAAGAACCAGCTATCATGAAGGATTGGACATCAGACCTGAGGCATTTTCTTCTCACTGGTGAGTGCCTATAGGGTCTTGATAGGACCAAAAGAAGGTACTTCAAGCTCTAGTCTCTCCCTTATGTCTTGGTTGATGGAGTATTGTTTAGGAAGAATCTCTCAGGGGTCCTTCTAAGATGCATAGACTCAAATTAGGCTGACAAGGTGCTATCTAAGTTCCATGATGGGCCAGTAGGCAGTCATTTTGCTCTTAGGGCTACTACAACAAGGATAATGAGAGCTGGCTATTTTTGGCCTACTCTTTTCAGGGATACCCAGGCCTGGGTACAAAAGTGCCAAAAATGTACACTTTTTGATGGGAAGCAATGGTTAGATGCCATGCCCTTATAGCTTATTCAGGTGGAGTAGCCATTTATGCAGTGGGGCCTAGACTTCATAGGGATGATTAGTCCTCCCTCTAGTGCTAGACAGAAGTGGGTCCTGACTGCCATGGACTATTTCACAAGGTGGGTGGAGGTTATTGCTCTAAAGGAGGCAAATGAAAGTGTGGTCCTAGAGTTTTATGAGGACCTAGTGGTGAGGTTTAGGGTTCTAACAACCATAATCTTAGATAATGCATTGGCTTTTTTGGGAACCAAAACAAGTGAATGGGCACTAAAATATTGTATATATCTTAGCACTTCATCCAATTATTACCCACAGAGGAATGGGCTAGCTGAGTCTACCAACAAGAACTTAATTAGGATCATTAAGAGGACCTTGGAAGAAAATTAGAGGACTTGGCATGCTAAGCTAAAAATAGCCCTGTGGACAGATAGGGTCACCCCGAAGAGGGCAATTGCCAACTCATCATACACACTCATCTATGGAAGGGAAGCTAGGCTCCCCATTTCACTCAAGTTGTGAGCCTTGGATCTCGCTCGGTAGCTACAATTGGAGGGAGGAACTAACATGGAGCTTAGATTATGTGAGCTGATGGAACTCTAAGAGGCAAGGGACCAGGCTATGGCTTTCATGACTAGCTACCAATAGCAAGTGAAGAGACACTTCGACAAGAAATCTTTATCAAAAGGTTTCTCTGAAGGAGACATTATCTTGAAATGGGATGAAAACTGAGCTAAGCCTAGAAAGCATGCAAATTTTGATGCCTTATGGAGTGGCCCATACATAATCACTCAGTGCAAGCAGCATAATGCATTCCAACTCTCCAAGTTAGATGGTGAATAACTGTATATCCCAATTAATGGGATACATCTGAATCACTACCATTGAGTCTCTTTTCATCATGTATATATTTTCCCTTATTTTTTCTCTTACTTTCCTTAAGTGCTTTCTACACATGTTAGTAGTTTTATTATCCTTGTGTGTGTTTTTTCTTTTCCCTTTGAGGTAAATATTCATGATTAATTATAGAATTTATCAGGACCATTTCTAATTTTAAAATTATAATCTGACTCCATGCCCAATGGATTTGAGGCAACTAGTTTCTAAGCATATCAGGCATGCTTCCCCTGGGAGTTGCCTATTTGTTGACCATTTTTTCCCAATAGAGCAAAAAATCAATCCCCTTCTTCCCCTATTATTCAAGGCCAATTCATTTTTAATTTTTTCACAATTCTAAAAATTTCTATGGACTCTACAAGTCCATTTCTATGGACTCTATAGAGCTTGGTTTTCTACAGACTCTGCAGGTTTCTTCGGACTCTGCAGGCTTCTACAGACTTCATGAGTTTTTCTACAAACTCAGTAGGTGTAATCCTTGGTAGAGGAAGAATTAGCTCATAAAGTGTTAGGGTTTACAAGGCTCTTTTGGGCCTTCATTTGAATAAAATTTATAAGGAAGGTTGGCATCTTTAAACTATTGAACCATCGCTTCAGTTCACAACCTTGGTTCAATCGGTAGTTCAATCGGCTTTGGTTCAAAGCCTTGGTTCAATTTGTATTTCAATCAGCCTTGGCTCATCATTTCAAGTTCATCACTTAATTTTTAGGCCTTGGTTCAATCTACAATTCAATCGGCCTTGGTTCATGCCTTAGTTCATCGCTTTAAGTCCGTCGCTTTAACTTCAAGCCTTGGTTCAATCTTCAGTTGAATTGTCTTTGGTTTAATCAGCTAAGTTTAGCACTTAGTTCATTAGAAAAGTTCAACAAAAAGTTCAAGTGGCTTCAAGTTTAGTGTTTAGTTCAGGGACTTGGCTTGGTGTGCAATGTTGAACCATTGAACCAGTTCAATAGACTAGTTCAATGGTTTAGTTCAATCGATAGTCTAATCAGCCTTGGTTCAAGCCTTGGCTCATCATTTCAAGTTCATCACTTTATTTTCAGGCTTTAGTTCATCTTCAAGTTTAATCACTTGGTTTAATAAAGAGTTCAATGTCCTTGGCTCAACAGTCACTTAAACTATTGAATTGTTGAATTGGTTCAATGGGTTGGTTCAATGCCTTGGTTCATCAGCGAAGTTCAAATGCCTTGGTCCATCACTTAGTTCAACACTTTGGCTTAACTCAACACTTCAACAAGTTTATCGATGCACAACATTGAACTGTTGAACCAGTTCAATCACTTGGTTCAATGCATTGGTTTAATCACTTGGTTTAATGCCCCAATTTAGCATGCAAGTTCAATGGCTAAGGTGAGTGAGAAAAGTTCAAAGGCTTGGTTTAATCAGCTTGGCATGCATCATTGAACTGTTAAATTAGTTCAAGCAAATGGTTCAATGGATTGTTCAAACAAACAGTTTAACAAGTGGTTTAAGTGATTTAAATAGATAGATTATCGGCTTGGTTCAATTAGCTCAATGTGCAATGTTGAACCATTGAACCAATTTAAATTCAATGGGTTGGTTCAATGAGGTGCCCCCAAAGCTGAAGGGTAGGTGCCCTTATGGAGGGTAGTCCAGGTTCAATAAGCCCTTGCAGAGGGCAAAGGCACTTCAAAGAGGCCACAAAGAAAGAAAGACTAAAGAAAATTGGAGGGGCTGCCCGAAAGACTTAAGCGAAGATTAAAGTGAAGAAATTTGGAGGCACCCAATTCCCATGGACTTTTGTCTACAGGGAAAAGGACTGAAGCCAAAAAACTTGGGAAAGCCAAATGGCCAAAGTCTAAAACAAAGAAGAGACCTACTAAAGAACTGAAGGACCCCAAAGGGCAGGTGCCCATGCGGGGCACTTTCCAAAGGCTGAAGGATCACCTTCCCTTTAGGAAGGTGCTAAGAAGGGAGTCCATAGAAAAGGAACAAAGCAAATAAGCCTGAAGGAAATTGCCGAGGATGATGACATCCTAAAAGCTGTCAAATTTAAGAAGGAAAACTAGATGTTATTTTTTAAGTAATGATAGGTGTGCAAATGTCAAATTTAAGCTAGTAAAAGGGCCATTGGTTTTTAAATGCCCAAGCGCCAACCATGAAAAAATCCCAAGGAATGCAGTGACCTGACCAGAGATAGCCCGAGGGTTAAAAGAGCCAAAAAGAGACAAGGTAGGGAAAATACAAAAGTGTCAAGTGTAAGAGTAGGTAGATAGTGTAAGTGGTGAAGGGAGGCACCAATTCAAGAAATTACTCCAACAGGTGAAATAGTGTTTGTGAATTGACCATTAGAAGGCACAAATGGCCAACTGTGCAACCCATTTTCTTCATTTCACATTTATGAGTAGACAAATCATGTAGGTGCCTTCAAGGAGCAATCTCAATTAATGGGGAAATGGCATGGCCTATGTCAAAAAATGCCTAAAGTCAAAGCCAAGGCCAACACAACATTTATGTTTAAGCGGCCTGCTCTTCCCAATGCTCGTAAGCCACATGGGTCACTTGTAAAAAGAGTACCAAAAGGCCTCTTTTTATTCCTCTATATATTGGAGACTTGTCATTTGAGAAAGGATATTCCACATTTGTAAGGCATAGCCCTGGCAAATTTTCACCTAAATCAATAAACATATTTTTTACCTCTATCCTAGTTAGATATCTCTGTGTATGCCTGAGTGTTAGTTTGTGTTTAGTCATTGCTTTTTGATGCTTCCACAGGTTCAACACCAACATACTTGGTGTCTATAAGGTGCCATTTTTGTAGCTAACAAGGAGATCTATATTTAGAAGTGTAGAAATAGAAGAAATTACTATACAGTGTGCCTTTCACAGCACCTTTGGTGAATCTCTATTTTTTGTATTTTCCATTAAAGCCTCCCTACCAAGTTTCTTGCGGCTTGGTCCTTCTGCCAGTTTAAAGTGTATGTATGTTTTTGTCTAATTTTAATTATGAGTGTGAGAAAGTCAGATCATTTTGATGCATCACCCCTTTTAGAGTAGATTTGTTTTCTTGCAATCTTTCTCCCTTTTCATCCCCCCCATTATATATGTGTGTGTGTGTGTGTGTGTGTGTGTGTGTGTGTGTTAGCACTTACTAGAACAAATCAGATGCATCAAAGGGAGCTATCCCCCCCATTATATATGTGTGTGTGTGTGTGTGTGTGTGTGTGTGTGTGTGTGTGTGTGTGTGTGTGTGTGTGTGTGTGTGTGTGTGTGTGTGTGTGTGTGTGCGTGTGTGTGTTAGCACTTACTAGAACAAATCAGATGCATCAAAGGGAGCTAGCCCTTACCTAGAGACTCTCCCCTCTAGCTTCACCAGTCCCATAGGTGAGAGGGGAGTTTCCATTGTTGTGTGTGGAAGGTATGAACTCAACCTCGTTGCCCCAGGTGCAATCCACTACATCAACATTTTAATTTTGAATGTTTTATTTTTCATAAGTGAAGACTATGGATTCCCTAGCATGTTATTTCATTCTATCATCTATTTGTAGTTGGAAAGTTTCTTCTTGTAGAGCATGTGAAGTGTTCTAGTAAATGTCTAAGAATTATTGAATTATCCTACTCATTATTTATCTCATATTACTCTTTTATAGTTCTCCTAACATTGCATATTTATCCATAAACTCATAATGCAACATTGATGTGAGAAGATGAATATTAGAGAAGTGTATGTTCAGTTTACCCTTTAATTTTGAGTGTGACATACATGTGGTTAGAAGTCATAAATCTATTTGGTGTATCACCTCCCTTATAAAAGTTTGTTTTTATTTATCTCTCTTCCTTTTCAATTCAATGTTTAGTTGTAATTGTGATCCAAAGTGGTACATCAAGGGAGCTAGCCCTATCTAGAGATTCACCTTATTCCTTAGGCTACCCAAAAGCCTAGAGGTGATTCCATTGTGCCACTTGGATGAGGAAATATTTTCCATCTCCTTAAAGGGTTAAAATCTAAGTGACAAAATATTTTGGCATGCTCAATGGGACTTTTATTTTAAGACATTGAGATATTTTTGGTGGTCTCTTAAAAATCAGCCTTTGGAGGGATCTATCCAAGTATCAATAGTGACTCTAAAGATATATCAGCTAGTCAAGAAGCCCAATTTTCCTTTTGAATATTTTTTGTAACATTTTCTGTTGTGTTCTTACTTTCAGTGAAGTTTCATGGCTAATTTGGGAGTTGAATATTATTCTTTGCAAGTTGGTGAGACATTACAAGCTTGTGTCATTCCCTATCAATAGTAGAAAGTTCTTAATCAGCCCTTGCATGAAGTGTAACAGCTCTAATATGTTTATTTTCAGCCCAAATATGATCATATTAAACCTTATCATGAGTTTTATTAGTCCTATATCCAGCCTCCTCAAAATATTGCTTCTCTCAGTCAACCTAGCCACTTCCCAACTCCATCCATTTCCACCTTCAAGAAGACTCTTTTGGGATACGAAAGTTACATGTTGGAGATTGATACTCTAAGATTATGTGGTAAATAGGCTCCTATTAATGTCATTAATAAGCTAATATATGCATTAGATTTGGTCTAGAAGATAGTGGTTACCTATTGAAAGAGATAATTAGTAAAGGTTCACAAGTGAGATGCTTGATGTGAGTGGCCTGGATTATTCCTTAGAGGATAAGCTAAGCAGTCATAAGAGGAAAGCTTACCAAGTATATAAACCTTAATATCCACTTCCCCAAGTTTTCTATTAGACATATTTGATCCTTACTCATGAGCCTAATAAAAAATTCCAAAGTCATCCTTCTCCAAATCAAGTGGAAGAGAGAGTTGAAAAGATTAGCCTTATGTTTGAAGCAAACCTTGACAGACAAATTGAGTTGGCTAATAATAAAATAAAATGGTCAATGTTAGTATCAATGGAATTGGATTTAAATCCCTCATTTCCATCTCACATTGCATCCCCACCACCTCAAAAAGAGACTCATAATCCCAATATCCTAAGTTAGAATAAGACAGTAGAGTCATGGGGAAAGAAATAGGAGGAAAGTCTATAAAAAGAGTGTGAAGTTGAGAATTAACTTGATACTATATAAAACCCTCCAATATTTTATAAATAAAATATTTCTAATCCTAAAATCCTAATTTTGAGTAAGATATTGGAATCATGAGGAAATAAATAAGATAGAAGCACTATCAAAGAGTGTGAAGTGGAGAATGGATTTGATCCTTTGCAAGAACCTCCCACCCCTCATCAAGAAGCTTCTTGTGTTTCATGTCATATATAATGTATTAATCATACTCATGATGATTCCTATTATATTAAATAAACAATTTCTAAGATAACCTAGCCAATAAAATTGAAGAGTTAGAGGTAAAGATGAGATTGCTAAGTCAAGGTGAGTTGGAAGGTTTAGATCTAAAAGAAGATCATATGCCTAAACACACCTCATATACCCTTCGTCAAGAGAGTAATCAAGATAAATAAGATATGAATGAGGTGTTTTTCAAGTGGAAGGAATAAAATCAAGTAGTTATAACCTAAATTCTACCTCCCTTTCCTCAAGAGCTTCTAAAATAATCCCCCACACTTCACTCTCAAATCTGATTTTGAGTTCTATGTGCCGCCTCTACTAAATTATTCATCTTTTCCTCACCACATCACAATTTTCCATAATTAAATTATGCTAGGAGAACTGAAGGAGGATCATTTTGTTGAGAAAAACATAGAATTTTTTCTTGAAGAGAGCCTAACTCCTTGACAGCCTCATTGGACTAAGTCACATGACTTCAAAATGCCTAGTCTTGGAATCAGAAAGAAGGAGATAGAGGATATTATAGCCTTTGAGAATCAAAGTCATATTGTATAGGCTGAAATAAAAATTGAGATATCTCAAAATATCATGAATGATGGAGAAGATTTGATTCATAGTGTGCAAATTTATGATTGGGTGGATGAATAAGAATGTCTTCCTTTTGCTAGAGAGGAAGAAAGGATCATTAGCTCTTCCATCACTTTGCAAGAAACCATATATGGGAAAGAACAATTTCATAATCAGCCTTTGGATTACTTGTTTTAAATCATTAGAGTAGGCTATACTCCTCTTCAAGGAGGCTATGATCTGGTCAAGGATGGAGAAAGTAGCTTTAGTACTCAAATAATTATTTAAAGGAAAACTAATCTTTCAAATCTATCCTTTCAAGAAGCATATACATTTCATGATGACATGTTTAAATTAATCAAGATGGGGCTATCATCCTCTCATCTAGTTAGGAGAAACATGTGATCTATTGAAGGATGGTACAAGCTCCTATTGGCCTCAATCTTCTAAAGAACATGAAATTACTCCCCTTGAAGTCATGCCTACTAAAGAGATACTAGTTGATCATGAGATGACGAGTGGGAAGAAATATGAAGTTTTTGAACATGTTCAAGATGAGTATATCTACATTAGAGACCTAATTAAGGTTGATACACTTGAGATTAGATCAAGTTAAGTGCCAAGGAATAGGTCTAATCCACAAAGAATTTAATCCAAGGATAAATATGCTTGGCACTAGATTTCATCTCATCATGAAGATGATTTAATAAGTTATCCTTTTGATCCTAATAATGAGGTATGATTAGTATTTAGTTGTGCATAGTAGTTTGTTTTCAATTTCCCCTTAGTGCCTTGAGCACATGTGTGTGTGTATGTCTTGTTAGTTTTGTTGCCTTATTTTGTGTGTGTCCTTTACTTTGTGTGGTTGAGGTAATTAGTGGTATTATCTTGATCAAATTAAATGGTAAAAGGTTTAATTGTTCGTATTATATTTGAAATGACTCCCTAATCCCAATGGAATGATAAGTCTATTGGTCTAGTTATTATAATAGGAATTCTACCCCTTTGAGTCACCAATTTGTTGACCAAATTTGACTTTTAGGTCAAATTAGGGCACCCCAAGGTAAAAAATTGGATTTTTATATGTTTTATGAGGTATAAATGTTTTCATGGGGTTTATTATAGTTCATTTTATGTTTCTAATGCTATATTAGCTTTGGTCTTAGTCATATTAGCTTATTTATCAATTTGAGTCATTTTATGAGCTTTTAGGGGTCATAAATGTAAGTGGAATGGTTCCCAAGGTGCCCACATGTCATTTTTTCCTTGAAATAATCAAGAGGGTCATATTACCTATCAGGTATGTCATTTATACCAGAATATGGTAGGTTCCTTAACTAAAATTCAAGAAATAACTCAAAAAGAGAAAAAATGGCACTTGTATGGCCTTCATAGGAAGTGTTCCATGTGGAAAAGGATCTTGGGAAGAATTTTAACCTTCCTAAAAATCATATATAAATTTCATTTTTCTCTATAAGTTCCATTTTAAGGCTAAAACATTTTTGCTCATTTCTTAGTTTTTTAGACACACTAAAGTGAGCTTCAAGTTTTTGCATAGTACAGATAAGTAAAAATGTTTCAGATAAAACCCATTAGGGAGGTTTTAGCACACTAAAATAAATTAATTTTTATGAATAATTTTGAATATTTGTCAACTATTCTTTATGAACCATTGCTAACAAGTTGACCTTCCAAATCTACCTGCTAATCTGTGCACCCCATTAGTTTTGCCTTGGTTTGAGAAGATACATATAATATACTTGATAATAGTGGTTTAAAATTGTTTTTAATCCATATTTTCATTATCTCCATGTTTATTTTAATGTTTGGAAAAAATATCTTGAGCTTTTTGGTTTAGTTTATAGGTTGATGTCTTAGGTGCAATAGCCGCTAGGTTGTACTATATACAAAAGCTTAATATGAAGGGTAAATGATGTTTCCCATGTTTAAATATCATATGGACCAACTCCATTCCATGTTTGTATTCTTAATTCCATTATTTAATCAACATTTTAGCACATGGTCATACTTAGTCAGCTCCTTACTCATTTTCATTTGCATCCATGTTGAATCACCTATAAAAATATTTTTTAGTATGATCATGAAAGTGTATTTTAGGTCTAAATATTTTTTAAATGTGCTTGGGAGAAATAATAAATAAGTTATATCCTCCAACAAAGAGTGTGATAAAAAGACTGTTGGAGTCATATACCATACATAACACATAGTCTACCATTGGAGTGTGAATCTATAGGTTGTTACAAGGGAGAATCATGTTAAATTAAGGATTTAAGAATTGTTTTAAAATATTACATTATGAAAATCACCCATCTAGTCAATTGGAAGGATTTTTAATCTATTTGTGAGTTTTAAGTTGTACACATTATCCACTTGTATCCATTGCCTACATTGGGGAATAACCACCTATAGGAGGCTTGATATTGAGAGATAAGGAGACCTTGTGTGATGTTTAAAAAAGAAATGAAACAATATTTTCAAGTCCTCACATGATTAAGGAAGCCTCACATACATTATTCCATTATTAAATGGCTTTTCAAGTTAATCAACATGTTATAGTAGGAGAAGAATGTGTCTAGTCTTCCAATCCCCAAATTGGTAGAACAGAGGTCTAAAAAGTTTTTTAATTACCTTAAAACATGATTATAGGGTGTTAAAAATCATCCAAATAGGTGAACCATGTTTCCTTTATTATAAAAAATACTTTTTTAGGGTTTAAAGAGATGATGAATAGTGGAAAAGGGTAATTTTGAGGCTCAAAGTTGCTTTAAAAGAAACTAAATATAGGGAATATTATCTATAGGCCTGAGTCCTAAAGAGACCTATGGTTGGAAATTATGACTTACCATTGAATGAAGGTTATTAAAAACATTTTAGGGTGACATTTATGATCCAATGACCACCTAAGATGTTAGGATACTATTTTGGATCCATATTCAGACCTTCATCCATACATAAGCTCTACGACATCCACCTACAAAATGTAGGTAGGTAGGGAGATAATAAGTTGGATTTATTGAGACTTGATAAATAATAAATTTGAAAAAATGGTATAAACCATCCCATTATGACTTAAAGGAGATATAAATAGGCTTTTGAGCTCTAAATATAAGCTTATAACATATAAAGCACCTATAGGTACCTTCTGAAAGAGCTAACACAACCAAAATCCATGTATACAGTCAGTGGATAGTCAACATAAAGGGTATAGGTAGGTTAGAGTGATGAAGTGAAATTATAACACTCCCATAATTATCCTTATCATCTTTATAAGCCCTTATCAATGATTAAAGGCCTATATAGACCCCGCATGATCCTAAATGCACACTTACAACCATTGAAATGATTGTGTTGGTAATAAGCAGTGTGAGGTGAGGTTTCTAGGTGTTGGTGTAAATTAAACATTAAGGAATGGCTCTCACTATGATTAAATTATAATATAAACTTTAGTTAATGTCAAAACATTGCATTTAATTTCTATTTCATACAAACCTTCACCTACAGGGGTATTTCCAAGTGAAAACATAGTCATAATAGGAATCTCAGTCCAAGCTTGAAATGTGTATGAAGGATGGAAATGGTGTAGAAAACATGTGACCCCCATTTTTATAATAATTATGTGGTTTAATGATGCTTTATTTAGAGTATTTTGAACAAATAAGAGGGATCCAAATAGATCAAACATAGTGAATTTGAAGGAACCCTACATAGTTTACCTATGAAAAGTCTACCTTAGAAATTGAGGAGGTTTAGGGGTCTATATATCTAATCAAGGAGTAAAATATTTCATATATAATACACAAAATTTTTATAATATTCTCCAACATTAAAATTTCCTATAAAAATAATGGAAATACCCCCTATTTTATCTTAGATAGGGGGTACTCCCCTCAATGCAAACCTTGATAGGGTTTAAGGTATATAGCTCAAAGGATATAAAAAAAGTTGATAGAGACTTTAAGGGGGACTTGAAAAGTTGTAACACACATAATAAAACATGAAAAACGTTTCAAGGAGGGGAGAAACCAAATAGATTGCTCAAAGCCTTCAAGGTTGTAGGCATGCCTATATGGCAGTTTCATGCATCAAAACCAAATACAAGATGATTTTAAATTATAGCCTTGAGTGAGCTTAAAAATCATTTGTATCATGTTTACATAGTCATATTATATGTTTTGAATCTATTTAAATACATGGAATACATCAAAAAGGCAATTTTAGGCTTAAGCTTAAAACAACCCTATTGGGCAAGGATTAGGCCTATGTCCAAATTAAGGATATTTCACACTTATAGAATGAGATTATATTTTTAACATGTTGATACTTGTTTATGGTGACAATATAGATGTGTATAAACCATTGAGATGCAAAGGAAACCCTAAGAGAGCCAATTTTGGCTTAAAAGTAATTTTAAGCCTATTAGAACAAGGAAAAGAGCTTGATAGGGTGATTTTAAGATATCATATCTTTTATTATTGTTATTTTCATGGTGTAAAAATGAGTTTATGATAGTTTATAGGGTATTTAGAAATTATTTAATGGTATTTTTTTTATAGATTAGATGTTCCATCTTTATGAACAAAGATTAAGAGGGAAATCAAGCCTAAAACCCTTGTTAAACCCTTGCAAAGACTAGATGATGGAAATGGAGATATAAATATGATCTAATGTCATTATTTTCTCATGAAACCTATTTTACCTTGCATATGGTTCACTCAAGTTACCCCACATGCCAACTACTTGTATGAACTTGTACAAATGGGGTGAGAAACAAGTTATTTTAACCATTTTTTGTGTTGTGTAGGATATAGGAGGATTTCAAAGATTAAATAAAATTTTTGAGGAATATTTATACTTTTTATAAATCAATATGTTCATTTAATTCCTTGAAGAAACTTGTAAGTGTCCAAACTATGTGCTTCAACTCAACTAGTCAAAACTGGCCTAATGGAAAAGATAGTGAGAAGAGTGGAAAGCTTCATGTGAGATAATTTTAAGGCATGATTTATTATTATAAGTATATGGAGGGTATTAAAAAATTTAATCCACTAAATCCCACATATTTTAATAAGCAATTCATGCCAATTTTGAGGCCAAGTGTGTAGGGTGCATGGGAGAGTAGTTTTCTTGACACCAGATGATGATTTCTCCTTTCCAGGTGATTCTAGATGACTAGACCTATAAAAAATGAATGGGGAGTCATTTATTATGTCCTTAAACTTAATTATAATCATCATACCTGGTATCAATTAGTTATAAGGTGTTTAAATAGAGCTAATTATGTAGGCAATTTTTTGAGCCAAAATGAGGAGTTTCTTGCCACTTTTCATAAAGTTTATGACTTAGATTGACACTTGTATATATTTAAATTACATGGTTTTAACCATACCCTATTATCATGGACAATTAACTGATCCTCTCATCTTGAAAATTATCCTTGTGACCCTTAGACTTCTCTTTTCTTCTCTCTCTCTCTCTCTCTCTCTCTCTCTCTCTCTCTCTCTCAAGTTCTATAAGAACTAGCCATTTTGACCATTATATTCGATGTTCCACCTGAGTATGGTGAAGCCCTACTCAATTGTATACCTTTTGATAAATAATAATACTGATGTTTACCTCCTCCATGAATTTCATTAGTGTGTTCATTTTAAGTGTTTTATTCTACATAAGTGAAGAATATGGATTCCTTAAGATGTTATTTCATTTTATCATCTATTTGTATTTGGAAAGTTTCTTCTTTTAGGGAAAATGAAGTGTTCGAGGAAATTTCTAGGATTTCATGAGTTATCATATTAATTATTTAACTCATATTAATATTTTATATTCATCCTAACTTTTCATATTCATCCATAACCTCACATTGTAACATTAATGTGAGAAGATGAACATTGGAGAAGTGTATGTTTAGTTTGTCATTCGATTTCAATTGTGACATACATGTGGTTGGAAGTCATAAATCTATTTGGTGTATCACCTCAATTATAATAGTTTTTTTATTTATATCTCTCCCTTTTCACCCCCAAGTTTAGTTGTAGTTTTAATCCAAAGTGGTACATCAAGGGAACTAGCCCTATATAGAGATTCAACTCATTCCTTAGGCTACCCACAAGCCTAGAGGTGATTCCATTATGCCACTTAGTTGAGGAGAGCTTTTCCATATACTCAAAGAGTACATATTAAAGTAACAACACTAACCTTAAATTCTCTTTCCATGTTCTCTCCACCTCATATACATGCTCATACAACATATCACATATTCAAAAAATGTCAAACATTATTCATATGTCTTGTCAACAGCTCATGTTTCCTCATTAGGCCAATCAAGGTTTAGAAGTGGTCTAGTTGCATATTATATCTATAGGTATTACCCCTATAAGATTGATTTGAGACTCACTAGAGTGATCAAAATCCTCATAATAATTCTTAAATAACCTTATAGATACTATTATGCCTCTATGCATCCATCTCACTAGGCCACCATTCTCTTTTATGCACAAGACTGGGCATCCTATGCACAAAGCTTCAAGTCTCTTACAAGGTTCAAACATTTGGCAACTTTGAAATTTAAACTTGAAATAATATTTAATGATTTTAAACCTTGATCACATGTTATACATGTTCCTCAACCAATGTCATACCTCTACATAAAAATCTTCATGCTCATCATGCATATGCTCATGATATGACTATGTTTGTTATGACTAGGCTTCTCAAAATACCTAATACTCAAAACATTCTTACCTTGACCTAAAAATTGACATCAACCTTAGAAGAATCATTAAGTTGCCTTAAAATTATCTCTCAATAGAGAGACATTAGGTTGCCTTAAATTCTCTCTTATTATATGGTTCATATCTCATAGACCACTCATTATGCATCTACACCTTGACATAATTGATATCAACCTTGACCTTGACATCAATGAGATAAACCTTTAACTTGACATTAATGATAACACTTCTCAACATGTTTATTTCATTTAAATAGTTTCTCATCCCAAATGGGTTGATAATATTTTCCTTTTTATAAAACCTAATGGCTAAATATGATGATGTTGTGATTCTAGAGAATAAAAAAAATCATGTTTTAAGGATTATTTTACTCTACCAAAAATTGATATAATATTTGACTCAAAAATTGGTTACAAAATTCTCTCTTTTATGGATGGATTTTTTAGATATAATCAAATTAAGATCACTTAAGAAGACCAATAAAAAAGTATTTTATGACACCATGGGGCATGTTATGCTATATAGTCATGTGTTTTGGATAAAAAAATGTAGAATCAACATAACAATGAATAATGACACATATATATTTCATGATCTCATTCATAAAAAAATTGAAGATTATGTCGATGATTTGATTTCAAAATAAAAAATTGACAATACCATGCGATAGAATTACAATAAAATCCTAAGAAATACATGTTTGGTATTTCATTGGGTAAAGTTTTGGATTTATAATATCTAAACAAAATATCGATGTTGACCCAAATAAGTTCAAATCAATTATGTAAATTTTGCCTCCTACAAACTTAAATCAATTTCACTCCCTACAAGGCAACATTCAGACAATATGTCACTTTATGACATAACTCATAGATAAGACTCAATCATTCACCATATTACTTAAGAAAAATATAAAATTTTAATGGTACATCACATGTCAATAAGTCTTTGACACACTCAAATAGTACCTAATGAAACCACTTGTATTGGTACCACCAACACCTAACAAGCCACTTCTCTTTTACCTATCAATGACATATCATGCACTCAATACACTCTTGGCATAATACATTGATAAAAATAAAGAGTGGGCCATTTTCTACATTAGTCATTCACTTATTGACTATGAATTAAATTATTCAAAAATATAAAAACTTTATTTGGCACTTGTATTTTCAACTCAGAATCTCTAACACTATATGATTAATAATGAGACATGATTCATTACAAAATTTGATCTTTTAAAGTTCTTTATGCTGAAACTACATATCTTAGGCCATATTGAAAAATGGGTTATGTTACTCATAGAATTAAACCTAAAAATAATATAACACTAATCATTAAAAGGCTAGATAATTGCAAATCAATTGGTATAAATCATATTATTAGACATAAATCCTATCAATGATGATTTTAGGGATGACTTCACAACATATAATACCACTTATGACATATGGATAATGTTATTTAACGATTTTATATGCCAATCTAGTGATATATCCATAATTATTATCATCAACCCAATTGGGCACATAGTACCCATCACTTACTCAATTTTTAATATACCAACAACATCACAAAATATGAAACTTTTATCTTAGACCTTCAAGCATCTCAATCTCTATAAATTTAATTAATTAAAGTTTATAGGGATTCATAATTAAATGTCAATTAGTTTATAAATGTCTACCAAAACAAATAATAATGCCTCATTCCCTACAATAATATGGTTCAATGCCTATATGTTCAATTTGAAAACTTCTCTATTGAAAACATTCCATGCAAAGATAATCATCATGTTGATGCAATGGCTAGTGAAGCATCATTGATACCATTGATATAAATTAATAATAAGATATATTAACTATAAATCTATTAAAATATCCATTAGTGTCCCATGTAGACCTCATATCTCGGACGATTCTAGTTACTACATGTAGTAGAATAACATCTAAATGGTTCTCTAATATATAAAATTTTTTACATAAATCTATTATACTAGACACTTTCACAAGAAATGAAAAGCATAAACTATAGAAAAATTCCCTTCGATATGCCATCATTGGTGGGGAATTATTAAAAATATATATTGAGGGATACTTATTCTGATGTTTAACAACTGAGAAAGCTAAGCTGTCTATCATATAGATGCATGACATCAAATACAATGGTCATTTTAGTGGTAAAGTGATGTCACAAAAATTACTCAAACAAGGTTATTATTAGCCAAGCATGGAACAAGAATGCAAATAATACACCAATTTATTCAACAAATGTCAATGTCATGAAAACCTAAACCATGTCCCTTCATATCAACTATAACCCATAGTATCCACATGGTCATTCCTAATATAGAATTTTGATTTAATTGGTAAGATAAATATGGAATCCATAAGAGGTCATAAATTCATTATCATAGCTACATAATAATATATAAAATGGGTGGAGATTATTACAATATAATCCATAAAGGGAGAAGATATGTGTCATTTTATCATGAAAAACATTGTTTCCCACTTTGGACTCCTACTAGACATCATTATAAATAATGGAAATTCTCTTAAGAATAAAACAATGAAAAATTATGTGCTAAATACAAAATATGACACACATTATCCACTTAATACTACCCATAGGGAAATGTTAACGTAAAAGTTACCAACAATATATTCAATAATACCCTCAACAAAAAAATTACCAAATTTTGTGATGATTGGTGCAATCAACATGTTTATGCACTATGAGCTTACTGCACCAGTATTTGCACACTAACAAGAACTAATCCTTAATCACACATATATGGGATACAATTAATTATCCCAATAGAGTTATAAATCCCATCCTTGTTGTTATCCTTAAAATGGCTCATCATATATTATCAATACATATAAATACATCTCCATAAATCAAAATAGTTGGATCACATGCACATTCAAGTGATAGATCATCTTAGAGCATAATAGAAATGAATCCATCAGAACTATAATAACTATGTTCATAGTAGGGAATTCAAATTCAATGATATGGTTTTAAAATAAAATCTCATAAATTTTAACACCAAAAAAGAGAATAAATGAAAATCTAAATAAAATTATCTTGGGCCATAATTAATCATATAAAATCTTAGCCTAAAAGTATATCGTCTAGCTTCACTTGATGGAAAGGCAATCAAAAACCCATTGAACATAATGCATCTAAGGAGATTTTACATATAAAAACAAAACTATTTTCATATTTCTTGTACATAGACTATCCATAAAATATAAAAATAATATAATATTTTAAAAATAAAAAAACATTTAAAAATTTGTACAAAAAACATAAATTTAGATTGTATGCATTACCATATTTATATTTATTATATTTTCTAGACACTACATATGTTATTTATCTTATTATAGTTAGTTTTATCATACATACATATTTCACTTTCTCTTGTTGAGTGCTTACAACTTACTACATGACTTAATCCCACTACACTGATCTAGATTTGTTATGATCTACCCACTAGGGGCATATACATAGATACATGGGTTCTTTATTTGACACATTCAACCATTTGGGGGTACCCTATACATAGCTTCAATTACTAGGTTACATATTTTTAAACTCTACATCCCATATTTATCATTGTTATATCTTAATATTGATCACACTACACTTACTGATATTTTTTGTTAGCTACTAGTACTTTAGACTTAGTATATGTACATACTGGATCTTACACATATTTTTATTACATGTTCATACATAATTTCATTTCTATATTTCCTATTTTAGACTTGTTTTTGTCTATATTATTCATCTATTCGAGGGCACTTGAATATGTCATTGTTATATATCTCTATGCCACTTCTTTTCACTATATGTATGATTTGGATATGTGCCCATGTCCTTGTATGTGCCTTCTTGATTGTGTATATAAACATTTTAACATGTGCTTCTATGTGGCTCTAATATAAATTTCTTGTTGTTTTCATATGTAGACATTTTAACATGTTCTTATATGTATTTATTTCTCAAATTTAGTGGCATGTGTCATTGTCCATTGTATTATGTCTCTTTGGCCTATTTTGTGTGCCTTGTGTGTGTTATATATATACTTTCATGTATGTTTCATGATCATGACACATGTTTCTTTTTTGTTACACACTCTAATTTTGGATACCCTGAGATACCTCAAGCATCTCCCCTTCTTACTTGGGTGTCATGATGGACATTATGCCCTATCCCCTAAGTAGTTACTATTTTATTACTTTCTTTTTCACATACATTTTTATATCTATCTTGATAGTCTTGTGAATGCTAGACATAACATACATCACACATTATAAACTTATGCTCAAATTAGCTACATTATGATGTTATGTATGCATATTATATTAGATTAGTATTAAGATATCAAATATGGTTTATCTAAAACACATTTTTCAAAGATTTTTATTTTGAGGATATTTATTACATGGGTTCAATAACTCCCCTAAGAATATGGTCATTCACAACAGTTTGTCACAAAAAATAGGCTATTAAAATGCAATCAGAGTATAATTTTTATCACAAAGGCTTAGTTTACAAAAATGAGACTCGAGTAAACATAAAGGGAAATAATGAAATAGAGATTAGTTACAGTGGTATATAAATCATAATATTAAGAAATTAGAACCCAAATTAGGACACTATCACCACATGGTGTTGTTATCTAATATATGTCATTACTATCTAGTAGTCTCAATTTCATAAAATTCTAGATTGGCTAGAAAAGTATAGTAGGTATTATTGATGCAAGTTTTATACACACCACAACCATAACAGGGTAGCCTCTAATGTTTTAAGATCTAAATGAAGGTGAAATCTACTCTAGGGCATGCGTTATAGGTATGTGTTTTTGACAACCTATTGATGGAATAGATGGTAGGGTATGTAGGTTGTTAAAAATGTTTTTTATTTTTGGATGGAGGTGTGGATCTCTAACAGAGTGAATTCCTATGTGATTTGGATGGATGGATAGTCTTTAATCTAAAGTTGGTAGATCTTTAATAATAAAACAAAAAATGAGGGTAAGGTAAGGTATCAAAAAATCTCTATGGGTTTTAAGAATTACTCCCTTGGTTAATTTCTAAACAGACCTATGGTTCCTTAAAACTAATTGTTATGATCCTGGTGGGCGGATTCACTAACAGTCCGGGCTTTTGGTGTAGCGGTTCGTTACATTTGGTATCAGAGCAACCACCCGTGTTCGAGTCACGGAGCGGGTGGGTTACGTCGGCATTGCAGTGTTCGTCCGGGGCTCATACACGTAGTGGATCTCGTGTACGTGCGCAAAGCCCAGCCCAGAGTCTGGGCTGCGAAAGCGTGGTGGGATGTTATGATCCTGGTGGGCGGATTCACTAACAGTCCGGGCTTTTGGTGTAGCGGTTCGTTACATTTGGTATCAGAGCAACCACCCGTGTTCGAGTCACGGAGCGGGTGGGTTACGCCGGCATTGCAGTGTTCGTCCGGGGCTCATACACGTAGTGGATCTCGTGTACGTGCGCAAAGCCCAGCCCAGAGTCTGGGCTGCGAAAGCGTGGTGGGATGTTATGATCCTGGTGGGCGGATTCACTAACAGTCCGGGCTTTTGGTGTAGCGGTTCGTTACACTAATGCTAATTGTTAGTAGTGACTGCTCACATGAAAATAAGCATGGCTTGAAAGTCTAAATGAAAAGGCATGTAGGAAGTCCACTAGCCTTAAATAATGGTTGTTATTTTTAGGGTTGTTATTACACACCCTTTAATTAGAATATTATCAGTTGAGATAATGGATTATCTAAGGTAGTAGTAGCACACACTTAGAAGACTACACCAAGAAAACACCAATACACATTCATAAAATATGATTCAAATTAACTTGATTATTTTAACCAATACATTTACCAATCTTCAATAGTTATTTCACATCTAAGATTAGCATATCAATTAAAATAATCAATAATATATTTATAGAATTAGAAAACCAAATATTATTGAAACAAAACAATCATAGGAATAATAATTAATAACATGAAATGGGAAAGAAAATACTCAAACACATTTGCTATCAATCAAAATTTCTCACTACTTTTGTATTAAAAATTATATGACTTTCACAAAATAAAGTTGGGTGATACAAATATTTATAGATCTTAGTGAAGGGGCTGCCTCATCCTCCAAGTCTATGTATGATTGTTACATGTGGCAGTTAGAACATGTAGTTCTAACTGTGGTAAAAAAATATTTAAGACAAAAATCTATAAATAGACAAATTACCTTTACAAAAGCATATAACATGTGCATGAGAAAATACAAAAATAAATTTTATAATGATTCATCTATATATACAAGGGATCTAAATATATGTGCCACCAATATTTATACATGCATTCAACTAAGATTATGTCATCTGGACTACTGCATGGGATTTAGTAGGAGTTAAAGTCATTAAAAACTAAAGGTGTAGCTCCACTACCAAAATATTGCTTCTTCTTCACCTCATTCTCCACATAGACTTTATATGCTACCACATGATATTTAAAAATAATATTTAAGTAATGAAGGTTGGTAAATATTTTGTTTAGCCCGAGGATTATTGTATGTTCATCCTTAGTTAGTTGGAACTTACTTCTAAAAGTCTCCACTTTAATCACCTTCCTTACAACCTAGGTCAACTCAAATTATATCTTATCCACTACCAATCCTTGTATGCTTTGCTTGAAATTATCAATGGCCTCCTAGACAATTTTATAAAAATTGATTCTACTAATCAATTTACATATAGAATATCTTACATTAGATAGTTTCATCTCACTTAAAATTTGGAGGATTTAGGCCTCATGCACTTGATATTCTATAATTAAGGATGCAATTTACCTCAACCACTCCTTGACCTCCTCATGTTGGATGATAACAAATATTATGGCATTAGATCCCTTAAATGTAGTCATTCGATCAAGGTGGTTATATAATGAGTTACTCATGTAGACAACTAGCATTTTAAGACTATTGTTATCATGAGTAAATGATCCATATAGATGGTTTACTTCATTCATGTGAGGTATCATCTTAGCCTTCATGAATTCCATGGCCTATAAATAATTATAACATTTAGACATGGCCTCCTTGACCTTAGCCTCAATGCTTGTAGGAATGTACATGGTGTTGGATTGTTCCTTGAGTTGTCTAATTTATGCCTATAATTCTTGTACCTCTTCTTGTATATCCTATCAAGATAACTCTATTTCTTCATGAATGACCACCAATATATCCTTATGTGCTTAGGATAGGTTAAAAATATTCTCTTCATACATTGACTAACCAAACTACCTGTTCTACCTCTTAGTGAGGGAGAACACTGACTATCGCTCTTCAATGATGATACCTATACCCTGGTCAACCTCCAAATTCTTCCTCTTTACCCTTTATACTAAACCAATTAAGGTTTTAAATAAAGTGGAAATAGATGTGAGCTCAATGAACTTGTATCTAGGCATTTAAATCCTTAAGTATATAGCCCAAGGTGGAATATTTAGGGGTGCCTCGACAATTATAACAATAATTTCTTACTCAGCCTCCTCTTCTTCTTTCCTCTATTTTTACTATATTTTGTCAAGACATCAGGAAATGAAGGCCATATTATTTTTGACCAATCCACTCCTCCAACTTGATGAAGTGGGTGGATTATAATAATGTGAGGTTTTGCCTTGCTCCCCTTGCTTGTGCTAGTTATTATGGTTTCTTCTACAAAATTGGAAGTGGGGAGTGGGAGGGAGAGTTTTGTAGACTAGACATGAAGTTGGGTTGTGGCCATAGTAGTCTACACTCTCCTAGTTGATTTCTTATTTTTATGAAGTCTCAAAATAGAAGTAATAGTAGGTATAAAATTAATAACCATTAGAAATGGTGTGGCAATGATAATGGAGGGATCAATGGTGGTTATGGAAATGGAAGGAATGGATGAGGTAGAGGGAATGAGGGATTCTATATAAAATACAAATGTTTAATCAATAATTGAAATTGAAGAAAAAATAAAAGTGGGGAAGGTATAAGTACCTTAAATTTGAAGTTTAATAGGGTCCCCTTGAAGTCTTAGAGCCTTGGCCTCTTCCAACTTAGCCTCCTCATCAGAATCATCTACCAAGTCCTTGATGATACCTTCATCCCCTCCACTTTATTGTGAGCTCAGGGGTCTAACAGACAAGCCTTTAAATGTATACATTGTGGGGTTACCTATATGAGTCATCTACTTTTTAGTATAGACCAAATGGGTCTTTTATTGAATGGGAAAGCCATAGGAAGTATATGATGCTTCGTGTGAAGTATCCACCCTAGTAGATGAAATAATAGACACATAAGGGGTAGCCATAAGAAATTGAATAGTTCTAGTAGTAGTCATCTCTTGCATCTTATCTAAATCCACATTATAGTCTAATTTGATTATATCTCCCCTTTCTGATCCTCTTTATGTACTAGGTTCAAAGAGATTAGGTTCTTTATTGATTGATTTTAATTTCAATTTTAATGGAAGTCTTTGTGATGAGGAAGCTTCCTACCCTCTAGATTGATCTATCCAAAAATCCAAATGCTATCATCCTTTAAAGAGAGATCTTTTGCTATCTAGTTCTTTATTTGAAAAAATAGGATTAACTTGGATCATTTTCAAGTGATCCTCCTATAATCCAATCATCCATCTTAGCATTCATAAAGAGAAATTCATAACAATAGGGATGGTGGAAATAAGTAATATTTAAGCCATAGATGTGTTGTTGGATCCACCCATGGGGGTCCCAATATCTACATGCCATTTTAGGGAAGCCATAATTATTCCTCTTACCTCTAACATCTCAAATATGTTTCCTTATTTGGTATACCATGTTTTCAATTGAAATTTATCTTCAAAAGAGTAAGCCTTTCTTATGCTTGGCCAAGTCTTCCTCAATGTTATTCCATACCTAGAAATAAATCTATTTTTTTTCCAACTTGTCAAGTACATACTTTACGAGACATATGGGATCTACCTTATTTCGTAAGACCATGATGATATTAATTTCTAGGTACATGAAATAATCTCCCTTTCCACTCAAATTCTTTAGAATGTTCTCTCTAAGCTAATTCATAGGTGAACCATGAATGGCTTACCACACTTGTGGGTAAACATCTTTGCATATTTTGACCATATGCTTATGGTAAGCATATATGTGCATGAATTGAAAATGGTCACAAATTCTATTTTTTATGCAATATATGGCTAGATCCAATAGATTTCCCTAATCCTTGTATCACATCCCCATGATTACATCAACCAAATATAACATCATAAAAATGTCTCCCATGGGGGTGGGACATTTATCTTTGTGTAGAATCTGCTCTCTCAATATCAAACTAATTACCTCCCCTAAAGCATAAGTAATATCATGTGATAGCATCATATGTAGTAATGACACCCAATCTAAATTTATAAAATAAATGCTAGTCATACCATATAATCTATTGAATAAGGTCATACCTATCTAAATTCTCATTTTGAATTTATCAATTAGAATCACCCCCTTTAGCTTTATTCCTTGCTAGATGATGGACTGGCCTAGGAGCAACCATGAGGAGAGCACCTTTGGGATTGATGTTTTAGCTTTGAATTATACCCAAGTATGACTTTCATAGTAGACATCTATTATAATGAGGGATAGATATATTTGAAAGTCATTCATAGAGATACACGTGAGCATTATGTCATCACAAGAGTGCAAGATGTAGGCATATTATGATATTTTTGCATTAAAAAAAATACTTGAATAAGTATATACATGGCATGAACTATATTTTTGATGTGGAAAGGTATAACCCTTGGTGATTTTATGCCATAAGTTCTAGAACAAATATTCTTTCTACTAGTACTATCTCATCTTCTAGTGAACACATATCAATTAAATCAATAGCCTTCCATAGTTATGAGTAATTGTGATACTTATCTTGAAACACTTCCACGTCAAATACCATATCCTTGAATTCTATATGATACTTGATTGATAATGTAGATGGAGGATTTTTACCTTGAAATTTCCTAGATGAGGAAGCCATAGCTACGTGTTCATGCTTGTATCCTACTTAATGTGCTACATGTTATATATACCTATATATTGATGCAATTGACTCAGCTCTAGCTTGATTGTTGCTCACTGTATACTCTTAAAATTAGAAACTAAGGCTCTTGATCATTGTTTAAATATTATAATGTTTCAATTACAAGATAACTTGGATGTAAACGATGTCTTCAATGGCCACATATCATCTATATAGCATATTGCATTGAATACTAGTTCATGCAATATTAAATATACAATGTTTAGTTTTCAAACTTTATAGTTTGAGTTGGTAGGTGCCTTTAGCACATATGAAATAGGAAATATTATATTGTTATTTAGCTAAGTATGACACAATTTCAATAGTGTTTTCTATAATAAATCAATTAGGAGCTTAGTGTCGATAAAGTGTTTTTAGGTCTATGTTCATGGATAATTCTTGTAGGGAATTGTTTCGAGAAAATTATCCATGGTAATTGTTCTAAAGTCATCCTTTCATTATGAAAAGGTCCAAAAAAAATTATACCAAGGGGTTAATTCATGGATAATGGGTATTTTCAAACTCTCCAAAGGGTACTTTTGGTCTGAAGGGTTCACTTCGTAGGGAATTTTGTCCACGATAAAAGTCACAAAGGATCTACTTCATAAATGTCAAAGGGTACTTTTGAAATTCCTAAAGGGTAGTTTTAGAGGGTTTAAGGTCACCTTTGATCTCTGAAGGGCACTCTCATATATATAACAATCACTTTAAATGTCCCTAAGGGTAAGTAGTCTCTTTTAAAATGCCAAAATGTGACCTTCAAAATATCTGAATGGTCAGTTCAATAATTCTAAAGGGCATGTGCCTTTTAGAGGAATTATTTTAGGGATTTTAATTCAATACAAAATTTACAAAATAATAATTCCAAAATAAATGGTTTAGGGCAAAGGATCCTTCAAAAAGGTCTTGAAATAATTTTGAATAAAATGTATAAAGGAATTGGTAAAGGCATGGAATAAATTTTTTGAAGAAAGGGTGAAGGTAAATCATAAAAATGTCAATAGAATTTTGATGGGAAAAGAAGCTACAATAATTCTTCCAAAGGATACTCCCACAAAACCTAGAGGGTAGGTTGGGATAGAAAAGGCACTTGGAAAAGCTTCTGAAGGGAAATTCCAAAATGCTAAAGGGTAGGATGCACACAATATAAGGGTATGTGCCCTTAAAAAATGGTTAAAAGGGGGTAAATGGGTTAGTTTAAAAAGGATAAAGTGATGGTTAGCAAAGTTCTAAATGGTAGTTGAAAGGAAAATAAAGGTTCCACTTCAAGGCAAAAGTTTACTTAAAGGGTCTACTTCATGAAGGTTAAAGGGTAGTTCCAAACATTTGAAGGGTATTCTTATATGGCTAAGGTTCATTACAAAAGTTTTAAAGGATAATTTGGATAGGGTCAAAGGGATAATCCATCAAGAATTTTTTTTAGGGAAAGTGCATGTGGTCTAGAATACCTTAAGGCAAAGAGTCCATAGACCAAATTCTTTCAGGAGAATTGTTTTGGATGAAAATTTTGCAAAACATTCTCTAAAAAAAATAAGGTTTTCCAATCAATAAGACCAAAAAAATAGGACTAAATATTTCTTAAATCATAACATCAAATAAGATAACCTTTCAAGAAGACCACAAGATCTAGCTTGAAGACTATGAACATGAAGAGTTTACCTACAATACATAAGTTAGTCCCATAAACACAATCCCAATATCATCTGCCAAAAAAGTGAAATATCTCATAGACTTCCCAAACCTTGCATAAACATATGAATAAGGTTCCTAATCAAAGATAATTTTTTCAAGAAAGGTGGGTCCCCAATTCACTATAGAAGAAAGGGGGTGTTGTGTACAACAAATGACAACTTATAGGTGGAATATTCTTGAGTATTCCAAAACCTAGAACTTTATTTCACAATCATAAATTAATCTTGAAGTGTGCCATAGAAGAATGCTTAAATTAGAAACATGAAATAGAATCTTAAGTAGATTCATACAACATACTTGATTTCTAATTTTCTTAGATTTGTTTGTGTCAAAACATGTAGTTATTTTAACTCCTACTGTGATGGGTTTTTCAAAATCTTTGATGGGGCTATAGGTTTCATTCTAGTATCCATTGAAGTAAAAAACAAGGGAAGCTCAGGGATTGCTCTACTATCAGTCATATGTCCATAGTCGAGATAGAGATACCTTGAGCTCCTCTTCTAATTCCAATATTTTTTTTATCATAATGCATGATACATTGACCTTATTTCATCATTTGAACCCTTTTATTTTCTTTCAATTTCATTTTGCCCTTTAGAACTCATTGATTCTTTTATTTCTTTTCTATTATCTTATTGAGTTCAAAATAATGGAAAAGAGAGAAGAAGAAACCCAGGTGACCTAGTATAATTAGAAAATAAATTACTACTAGAATGTCCTTGTCAACTAAATCTAGACCCAAAATTACCATTTATAATAGGTATTTATCATGGTAAGTACATGGGATCTAATAAAATAAGAAAACTTCCTAAATTTGTATGAAGTACTTTAAAAGTAGATTCCATATGCCTGATAAAATTATTCAATTATGAAACCATTCAAAATAATCCATGATTACCTACCTTCATCCTAAAAACTCAAAAACATAGGAATACACATGCCTTATAAACTAGTCTCCAATGTGTTAGAATTTTTAATTTCCCCTTTTTCACAAGTCAGTTGTTTTGGATTTTAGCTTTAGAAATAATGTGAGCAATCATAATTTTGAATTCCAAAAAAGAAAAAAAAAGATGACTAATCTAAAAATCAATAAATCTAACCTAAGAGAACTTTGAAACCTATTCTATGAAATCAAGGAACTAAAATCATGAAAGACTAATCGAAGAAAACCAAGCTACTGAAAAGCAAGAAAATTAAACTAGAAAACATTGAAAATCCATTCTAGAAAGCATGGAAATATACTCTAGCATGAAATATAATCTAGGTCTACTTCTAAAATTATTTGAATCCTCTCAATTAGTAATATCCATAAATAGAATAACTCTGAAGTAATGCTTTAAGACCTATCAATTAACTAGATATATAAACTCATTGCCTTAGATGTCTTTCAGATGAAACACATTATTGCCCAGGATCTCTAAAATATGATATGGTTTGATCCATAATGGATAAAAATTGTCATGTTATCCTTTATTTTCAAGGGATTTATCCCATAATAATAAAAGATCTAAAATTCTAAATGCTTTGATTTTTTCTCTTTTATCAAAACACCTTTTAACTAAATCTTGGTGTTTGCTAAATTTCTATAGATCTTCTATTATTGAATCCTCAATCTCTATTATGTCAAGCAGTGTTGATTCCAATTTATCAGTAGGTTCCATGTAATCTTGTATGAACTGATAAGTGGGCAGCTTCAATGTGATAGGAAAAATAGGTATGCATCCATATACTAGTAGGTAGGGTGAAGATTTTAAGGCTTACTTGTATCTCATCTAGTCTGTCCAAAGAGTATACTTTAATAGATTATGCTAGTCTTTAGGCTTATCCCTGACTAACTTCTTAATCACCTTAATCAAATTTTTATTCATTGACTCAGTTAGTCAATTTTCTTGAGGGTAGTGGTTGGAAGTTGATCTGATTATAATTTGATTATCATGGGCCTACACAGTGAACTCTATTGATATAAATGTTGGTCCATTTTCACACACCAAAGAGATGTGCATGCTAAATCTAGTAGTAATGTGTTATTTTAAAAAAAAATCACATCTTGTGCTCTACTATTATTTATGGCAACTACTTCTATTTATCTAGTATAGTAGTATATGGTTGTAAGCACAAATATATGTCTAGCTAAAGAGTTAAGGTTGATTACACCAATGAAGTCCAATCCATACTATGAAAATTACCTTCCTTTCAAATCCAGATATAGAGGCATGGCTACATGAAACTCCCTTTTGGATAATTATTGACATTCATAACAATTCGTAATGTACATATGAGCATCCTTGAAGATAGTTGGCCAATAATAGCCTAACCTTAATATTTTATGGCATATGGTGTTGCCAACTGGGTGACCACTACCTATATTTTGATGTAAATTTTCTAGGATCTCCTTTGTTTCTTCTGTAGATAAACACCTAAGATATATACATTCATAGTTCCTCTTATAGAGAATTCCATTTTTCATCATGAAATGAGAAGCTATTGGCCTTAAATATCTCCTCATTTCTCTATTATATTTTAGGGAACAAGTTCCCATAAGTAAGTATTGAATTATGTCTGTATACCACTTATCTTTAGAAACTTGTGCCTCACATACCTATTCAAAGATGATTTGGGGATTAGGATAAGTCATGAACTAAATAATTCCTTGTCATTTGATGATCTTTGTAGGCCTGATTTCTATGTCAAACTTTTGGATCTTGGCCATCCACTTTTATTGACATTTTTCAAGCTCATTTTATGACAAGGTGAGCTTGATAGTAAGTTCTGGGACAACACCAATGGTCTTATTCCTCAAAATATAAAGTCTAAATTTATTCATTTCTTTGACAAGGGTGAATATCTACTTGTTGATCATGGAGTATTTGAGCTCTACATCCTTAAGATTTATGCTCATGAAGGCAATCACGTGCTTAGTTTCATCCTTATTCCATGTGATAATGACAGTAATTGTGTGTTCAAAATAAAAAGAGTATTGATAAAAATCCTTTTTAAAGTCTAGATTGATTAATATTTTAGCTTGTGATATTGTATCCTTGGTGTCCTAAAAAGACTTTTTGGCTTCAACTATCCATTCTATCTTAGCATCTTACTTGAGCATGGCATTTAGGGGTTTGACAATTTTTGTGAACCTTGACATAAATTCCATGATGAAGTCAATTTTTCCAAAGAAAAATTTTAGCTCTTTCTTACTATTTGGCTACTGGATCCTTGAGATTGCCTTGATTTTTTTGATTGATGGTTATCCTATCCTTAGTGATGATGTTTCCTAATAGTTTACCTTTAGATATCTGAATTATGCTTTTCTTTAGATTTACTAAAATGTCAAATATTTTACACCAATCAAATATAGACTACAAGTGAGATATATGATCCTTTCTATTGTTTTAAAATATTATGATATCATCCATATAAATAATTATACATTTCCTAGTCAATCCCTTGAAAGCATGATCCATGGTGTGTTAAAAGGTAGCTCTTGCATTGATTAGGCCAAATGACATCCTTTTGTGTGCATAAGTTCCCCATTTCATGGTAAATGTAATCTTCATTTGATCCTTAGATTGCACTAATACTCAATTGTAACCTAAAAATCCATCTAAAAATGACATTATTTCAAAACTATTTACAATTTATATTACCTCATCTAGTGATGATAGAGGGTAATTATCTTTCTCAGAATATTTATTTAGGTTTATGAAGTCCATGTATATTCTAATTTTGCCATTCTTCTTCCTTACCAGGACCAAATTGGCCACCTACATGGAGTGCCATATGGGGAAGATGATTTTAATACTTAATAAATTCTTGACTTCCTTCTAAATAAGAGGCTCTAGAATAGGGTTTACGAGCCTTTACCTTTATCTAAAGGGTTTATGATCATTCTTGAGGGGAATGGTATGAGTGATGACCTAAGGGGTATACAATTATAAATCATCATATGTCTAGGAAATAACATCCCTGTACGGAGAGATCAAATGCTTCATTCATTTCGTTTCCTCGGGAGTAAAACTAAGACCAATATTGACATAATATGGATTATGTTTATCTCCCATATTTTCTCTCTTGAAGTTTGATTTTTTAACCTTGAGATGCCAGAGTTACTATGCCTAAGGATCCAAATCAAAAATCCTTTCTAAGGAGACTAAGCCAACTGGTATTTTATTTTATCAAAGTTGGAGAATGCCTTCTCCATCCATTTTTTCTTGACAAAGGTGATTGACATCCTTGTCATCGATGATTTGTAACTTAAAATCCCCTAAAGTAGTTAATAACTTGATGATCTACTGGTCATCATCAAAAACATGAAAGTTTTCTACATTATTTGGGGTAGAAGGATAAGGAACCAATTTAATAGAAAATATTTTTACCTTGGATTCCTATAATGGTTCTAGATGGCAACAATAGTGGCCAGTGAATTAGTGACTTGATTTTGTTCTATTGAGAGTGATATTATATTGAAAGTTTTAAGGATATCAATTAAATACCATGCTCTATGCTTATACTTATTCAAATACAATAACTTGTACTGGTATTTATTTATTATTTGGTGAACTACTAGTTTAGAGTCCCCAAATACTTTTATCTATTTTGTATTGTTCTTAATCATAAATTGTAGTCCTAAGATTAGAGCCTCATACTCAGCTATGTTATTTGTATAAGGAAACTACAATCTATACATAGCTAAAATATTTTTACCATGAGGATCAATTAGTTCAATCCCCACACCTAATCCTTCCTTGGACTTGGGTCCATCAAAATGCATTATCCATCATTTATTTAAACCTTTAAGATCTATGTTTTGCACTAAATTGTGAGTGGTAAAAGTATAAATGCCTAATGAAGGAGAATCATACTTTACCTCTTCATTATTAACATTGTATTCAATGATGGGATATTTCATTTTGGGATCTCTATCAATTCTGATCTAATTTGTAACTCCTCTTCATGGAATCCAAACTTGTGAGAAGTCTATGGAAAGATATCCATTAATTATTTTAGACCAGTCTCTATTCAATAATAATTCATAGCCTTCCAGTATATCCACTACTAGGATATTGATAGTCATCTAGACCCTATGTTTTTATGCTATTTGAATATGTACATCATTGAATTATCACACTATTGGTACTACTATCTTATCTAGTTGAGAGACTAATATTTTTGAAGGGCTAGGAGTGAGACTAAGATTTTTACATATAGAAGTAGGCATAACAATTATAAATGCTCTATAATCAAGTAAATAATTATGAATATTCTTACTAAATGCTCTAATGGTAAGAAAAAATGGTGGTATTTTGGGCTTACTCTTGTAGATGACATTGGTATCATTCACTTTCACTTCTCTAATTTTGTTTGAAGTTGTTCTAGTTTTCTCCATAGGCATCTTTCTAGTGATAGACTTCCATATCAACTCCTTCTATTTAGTGATTTGGGATAACTTGTGTAATGTGATATTTTATTTTATTTTCCTCATATCTTCCACAATGTTATATCCTCCATGTTTATTTTATTCCTCCTTTCTTGGTATTATATAGTTCCCCTTTGGAGGGGTAGATTATTATCTACTTTTGGGATAGGCAGAATTGTTGTGGCGTTTTGAGGAGTCAAGGTGGTAAGTAGTTACTTATTCCTCAAGTTGTATGTACCTCTCCAAAATTTATGAAAGGCATGAACTTCTTCTAAATTATGTTCTATTTCATTGTCATCACCTGAGAAAGGGAATTCATGAGTCTTAAAGAACATGTTTGTGCTAGTAGATCCAAGTTCTTGATGAGATTCTAGTGGATTATTCATTTGATCCTACCTAGTCACTTCCCTCTAAAATATCTTGAATGTTATACAAATCTCAACACAATCAAGATCACCATATTGGGGTGTATTGTGTATCTTACATCAATTAGAGAGATATATTTAAATAATGTTGATTTCTAAAATATTGTCAGATTGATCCATATTAACTATAGGCCTATTAAATGGCTTGTTATATCTTTGGAACTTAGTGTTTTGGTTTCTCATATAAGTATTGGTACTACCCAACTTTCATTATATATTAAAAAAATCATTACTCAATTTCTAGACCATCTTCTAAATAGAATCTAATTTGGATTTTGTGGAATTCACACCTTATATAATATCTATAGGAATCATAATAGCATGTTGGTTCTATTGGTAACTATTACTTGTCACATGATTATTTAAATAGTTGAGGTTTGGTTGTTTTGTTTGCATTAATGGAGGTAGTGTGTATGTTGATTCTAATTATATACCAAAACATTCTAATTCATAATTGGTATTGGGTTAAGCATGGGCATTTCATTATTGAGGTTAGTATCCTAGGTGTCTTTGGATTGAGCTATCTATTGATGCTAATGACTTCATATTGGCAATAAGTGTTCTCCTCAAGAACATAGTGGTAATAGGATCTAAGGAATTTTTGTACATTTTAAGTTCTAAATTTAGTTTTAGTTTGTACCCTAGGGTCAACTAGCTATACATATTTTTCCATCTTGCATTGAAAACATAGATAGGCTCATTAGGTTCTCTCTTCATGTTGGTGAAGTGTTGATATACTAATCTAGGATTGGTGACCTATCCAAACTATGTAAGAAAAACTATTTGAAAATCTGAACAATTGGTGATGGATTTTTTATTTATTTAAATACAAATCATAAGTAGCATCCATTAAATTAAAAGGGAATAACTAACATTCAACATCTTCATCCACTACATTCATCAATATTAATGTAGCTTTAACATATTTAATATGCTCTTATGTGATCATTAGCCTTAAACGAGAAAAGGATGGTAGATATTTTTTAGGGTTTTAAGGTAAATAATACACATCCCTTGATATGGAATGGTAGATATAACTAATTAGGGCTACTACTGAGCCATTGGTTGATTAAAAAAAAAAGGGTTCCTTATAGGCAAAGGGTGCACTAGTGGAGGTGGATTGTTCTGAACTAGAGCTATTAGCACAAATCTAGGTATCTTATGGTTTATTGAGGGTGATACTGATAAACCAACCTAGGAACTGGACTTGGTCACTCTCTTAGGTGACTCTAGTGCAGCTCTATGTAAGGAATAACCTCTATTATTGGGAAGAAATTTAGAACTCCTTTTATCACTAGTGAAACTATTGATGTGGGTTTTATGCACACCACAGCCCTAATAAGCTAGCCTTTAACATTTTAAGATCTCATTGAAGTTAAAATCTACTCTAGGGCATGAGTTTTAGGTATGTGACTTTAACAACCTATTGATGTAATAACTATTAGGGTATGCATGTTGTTAATAAGGTTTTTTTTGGGTGAAGGTATGGATCTCTAACAGAGTGAATTCCTACATGAGTTGGAGGGATGGATAGACTCTAATATAAAGTGGGTAGATATTCAATAAAACACAAAAAAAATATGGTAAGGTAAGGCATAAAATAAATATCTATGGGTTATAGGAATTACTCCCTGGGTTGGTTTTTAGATAGACCTACATTTCCTTAAAACTAGTGTCAATTGTTAGTAATGATTATGCACATGTAAACATGGATAACTTTGAAGTCTAAGAGAACAAGGATACAAGAAGTCCACTAGACTTAGAAAAAGTTTTCTCCTATCGAGGTTGTTATTACACACCCTTCAATTAAGATATTATGGCTCAGGCTAATGGATTATCTAAGGCAATGATAGCATACACTTAGAAGACTACACCAAGAAACACCAATACACATCCAAAAAATATGATTCAAATTAACTTGACTATTTCAACCAATACATTTAATGATCTTCAATATCTATTTCACATCTAAGATTATCATATCAATTAGAATATTCAAGAATCTATTTATAGTGTTAGAAAACTAATGATTATTGAAACAAAACAACTATAGGAATAACAACTAATAACATGAAATGGGAAAGAAAATACTCAAACACATTTTATATCAATCAAATTTTCTTGATGCTCTTCTATTCAAATTTTTATGACTTCAAGAAAATAAAGTTGGGTGATAAAAATATTTATAGATCTTGGGGAAGGAGTTGTCTCATCCTCCAAGTCTATGTATGATTGTTATATGTAGCAGTTAGAACATGTATTTCTAACTATGGTAAAAAAATGTTTAAGACAAAAAGCTATAAATAGATAAATTGCCTTTACAAAAGCATGGAACATGTGAATGAGAAAATTAAAAAATAAATTTTACAATGATTCATATATTTTTACAAGGGATCTAAATATACATTCCTCTAATATTTATACATGCATATGGCTAAGGTTATGTCATCCAGAGTGTTGCATGGGCTTTATTAGGAGTCAAAAGTGGAGTAGAAACTGAAGATGTATCTCCACTACTAGAATTTTTCTTCTTCTTCACCTCATTATCCTCAAAGACTTTGTGTGTTGTTGTATGCTATTGATGAATAACATCAAAGTTAAGAAATGAAGGTTGGTGAAGTCTCTTTGTTATCTTGAGGATTCTTAAATGTTCATCCTTAGTAAGTTAGAACTTACTTTTGAAAATCTCTACTTCAATCACCTTCCTTCTTACCTAACTCAACTCAGATTCTATCTTCTCCATCACCAAGAATTATATGATTTGCTTAAAATTATTGGTGGCCTCCTAAAAAATATTATCAAAATTGATTCTCCTAATCAACTTACTTATATTATCTCTTACCTTAGACAATTTCAACTCACAAAAAATTTGGAGGAGTTGGGCCTCATGCACTTGATATTTTGGAATTAAGGCTACAATTGACTTAAATCATTCCTTCACCTACTCATGTTAGATGATAACCAAGTTTAAGGCATTACATTCCTTAAATGTAGTCATTAGATCAAGGTGGATATATAATGTGTTACCTATGTAAGCAACTAGCATTTTAAGCCTGGTGTTATCCTAAGCCAATGAGCCATAGAGTTTTTTTGATTTGTTCATGTGAGGTGACATCTCAACCTTCATAAATTCCATGGCCTCTAAATAATTATATCATTTAGAAATCATCTCTCTGACCTCAGATTTAATGATTGGAGGAATGTGTAAAATGTTAGATTATACCTTGAACTATCTAATTTGTGCGTTCAATTAATATTCCTCCTTCTCTAGCTCCTAATGAGCTAACTCAATTCCTTCATGCAAGACCACCATGACATACTTGTGTGCTTAGACTAGGTATACAAGATTCGCTTCATACATTAACTACCCAAATTGCTTGTTTTGTCTTTTAATGAGGGAGAACACTAGTTATTGTTCTTCAATGATGATGCATGTGCCCTAGTCATCCTTTAACCTCCTATTCCTTACTCTCTATATTGAATCAGTTGAGGGGTCAAAAAAGTGGACAAAAATGGTAGCTCAGTGACCTTGTAGCTAGGATTTTGACTCCTCATGTCTATATCCCAAGTTAGAATATTGTGGGGTGCCTCAATAGTTGTAACAATAATTTCTTGCTTAGCCTCCTCTTTTTCTTTCCTCTATTTTTTACTAGATTTGGTCAAGACGTCAGGAAAGGAAGGCCATATTATTTTTGACCAATCCACTCCTCCAACTTAAGGAAGTGGGTGGACAACAAAAATGTGAGGTTTTTCTTTCCTCCCCCTACTTGTGCTAGTTATTGTGGTTTCTTCTATATAAGTGGAAGTGGGTAGTAAAATGAAGAGTTGTGTAGACTAGATATGAAGTTGGGAGGTGGCTAGAGCAGTCTAAACTCTCCTCATTGCTTTATTTTTTTTGGTGAAATCTCATTATATAAGTATTAGTAGGTATATAAGGAATAACCATGAGAAATAGTGTGGTAATGATAGTGGAAGGATCAATGGTGGTTTTAGAAATGGAATGAATGGATGAGGTAGAGGGAATGGGGGCTTCCACAGAAGAGATAGGTGATAAATCAATAATGGTAATTGAATCCAAAGGAAAATTGGGGAAGGTATGAGTAACTTGAATATGAATTTCAATAGGTCCTCCTTAAAGGCTTAGAGGCTTGGCCTCTTCCAACTCAGCCTCTTCATCTGAATCATCTACTAGGTCCTTGATGATAACTTCATCTCCTCCACTTAGATATGATCTCTAGGGTGGAATACACAAACATTGATATGTATGCATTATGGGGCTACCTATAGGAGTCTTAGGAATTTTTTTATAGACCAAAGGGGTCTTTTCTTAAATGTGTAATCCCTAGGAAGTAGATTCTACTTCTTGTAGAGTAGCCACCCCAGTAGATGAAATAATAGACATAGTGGGTGGCCATATGAACTAGAATAGTGTTGGAAGTAGGCATCTCTTACATCTTATATGACTTGTCATTAAAGTCCAAGTTGATTTCATATCCCCTTTTTAATCTTTTATGTGTACTAGGTTTAGAGAGCCAAGGCTCTTTCCTAACTAATTTCAATTTCAATTTCAATGGAAGTCCTTGGGATGAGGAAGCTTCTTGACCTCTAGATTGCCCTATCCAAAATTCTAAATGTTATAATCCTTTGAAGAGAGATCTTCTACTATCTAGTTCATTTGAAATAGTAGGCTAAGTTGTGATCATTTTCAAGTGATCCTCCTATAATCCATTAATTTGTGCTTGATCCAACACTTATTCATCCATCTTATCATTCATAAATAGAAATTCATAACAAAAGGGATGGTGGTAATAAGGAATGTTGAAGCCATAGATTTATTGTTGGATCCTCCCATGGGGGTCCCCATCTCTATGTGCCATTTTAGGGAAGCCATAATGATTCCTCTTACCTCTAAAATCTCCAATATGTTTCCTTATTTAGTAGACCATCCTACAAATTGAAATTAGGATTCCAAAGAATAAGCCTTTATTTTCCCTAGCCAAATCTTCCTCAATGTTATTCCATAACTAGAAAGTAATCTCTTGTTTTGCCAACTTGTCAGGTACATACCTTGAGAGACATAGGGGATCCACCTTATTTCCCTAGACCATGATGATAGTAATGTCCAAGTATAGGAAATAATATCCCTTTTCACTCAAAGTCTTTAGAATGTTCTCTCCAAGTTGAAGCATAGGTGAGCCATGAATGGCTTACCATACCTATGGGTAAATGTATTCACATATTCTAACCATATGCTTGTGGTAATCATATATGTGCATGAATTAAAAATGGTCACAAATTTTATTTCTTATGAAATTTATTTCTAGATCCTATAGATTTCCCAATTCCTTGTAATACATCCCCATGACTACATCAACCAAATATGACATCATAAAAAAGGTCTCCCATGGGGTGGGACATTTATCTTTGTGTAGAATATGTTATCTCAATCTCAAACTAATTACCTCCCCCAAAGCATAAGTAGCATCATGTGATAGCATCATATGTAGTAATGGTACCCAATTTAGGTTTATAAAATGGATACTAGTCATCCCATATAATCTATTAAGGACATACCTATCTAGATTCCCATTTCTAATTTATTAATTGAAATTTCCCCCTTTATCTTTGTTCCTTTCCAGGTGATGGATTGGCGTAGAAGGAACCATGAAGAGAGCACCTTTGGGATTGAGGTTTTGAATTTGAATTATACCCAAGTGTGCTTATCATAGTAGACATCTGGTATACTGAGGGATAGATATTTTTGAAATTCATTCCCAAAGATACACACGACCACTATGTTTCCACACGAGTGTTAGGGGTAGGCATCTTGTGATATTTTACCCTAAAAGATTAAATCCTTGAGCAAGTATATACATCGCATGACCTCTAGTTTTGATATGGTAAAGTGTAACCTTTCATGCTTATAGGCCATAAGTTCCTAAATAAATAGTATTTATGCCCATATTGTCTTGTCATCTAGTAAAACTATATCAACTGAATCAATAGCCTCCTAGAGTTGGGAATAATTATGATACTTATCTTGAAACACTTCTACATCAAAGACTGCATCCTTGAATTCTATGGAATCCTTAAATGATAATGTAGATGGAGGGTTTTTCTCTTAAAATGTCCTAGCTGAGGAAGCCAAAGTTTTGTGGTTGTGCTTGTATCCTACTCAACATGGTATGTGTTATGTATACCTATATTTTGATGTAATCAACTTAGCTCTATCTTGATCGTTGATCACTATATACTCTTTGATGTAAAAACTATGGCTCTCAATCACTATTTAAAAATGAGAATGCTTCAATTTCAAGATAACTTGGATGCAAATGACATCTTCAATGGCTACGTATCATCTTATAAGATCCTACAATTAATTCCAGTTCATGTGATATTAAATATGCAACGTTAACTTTTAAAACTTGTTAGCTTGAGTTGGTGGGTTCCTTTAGCACTTATCAAATAGGAAATATTTTATTTTTATTTGGATAAGTATGGCATAATTTCAATAATGTTTTCCATAATGAAGCACTTAGGAGCATAGTGTTGAAAAAGTGCTTTTGGGTCTATGTTTGTGGATAATTATTTTTGGGAATTATTTGAGGTAAAGTTTCCATGAATTTTTTGTCAACGGAGTCCTTTTATTAAGTAGAGGTCCCAAAAAAATTATCCTAAGGGGTTAATTCATGGCTAATGGGTATTTTAAAACTCCATGAAGGGTAGTTTTGGTCTAAAGGGTCTACTTCATAGGGCAATTTTTCCATGACAAGAGTCCCAAAGGATCTACTTCATAAATTTTGAAGTGTACTTCTAAAATTATTGAAGGGTCATTTTTTAGGGTTGAAGGGCACCTTTGATCTCTGAAGGACACTTTCGTATGGCTAAGGGTCACTTTAAAGGTCCCAAAGGGTAAGTATTCACTTTGAAAAGGCCAAAAGGTGACCTTTAAAATATCTAAAGGGTTAGTTCATGAAGTTCGAAGGGAATGTGCCCTTCAGAGGAATTATTTTAGGGATTTTGCATTGGGACAAAATGTCTAAAATACTAATTCTAAAGAAAATAGTTTAGGGCAAAGGATCATTTTAAAAGGTCCTAAAAGATTTATTTCAAGGGATTTATTTTGGATAAAATATTTGAAGGAATTGGAAAAGGCATGGAACAAAAGTTTCAAAGGAAAGGGTGAAGGGAAATCACAAAAATGCCTAAGGAATTTTGATGGGCAAATAAGCTAAAATAATTATTCTAAAGGATACTCACATAGAGCATGGAGGGTAGGTTCGGATAGAAAGGACACCTGGAAAATCTTATAAAGGGTAATTCTAAAATGTCAAAGGGTAATCCACACAAAACCAAAGGGTATGTGACATAAAATAAATGGTAAATAGGGGTAATGAGTTAGTTTGAAAAGGCCAAATGGCTAGTTAGAAAGGTTCTAAAGGGTAGGTGGAAGGAAAAAGTTTGCCCAAAGGGTCTACTTAGTGAAGGCTAAAGGGTAGGTCCATAATTTTGAAGGGTAGAATTATAAAACTAAAGGTCATTCCAAAATTTCCAAAGGTCAAGTTGGATAGGGTCAAAGGGATAAACCATCAAGAAATTTATTTTAGGGAAAGTGCATACAGTCTAGAATTCCTTAAGGCAAAGAGTCTATAAACCAAATTATTTTGAAAGAATTGTTTCAGATCAAACATTTGCAATAATTTATATTATAAGAATAAGGATATCTGATCAATAATCTTATAAAAATAGGATCAAAGATTTCTTGAAGCATAACATCCAAAAATATAACCTTACAATAAGACCACAAGAATTAGCCCAAAGATTATGAACCCAAAGAGTTTACCTATAATACACAAGTTAGACTCATAAAATAATTCTAATATCATCTTCCAAAAATGTGAAATATCCTATAGACTTCCTAAACCTTGCATATACATATGAATAAGGTTCTTGATTAAAGATCATTTTTTTCAAGAAAGGTGGGTCCCCATTTCCCTATGGAAAAAAAGGGGGGTGTTATGTACAATAGGTATAGTCCAAGTTTTCACAAGTTGAATTATAGATTTACTAATTTTTCTTAGTTTAACTTAGATTCATACCTATTTTCTCAGATTGGGGACATCATGTTTAGAATGTTCAGTCACATTTTTATTTTAGATGCATAGAAATAGATTATTATAACTTAGTCCAAAATTCATATGCTTAAATATCAAATTTGGGGGCATGTGTGTGGCAAATTATTTTTGTGTTCTCACTTATACACTAGTTGTTTAGATGGAATGACAAACTCCATTCATTATTTATATTTTTCACATTAGATAACATGTTATAAGTTACACACTAGATTCATGCCTTATTCCATCTACAATGGCTAGCATTCTTGAGTGGCCCAGAGTCACCTAATATACCTGAGTGTCCATATAACTAACATATCTAGTTAGATATCTCTAATTAGACATTTTCAATTACATCATGCAATTTCAATTTTAGATGCATCTGCTACACATGAGTATGAAATGATGGAGTCATAGTCTACTTGAGTTCCTGATCCACTCATATGTAAGGGTTGAGAATATCAATCCAATAAAATATATTCATAGGTCATGATCCACCAAGTAGAGGTGGTCAATGATGAATTCAAAATTGGATTGAGCTCCTAAGCCACCCACACATGATGATTGAGCAAGCCATCAACTCATTACAATTTATTCACTAATTGATCACTATATACATATACACATAGGTTATCACCAATTTTATGTATTGATTATCATGCCCAGTGAGGTGTATTCATTCCTTTCCTCTCTCTTATCCCTTTACTAAATTTTACTTATTCACTCAATTTTATCTTTGTTTTTTATATATATTAAATAAGGATTGATCTATACACATTTCATTTGTATGACATCCAATGGAGTATGCTTCACATATTCAAATATAGATTCATGGACTTATCCTCTTAGGTAAGTCTAGGTATGCTTATTTTTCCTTTATTTTAATCATTTTTATTTTTTACATTTATAGAATAAATGGGGGGTAATGTAATCACCTAAAAATGACACTTAAGTGCTAAGAGTGATACTTGAGACCACCTATCCCAAGCTTAGTCCTAGACCTATTTTAGGGCCTATTTTCACACTTATACATCCTTTGTGTAGAACACAAGAATCCCTAAACATCCCTAAATAATTCAAAGGCCCTCATTCTTACATATTGGCCTTTTGTGCCTCACATTCTACCATTTAGACACTAACACCATAATAGGGAGTATAGGGCCACATGGTGTTTGTGTCCCAATTTTGGTGCTATTTTTTTTTCCCTCCTTTTTATATAAATGTATATATTTTCAAATCTTAGACCACCTACAATTGGCCTAGACCTCTTTTAACACCTGTACAAACACCAAAATAATATATATACATGAATTTTATCCCTATCACCACTAGATGGAAATTAGATGCAAATCACACATACAAAATCAAAATAATTTGTGGATAATTAAGGTTATAAATTCAAATTATTCATGACTTATACATACAATAATATATAGCATTCCTAAGCTCATATTACTTATATTTACAATCTCAAACACATTCAAAGCACTCAAGTCTATAATCATACTAGATTCACTTGCACTTGTGCCATCAATTAGGTTGTGAGAAATACATCAAGATTGATCCCTTTTCACAATATTGGTATGTAGGAAACTCTCATCATAGTGAGGTATTGATGATTTCTAGCCTACCCTACTAACAAACAAACTTTATTAATTATATCAAATATATGCCTTAGTAACATAGAGGCTTAGGTGTTTCAGGGCCCCTTCAAAACCTGCTTTTACCTCTAATCTAAATCTAAAACATAGAGGCTTAGTTTTTTCTCATAAAATTAAAAAAATATGTCATCTACAAGGTTTTATAATTCATTTAGATAGGAACAAGTTTGATATACCTAGACATAAGTGCACCTGAAAGCTTAGAATAGTTATACATAAATGACACTACCACTAAAATAGTAATTAGTTCACTACTATTTGGAATGGATTTTGACTCCTAGATCATGTTTGTAACACTTAGACCAATCTATGCCTTATTTTTTAACCTCCATATTATTTGTCTCAATCATTTTCTAGCTAAGTTATTATTTAGATTATGTATTGATATTTTTAAAAAGGTCAAATTTAGTCAATTTTATAATAGATCGGTGGTTATATTGATTGCATACTTCTACCCTAATTTACTATACTAGTCCATTTAATAACATAATATTTATATTCCTCCAAGTCTTAAAAGGTTAAAACACTTCCTCACCCATGGAATGATTATAGAAAAAAGGGTTAGAGGGCTCATGATGTCGATCTACCCCAAGGAACCCTTTACCAATGGGTGTTGACTACATATCTAATACTCTAAAGAGGGCCTAAGACTTATGTTATTATCCCTTATGTGTTGTATTATATGTGCATAAATATAGAATGTGTGATAAATAAGTATATAGAGTGAACAAGCTTGTAACTTGGAAAATATGGCTCATGGGATGCTCCTTTAGTTATTCAGACCTATATATGGGTTATACCTATGAGTAATATTGAAATAAGAAATAATAGGGAAGCTTTCGTCACTTTAATTCATGATTGAGTACTTGTGATAGGTTGACTTTTGAGTTCCTAGTTATTTTATAGGTGAGGAATGAATAAGGATTGATCATGAATATATACAAATCCTTTCAAAAAATATCTAACATTAAATAACTTAGGTAGATCATAAATACATGTTATAATTGGAAATTTTATCATTAGGGCAATGGACACATAATTTTGTATAAGACACGTGCATCAAATAGGTGTCTGGATAGGACATAAGTGTCTAGGAAATTTAAAGATAAGTACAAGTCTAAATCTTGAAGAGGATGATAATAAGTAGGTTTATAGAATTTTGAGTAGCATATAAGGTTTTCTCATTAGAATAACATATTTTTTGACTAAAAGATAAGTAATAGGCACAAGAGATAGTGGATGTGAGTATTTTTGTAGGAAGAATTTATAATAATTTAAGTTTATAGACATAATAAGTACTTTCCAAGTATACAAGAGTGAGGTTATATATAATTTATATCTAGTATCTATGGTTTCCCACTTTAATCTAGTAATGAAATTTCTAGTTTAAATGAAAATAAATGTATACCTCAGTGTGTATAATATACCTTTCCTTTATGTGAGTCAAAATTGAATCCTTTATTATTTCCTGACCTAAAACCAAGAGCATGTTCTAGTATAAAATCATTAAATATAATATGAAATCAAAATAATTTTAAATGTTTGAAAGTAAAGCGATCAAGGTTAGGAGTAAATGTGTATCGATGCGACCATCTTGCCTTTTGTACATTTGATTTAAGAAGATGTTTCATTATGAATCATTAAAATTTAGATTAGGAAAAACTTAAAACCTAAGATTGTGTGTGTGTGTGTGTGTGTGTGTGTGTGTGTGTGTGAGGAAAAATTACTCCAAACCTTGGAGAAAAGGTGAGTTTCCACTTGACCATTGATATTAACTCAAATATACAATCTAATCATACTTATAACTTAGTGATCATGAGTGATATAATAAAATACCACTATATATATAGTGAAGCTAGATGATTTAATTGAGACTAACTTATAAAATTGGTAAGATTGAGTGATTTAATCACCTCAAACTTGTTAAAAGGTGAACCAACTACTGTAATAAATTGACTCAATAACAATCCATAAAATTCCATCTTGGTGTATGTTAAATTCCATAGAATTATTTTAAATCTAAAAATAATTTTGATTTTTCAATTTAAGGTGATATTTTTCATGGCATATGCATCTCATATATGTCTCAATATGAAATATGGGTATTAAAATGGTACCAATGTATATAATTTTTCCAAAAATGTGTATCTTAATCATACAACTATGTAATTTCATCAAATTGAAAATTTTCAAGTGTGGAATACATGTTCTAATGACATGTCCCCACTAAAATATAAAATTGAGAATTGCTTTAAGTATGGATAGCATGTTTCTAAAACATTTCACCACTTAAATTTGAAACTTCAAAGGTGTTAAAGCCATGACTTTTTGACATGCCCCCATTGATATTTTACCCTTTTAAAGTGAGGGGAATTATAAATAGGTATTCACCTTACCTCAAAAGGATAATATAACTATAGAATCTATGAATGTATCATGTAGGATATAGGAGATAGATGTCTAGGTAAATATATAATTGAATCACATATAATGTGATCATATTAAGGCTTAAAATTCATGATATAGATCATGGAAACATCTATATAGTAATATTACAAGTTCAATAAGTAATCAAGTACATACATAAGATCACTCAAACAAAAATTAAAAGACAATGGTACAAAGGGACCTAAATCAAGGGGCATGTTTAAATTTTGAACAATCAAAGGGACATTACTTATCCAAATTTCCACAAGAAAATAAATGACATATTAAAATGTCCATACAACATGTAATAAACTATTAAAATGTAAAAGTAAGCAAACAAAGGCATATGGGATACAAAAAATGGAACATATTCAAATGGTCAAATAAACAAGATAATAGAAATCAATGTAAGACACTCAATGAGGTTCACAAAATGAAATCATGAAACAAAAAAAACCGACATAAACACATCATACTAGTCATGTGTTAGTAAAAATGTTAAGTACATATCATATCAAGTACACTATGAAAGATATAACTAGGTATAAATGCATGTGTAACTATATAAGATCAAACATGATGATAAAAAATGATCATATAATAATGTAACCTAGGTGTATCATGATCAAATAAGTGGATTACACCAATGTACATTATAAATGAGTAGAGGTAAGTCCCAACATCTGAAGGACATAGATCATGTGCCTAGGTATGCTTGTATCACACTCAAGATATGTGTGAAACATGTGTAATAGAAATAATGATATGATGTATACCAACATGTAATTAATGATATAGATGCCAATGAGCTAATAAAATATGTAAATACTAAAAATATTTTTATATTTTATATTTTATTTTATTTTTAGATTTTTTGAAACCAAATTAGTCCAAAAAGTCTTCAAATTCATGATCCATGGTGCTTTATAGTAGCCTTGTTTTCTAAAACTATTTATATTGATTTAATAAAATTATTATATATTTTATATTAAATATCTACCAAAAACTATGGGTATATACCTCTCATAATATCCATCATCTGTGATACAAGTTTCTTTGTTATCATGTTACAAAATAAGGTATTAACATGTGGCACTGATAGTTTCTTGCATATCGATCAACCAATGCTGGCCAAGATGCAAATTAAAATGTGTTTTTTGATCCAATACCCATGAAAAAATTATAATACCTTTGGTACACATTAAATGGGTAGTATAATGTACCAAAGAGATCTTAGAAAAGTTGGAGAATATCATAATTCATATATATTATGTCTCATCTATTGTAGTGTGGGACTATTGCAAGTTGAGTTCCAAGTGTTTATATCCTCCTTGATATATGTGTAATTAATACCATAAATATTTATATTAATGGTTAAGGATGAATTCATTGTCCATTTTTAAGGATGGGTCTCTTCTTTAGAATTGGAAGTATTAGGTCTATTTCATTTCTGGAGCACAACTTATATATGTACTTCACTCTTATAATTATGAATTTAGTTTTTCAATGCCTCAAAATGATTATTATGATGGTGGTTGATATAATTATAGTTAAAACATGGTAATACCTCTTTAGTAAAAAGTATACTACTTGATTTGTTCTTGTTAGGAGGTATATATATCATCCTATGCAAGTAACATAGAAAGTATTATATCCATGGCATATTGGTTTGTTGTGATATATAAATATTTTGTGGAGTCCTATGTGATACCTCCACATTATTTATGTGATTTATCTATATTTTACCCTTATAATTTTGAATCAATGTGTTTATCCAAGAGGGTTGTATGGAATAACAAGCATTTACATGTTTGTCTACTATTTTTGCTTTTCCCTTATCTTGATTTGGTTATGAGGCCTATGAAAGTGAACTTATCTTATATGTACCAAGACATATATGTGTGAATATATTATGTGAAATATGCTCAAGTGGATCAATTTTTTTGGTAATCTCTCATTTTTCATATCATAAGATAGATAGTCATCACTATCATAGTAATATGAAACACTGTCATATTTTTGCTTGGTATTAAACAATAAGCAAGCTTAAATATTTGATTTTAATGAATTTTAGGTATCATTGGTTCATTCGGTAATGGTTATTTATATTTATGTGCATCCATATGCACCTTGGTGTTTAGTTATTTAGTTTAATCTAGAGATAAAAGAGCCATTGCACTTAAATCAACTATCTAAAAATTTTGTATATTCTCAGGAAAAATGCATTGTTTAGTTGGAATCAATGTAAAGATTCTCTCTATATAAAAATGTATCATTTTAAAAAATTTGAAAGTTTCATCATCAACAGGAATTGCCAATAAGGTCACATCATGTATGAATTTTACACATCAATGTGGTGTAGATGGGATGGTTTCCATTGTATGTATTCAAGGTCCACCCAAAAGTAAATTATAATGTAATGATTGAGGAAATACATAAAAATGTATTTGGAATGATTTTTGACCCCAATGTCACATCCATGTGATTTCACCAACTGAAGGGTTAGGTGAATTATAAATTCCCTTTATATGCATAACTAATTTTATAAGAATATTGGTGTTATTACCAATGGTGGTTATGAAATTTTTATTAGAAATATTTAGGTTCCATCTATTATCAATGAAAACCTTTTTTATTTCATTTCTATATATAGTCACTTGTATGAGCAAAGGCATGTTTTGGTTAATAATATCCTTGTATGGTAAATTCATTAGATCAAATGTAATGAGTTTTGCATTGTTTTTTAGGTCTGTCATAATATTTTCAAAGTAATCTAGTTTAATATCTCTTTGAACTTGGGTATTACACAATGCTTAATATATGATATCCTTATAGATAGTGTATTTATTTATAAGTCAAGGATTGAGATATTAGAATGTGTGTTTCTCAATTGGTCAACAAGGTCATATCCCTTAGATTTGATCACAAGTTTTAGCTTAAGAGGGACCTATTGTATATTAACATGTGGCATATTAGGTTGAAACCCTTTACCTTTTTTATTAGTGATATCATGGACCATGTAATACATTATAATTTATGGAAAAATAATGGATGCAAGAAGGTGTCTATCACTCAAATAAGCTCTAGGTGTAACAAGTGGTTGAGATCAAACACATTAACATCTAGACACTAGATATATAGTGTTTCTTTCATTTTAAAACCATCTCATTATATTGAGAAAAATTCCTGTTTTGTTTAATGATAGGTTTGATTAACTAATTTTAATAATAAATCATAGAAATAATGATGAATTGGAGCCCAAATTGGGCTATAGATTCATCCATATTGCACATATTTCTAACAAATTGAAATCTGATTTTTAACTTGTAAATATAGTTATATCATAAATTAAAAATTAGAAATATAGAATCAGAAAACCCTAGATCATTTTTTTAGTCATATAAAATGTGAAAATTGCTATCTTGAGTGTGGCTTATGACACCCAACCCATAGGTCCCTCTTGCTTACTCTCATGACCCCTATAGAAACCTTTTCACTTAATCCCAATCATTCATAGGCTTCCAAAACCTCATTCTAGATCAACCAAGATAAATTTCCTATGATGATTACATCCCCCCAAGTCCCATACCTATAGGAAAATAGTGCCCAATTTGGACTATAGCAATAGACCCTAGGGTGTCTATTTTTGGTGCTCCTATCTAATTACATTTTTAACTCTAATAGTCATTTCATTTTGGTTCATATCCTTCTTCTTATCAACCTAACATGATACATTCAACCCATGACCAATAGACCTCTATAAAATTCCATTCAAATTTCATTTAGAAGGGGTTGACAAATATCATAAAGTAAGCAAGAATACAAGCAAGACTACTAAGGCATATTTCCATATTTTTAGCATATAACCATCTAATGCAGCTAAAACCTTATTCAAACCCTTACACTAACCAATAGCCACCTCAAGCACACCTAGTTTTATTATTTTGTATCTTCATAAACACTATTTCACAAAACACATCAAGTGGGAGAACTACATATGGTTTGATCCCTCTTTAGAGTATTGGTATGTAGGTAACATGCCTATACAAGGGGTGTGGATACATGTTTAATGAATCCTACACACACTAACCCCACCTCTTTCTCAAAGTTTGTCAAAACACAATGGATTCTAGGGTTTGAAGACTAAATCAGCTCTATAGGGAGTTCCATAGACATCCAACATCTAAAATTTCATAGGTAGGCTCACACAGGGACAATAAATAAAACCTAGAAAACTCAAGTCTCTAGGACAATAGTGGAAAATAACTATAGCGTTAGACCTTAGGGTGTCCTATTTTGGTACTCTTGTCCTTTCATAAAACAAAAACTAGATCTTGATTTGTGACACTATTCTAGTGTTGTACAATAAATTCCAAACCCTATCTCAATCATCTCAGTCTAATTTAAGATAAGTTATATTTCTCTTCACTTATTACTATTTTTAGAAAGGTTTAAATTACAATTAAATTATACAAATCAATAGCTTAATTATTCTAATATTATTTATTAATTTAATTAATTCACACCCTTAAATAAATTAGAAATAAGACTCTAATATTTACAAAACTGTTAAATCATTTGATGAACCTAACTTATTTTATTTATGCATAAAAACCTTAGAAACCCTAGGGTAAATTCTATTTTGATTTTTACAATATTTTTCTAATTTTTTCCTAGCATATTTAAATAAAAAAATTCTTTATTTTTTAAAATTCCATAGTAATTTTTAATTTTTATTTTTTTTTACAAAACCCTAGTTGCATATACAAGGTCTCTTTAAATCAATAATTTTCCAATAATTTTTTGATTCTTTACCTACATATTTAAATTATAAATTCACATCAAATGTTAAAATTTCATAGTAATTTTAAAACAATTATTATCATCCAAACCTTAGTTGCATATAGTAAGTCCCTTTAAATTAAGATTTTTTCAATAATTTTCTAATTTTTTACCTACATATTTAAATCAGAAATTCACATTAAATTTTAAAATTCCTTATTAATTTTAAAATAAATCATTTTTCAAAACCCTAGTTTCATATACTAGGTTCCATTTCTTTTCAGGTATCACCTTACATGTTTATGAGTTTTGTATCCTTTTTATGCATCTTCCAATTTATTGTTTTTAAGAATTTACATTTCCTTTATTCAGTACTTTCCTTCCATATCACTATGCTTATTACAAATTATTACAAAAAAATCAATATATTTTTAATTTGTTTTCCTACTTTAACAATGGCCCAATACACCGTTTTTGACAAAATTGATAAGAGGGAACTTCAAGACCTTTTAACTAAACATCCTAATATGCAAGATGGCATGCTTAAAATAATACAACAACAACAACAAAAAGTGAACAATGGTCAATCTTCTCAAACCATAGAGTAATAATTTGAACATGAGACTACAGGGGAAACTATGTCTCAACAACCCCATATAACAGTCTAACCTTCCTTTGAAGCACCACCAGCTAAAAATAGTACATCTTTGTCTCATGATGTGGTAAATATTATGTATGAGATAAAATATCTTCAATCCAAAGTGTTACATATTGATTAAGGTGCTTCTAGACCTACACTAACCTTGGATTATTTTGATCTACTTTAAACACCATTGGCATGTTATATTACTTCTATACCCTTGCCATAAGGTTTTGTTCAACCCAAGCTCACTCTATATGATGGAAAGGGTGATCTAAAGACACATTTTTGAGAATTTCACACATCATGCTTGGAATATGTGCCAAATGTCTGGCTACTAACCAAGCTATTTCTATGGAGTCTAAAGGATTATACTTTATAATAGTTCTATAGTCTACCAAATTAGTTGATCAATGCATTCAATCTATTAGCTAACATGTTCCTAGCTCATTTTAGCATTAAAATTGGTGATAAGGTTTTTTATGCCCAAGTTTCATAATAGAAGCAAAGTTCAAATGAAAATCTCATAGATTATGTTCTTTGATATAAAACTATATTGGCTAAGATGAGTAGCCCCATGGCCGATCAAGAGTTACAAGATCTCTTCAAACAAAGTCTTCTACTAGCTTTGCATGAATCAATAATGTTTAAAGATTATCTTCCTTTACTAAGTTATGTCATAAACTAAAATAAAGGGAATTCAAACTAATTTCAATGGGAAAATTCAAGTACACAAGTATATTAGAAATAATAAACAAGAGTAACAAAAAAGTTCCATGCAAAGTAAAGATCAATGATAACAAGATTCAGAATAAATCTACAGTCAATGTGGCTTTAGAGCTTCCTCAATGAGTGGTTTTATCAACACCTCTTTGGAAAACTTTTACCAATCTACCGATATCTCCAGCCAATGTTTTATAGTAGATTTTTTAATGTAATATCATATTTCTCCCTCTTATTCAAAAATTTGATCCAACAAATCCTCTTCCTTGGGGATATGATCAGAATGCATTTTAAAATTTTCATAGGGCATTCAGCCATACAACAAATAGATGCATTAGTTTGAAACACAAGATATAAGACTTGATAGATGGAAACATTATTGATCTTGGCACTTTAGTTGAGCCTCCTCAAACAAAGAAAATAGAAGATAAAACTTTGAAAATATTCTCAAATACTTTCCCACAACATTATAAATAAGATATAGGATATACATAAGGTGTTCATCATGCATATCCTCCACCAACTACATATTAGGCACCTTCAATTGAGTTACACCCTTTGATTAACATGACTGGTGTATACAATTCTAGAGTTTTAGGTAGACATTCCATCTCCTTCTCTAAGTAAGAGATAGTTAATGATGATTCAGATTATCATGAAATCTTTATCAGAGATTACATTCATAATCATCTTATTCATAGTGTTCTCATAAATAAGGGATCCATCATGAACATGTGCATTATGATATTACTACAACATTTGGGATATTTATAGCAAGATATTACCTTGATAGACATAGTTATTAATAGATTTAGTGGGCACATATAGATTTCATTGGGTGAGATTGTACTTCCTCTATAGGTTGGTCCAACACATGTGGCCATACCATTTACTATTATTCTTAGTGCAAGATTTTTTCATATGTTACTTGGTTGACCATGGATTCAAAAACTTTGAGTAGTACCTTCATAAATACATGAAATTCATTCATGCTAATCATGTTTTTATAGCTGGTGGAGTTCCATATGAGTTACCACTTCCCACTTCAAAGCGATCTACTATTTTTTAGTCACCAGTTTTAGTTCCATCACTAGTTTTAGTTATGCCACTAGTTTCAATTCTACCACCGGTTTTAGTTTCTCCACTAGTTTTAGTTCTTCCTCTAGTTTAAATTTAGACATAGTTGAGGCCTTCATCACCAACATATATAGTTCATACACTTCCAGATATGTCTCTTTTAGAGAAACCATAATTTCATAATTTTAGACAACTTATAGATACAGTGTTCACACCTAGGGTAGTATCATTAAGGTGTCATGCCTCTACTCCTAGAGCACATGTTTATATAGACTATCCTACTACCATATGGGTACTTAAGATCCCTACCATTTCATCCACTTCTCAGAGTTATATGGGGACCTCATAGTCATTTTCTACCTTAGATATTTCAAAGCATTTATAGCATATATAGCTTTCAAATCCATAATCTCAACTCTTCCATCATGGTTCATGATCATGCACAATCCCTCTCCTTGATATAGGACACCATGATAGGGAGTCTCCCATGAGACTCATCAGTTGATAATGTTTCTTCTCATTCTTTATTATTCATAACTTATTTTTACTTGTATATAGTTTAATTATATTTCTTACACATAGTCTCCTCATGATTGAATATACATAGCTTATATCAAAAACATTAAAATATATTCCAAAATACCAAAAATATTCAAAAATGTAAAAATACCAAAAATAATATAACATTTCAAAATATAAAAACATTCAAAAATTTAAAATGTCAAAAACATTTAAATTATATGCATTCTCCATGATTTACATTTCTACTATGATGCTAGACTTACATTTGTTGTTCTATGTTATTGTTTATCAATTTATCTATACTACCATGCTTCACTTGATCTTCTTTGAGTGTGTGTAGTGACATATAGATACTTGATTGCTTCACTCAACCCATTAATGGGGCATCATACATCTACATTAAAGACATACATTGACATATCTACCCATTAGGGGCACCTTCTACATGACTACACGATCCAAGTTATGTCATTCTTACACCACACACTTTAGTTATCATGTTGATGTACATTACTTAATATCTTACATAGATTACTCTATCAACATTCACTAGTATATAGAACTTGTGTATTTTTTAGCATATACCTAGTCTTTTACTACATGTCATGCATACTTTCACTTCTTGATATGATTAGTTAGATGTGATTTTATTTCTAGCATTTACATGCTTTCCTTTCTTACATTATGTAGTTATATGTGATTAAATTTCTCAGTTCCTACTTTGTCTCTTGTATGTTCCTTAGGATTTTTTCTAATTTATTTTAATTTTATTCTTATGTGTGTCTTAAGACATTTTCTGATGTCCTTTTCTTGTACTCTTCTATGTGATTGTGGCTTTCACACCAACCTTGATTATTTCCAATTGTATGTGTATGTTGAATTTGAACATGCATTATATGCTTGATTTCTAGTTTGAATGATATATGCCCATGTCCCTTATTTTATTGGCCCCTTGACCACTCTATTATTCTTCTTTCATTATGTGCTTGTTGCTTCATTAATCTTCAACTATTTTTAATGCCATGATCCACATCATGCATTATCTTGCTTTCTTGGATGCCATGATGGACATCATGTTCCATCCCTCCTTGAAAACTAACAACTAACATAGTTTCAATTCAATACATTACATATGATATTACATTTTTATATATATCTAAGCATACCCCTATTGATCTAATAATCTCTCATATAAACCATGTTATATATTTAGATATCTTATCAATTATCATTGTTATATCATGTCTTTTTGTAGCATAACAAACTTATAGGGCTCTTTCTTCTAAGGATAGTCATTTTACGGTCTTAGTTCCTACCCTTAGAAGAGGGGACAAAAAATAGGGGTTTTTATCATAGAGATCAAAGCTCCTATCAGTCAAAAAAATAGCTTTTAGAACACCCAGAATAGTATCCAAACTTCAAACCAAGTAAAATAGACTAGTTAGATAGTGACAATTATAAAAAAGTATTTAGAATTAGCATAGAATAAGAGTGATAACATTGGACTATAGATTTGGATAGTAGGGTGTCCAATTTTGATGCTCCTATCTAAATAACAAAAAAGCTATTTTTAGCAGTAGATAGAAAAGTAGGTATAATTATAGTTTTTTCAGTAATAGTTTAGTTCAAAATCAATATTTTAAATATAATTTTTCTTAGAGAATCTAAATATAGGGGGAATCATCCACAACATGATGTATCTCACTTCTAATTTTAGATTATGTATTTGGTATAACTTCTAGATTAGAATCCATGTTATAGACACCAGTGATTGGGGGCAAATTATGTGGTAGATTTTATTTCTCTTTTTTAGAGTTTATGGCATTACCCATGCAATCTTACCAATTACATGACTTATTCCATCTACAAGTGGTTGGCATCATTTTGAAGTGACTTTCATATAATCCTAGTTCCTAGTTTTAGAGTGGCATTCATACTAGCCTAATCTCCACCTTTAAAAGTGGCCAAGATTGGCCTAGTATCAACACACATTCAACTATCCACACCACATTATGAGATCACAAAGCATTCATGGGATTCAAGACCCATCTCATACGACACACATTTCATACTAGTATCAATTCATAGATTCACTTAATGAGTTAATGATGGATCTAAAGGACTAGATAGCCTTTATATTCTTGAGCCACCTACTTAGACGGATTGGACACATGGTCCAAACATCGATTAACACATGCATGATCACATTGCTTCACTCAGTAGGTGATTATGGAGCCAAAGAGCCAAAATTTACATTCTTGAGCTAATCTAAGGGAATTGACCACTCAACTCTATTTGTGATATTGATTTTGGTACAATATCATACCTAACATATATCTAGCATTACTTAACATCATATTAGGTTTTGTATTGGTCTTCATACCCAATAAGGTGCATTAGTTCATTTCTCCTCCTTTCTCTCTTACTTAGATTTATATGTTCTTATTTTATATATAATGTATCTAGTAAGAACTAATCTACTCTTTATTTTATTTTGTAGATTTACAATTTATAACATGCTTACTCTACACACACCCAACATCACACAAGATTCATCCTTATAGGTACATTCAGGGACACTTTCTATTTTTCCTTTATCCCAGTATTTCATTTTGTTACATCATTAAAATAAAGTGTGGGGGGGGGGGGGGATGTAGTCATATAAAATGTGAAAATTGGTAGCTTGAGTGTGGCTTGTGACACCCAACCTATAAGTCTCTCTTGCTTGCTCTCATGACCCTTCTAGACACTTTTTCACTTATTTTCAATCATTCATAGGCTTCCAAAAACTTTTCCAACTTAGCCAAGATACATTCACCATGATGATTTCATCCCCAAGGTCCTATACCTATAGGATAATAACACCCAATTTGGACTATAGTGCTAGACCTTAGTGTGTCCATTTCTAGTGGTCTTGTCCAATTACATTTTTTAACTCTAATGGTCATTTCCTTTTAGTTCCTATCCTTATTCTTGTTATAATAACATGAATACATTCAACCCATGACCAACATATCTCTATAAAATCCTATTCAAAGTTCAATTAGAAGGGCTTGGAAAATATCACAAAGCAAGAAAGAATACAAGCAAGAATACTCAGCCATATTTCCTTATTCTTTGCATACAACCATCCAATATAGCCACAATATTATTCAAACCTATAAACCAGATCCTAACCACCTCAAGCACACTTAATTTTATTATTTTTCATATTCATACACAATATTTCATAAAGCACATCAAGTGGGAGAACTACTTATAGATTGATCCCTCTTTAGAGTATTGGTATGTAGGCAGTGTGCCTACATAAGGGGTATGGATACACGTTTGGTTCATATTACACACACTAATACCCCCTATTTTTAAAATTTTGTCAAATCATAATGGAGTCTAGGGTTTGAATACTAAATAATCTCTATAAAGAGTTCTATAGACATCCAACATCTAAAATTTCATAGGCAAGCTCACATAGGGACAATGAATAAAACCCATAAAACTCAGGTCTTTAGGACAATAGTGGAAGAGAAGGACTATAGAACCAAACATTAAGGTCTCTTATTTTAGTGTTTCTATACTTTCATGAAATGAAATCCAGATCTTGATTTGTGACATTGTCCCAATACTGCATAATAAATTATAGACCCTGTCTCAGCTGTCTCAGTCTAGTTTAAGCTAAGTTATATTTCTCTTCACTTATTACTATTTTTAGAAAGGTTTAAATTAAAATTAAATTATAAAAATAAGTAGATCAATTATTCCAATATTATTTATTGATTTAATTAACTTATATCTTTAATTAAATTAGGAATAAGACTCTAATATTCCCAAAATTATTAAATCAATTTCTAAGGTTTGAGGACCAAAGTTTGTGTTCACTAAATGTTTAACCCTAAATTGAGATGGATCTATATAGTATATGGTTAATATTATATAAATAAATAATCACAATGGTGATAAATATATCTATAGAAAGATAAATAATTACAAATTTAGATAAATAATATTTAAATTTAAATACTGAGATATGTTAAAAAATGTAAGTACAAATATTAATTGATATTGCAATAACTTAAAAACAAGATGACTTAGGTAGTTTACTATGCACATGTAGATCTAGGATAAAAATAAGTGAAATTTAAATATATTAGGATTATGGAATAGTCATCAAATTCTATAATTTTGTATTTTGTGGCCTTATATGCTTGTGTTGAATCATTATAGTTATATTAACACTAGTGTCTAATTTAGATGTAGTTATCCACTATGAAATATTGACTGGATCTAGATAGCATCACCTAGAACCTTATAGCTTTTATGTTACCTTTTTTTGGTGTGTTTAGATCTTATGCACAAGATATCACTCTTTTTCAAATAATAAAACCCTAACTTCCTCACCCTTAGAGTGGCTATGGAGAAAATGGGTTAGTGGTATCATGGTGTTTAATGGGAACTACCTAAATATTCAATACTCTAAATAGGGCCTCATACTTATGTAATTATTACCTGCGTGTTGTCTTGTGTGTGCATAAGGATGAAATATGTGATAAGCAAGTACACAAAGTGACCTAGATTGTATCCTAAAAGATATGGTTCATGAGATGATATTTTAATACTCAAACCTATAGATGGGTTATCCTGATGATTAATATTGAAATAAGAAATAATATGGAATCTCTTATCACATGAATTATTGTTTGAGTGCTTTTGTTAAGTTTCTTTATGAGTTGTTATGTCTTTTATAGGTAAAGAATGAATGAGGATTGACCATGCATATGTACCAATCCTTTCAATAAATATGTCACTTTAAATCAATTAGGATGACCATATGGACATGTTATAATTAAAACTTTGATGGCATGTTAAATATTCTAGCCACCTGGGTACCTAAAACACCTAGAGAACTTGGAGAGGAAATGTTCTTACAAAAGTATTCATGAACCCTCATTATGGTCTAGTCATAGGTATGCTAGAAATGGTCCACATTATTAAAATTTTATATTCATTTGTTAGAATATAACATCCTAATTGGAGTATCAAGTTCATGTTTGGCATTGAAAAGGGCCTAATTACATAGTTGTCAAGGTATGCATGCATTTAACAGATTATACAAAGTCATATCAATTTTGTTGAGGTTTTTTCATCATTAATGTATTCAAAATTCCATTTTCCAAACATGTTTTCAATTATGAAAAGTGTATAATCAAGTTTTCAATTCATAAATGCATTAAAAAGAGTCTCCAAAGTGCGTATGAGGGTGTAAAAGGTCATGATGTCTTATTTTTTTGAACCATTCAAGTCACTTTTATAAAGAAATACCTATTTTTAATGTCTTATAGAGCCTCATTACACTAAAACACCACCCATAATCCCCACCATTCTGTACCAAAATGGGTAAATTGTACTTAATGTCTTATTTTCCCTCCTCCGTTTGCATTTGACATCTTTCATCCTTCTTTTAATGTGGGATACTGCATTAACTATCCAAAACTGATGGATTTTCAATAGGAATATGAAACTTTCATCATTTAAAAAACTTTTTTCAAGGCTTTTAAATGTTATGGAAATCAATTCATCATTAAATATCATTAATTTCAAGAAGAAATGAATAAAAGGCCTTAAAAATGAATATTTCTATCAGAAAAATAGAGTTTTAAAGGGTTTTGTTCAAGGAAATAGAACTATATAGACACTTAAAAGCTAGGTAAAAGACATGAGAGGTAATTTACATCATTTCATATCCATTATAGGTCCCCAAGAAGAAGATACATGCTTAATAAGTTTATAAAAGGGTAAAACCAACAAAATATCATCTTTATAGGCCTATAAAGGTTATTTTATAGGACATAGCAAAAGAGTTAAGAAGACGCACGAGCATGTAAAACCATTGTATAAGGAAAAGGAGGTCATAAATAGTGCATCCTAAGTGTTATGAGAGGTAAACATCTAGGAAAGGTTATAAACAATCACTAATAAGCATAAATAGCCTTCAAAAGTCATTGATAGAGGCATATTTTTTTTAGAGATATCCTTTATAATGCTTCACATAAATAAATGGTTCTAGGGGGATGTGATTGGGTCTATTGATCATGATTAAGATTCACAAATTTTGATTGAGAAGTCTTAAAACACCTATATCCAACCAAAACTCCATTGATGCCTCTAAAACCCCTAAAACCCTAAGAAGATGTGGATCCGTCTTTCAATATTCTAGGCTTATTCTTATTGATTGCATGAGAAATAGGGGTTAAAATATAGTGTTTATTCTCTCCAAAAACCCTCCAAATAATTTGTATATTTATCCTCTAAGATTCTAGATGTGTTCAAGAAAAAGGATAGATTTACAAGTTTCAGAAAGGAATCATGTCTTCATTGCATTGAAAGGAGCATTCTAATGAAGAAATGGGTTTCATTTCTATTAAATAATACCTCTCACCCTCTAATGTCATTAAAAATAAATTGTAAGCCCATTGAATCTCAATATTTTAGGGTTTTGATGAGTTTATAACCTTGAAATAAAATACACAAGCCTGCACACATAAGAATATAGTTTCAAGATGTTTGGAGGTGTCCTTAACCTAATAAATGGTCTTAGATAATCCCAATGGTTCCTCCTTTATCCCCTAAATCCATTCACAATAATTAGAAGATGTTTTGTTTTGAGAAGATTAATTTTCATGAGTTCTAGAAAGGTTAGAGCCTTGAATACCCTTAAATAGGCCTGCAAGGCAATGATGGAGAATCATAATAATGTGGAAGTGTTTACTTGAGGGAAGAGACTCAAACAATGTCCAAAAAAAATTTATTTCTCTCCATGCCACTTATACAAGGAAGTGAACTTAGGGGAGTTAGTTGTATGGAAGAATAGTGATGATTAAATAAAAAAAGAAGACATACAGCTCTGAAAGCTTAGGTTGAATATTTATGATGGGTTATCTAGCACTTCATCTAAATGAAGGTCCTCAATAAAAACAAACAACCTATTATTTACCCTCCAATATCATTAAATCATGGATAAAAGTATATAATATCTTGAATTTTCAAGTTTTAAGAGAGTTTTTGTTATTGAAGATACCATTCACAAACCTTCAATATGAGGGTGTAATCTTAATACATCTATAATGGTTTCCATGAGATGAGAAAGCTACACCAAGTCCACCCTTTCATTTCATACACTTTATGTTGCATGGTAGATATTTGGGCACTAGGAAGGATAGATTTAAGTTAAGGTAAAAATCATTGAGGGAAAATGACAATGTTACTTGGTTAAATATTAGTAAATGAAATGATTTCTACATATCTATAAGTTATAGTAAGGGTTTTCAATGAATTTTATGACTCTCAAGTAGTGGATAGAGAACTAACAAAATAGAATGATTTCCATTTTTCAATTCAATTTCACTTGGAGAGGGTGAAGGATCATAAATTTATCAAATCCTAGGTCCCAAATGATGGTATAAGAATGAGATAATGTATAAGTTACATAGGCATCAAAGGTTTCTTGGCCTACTTTTGAAACTAGTATGATTATTCCAGGTCAAGGCAGACATATAGGTAAGAAGTTATTCAAGTTTTCATGAGAATCAATCATTTAAGAACAATGTAAGGTCTAAATATTAGTTTTATATTATCAATATATAATTTTTGAGAAAACCAAGTGAAGAATATAACTATAAGGTCACTTTTGAACTTGTAGAGAAGGGGTAGAGTTCAAAAGAGTTACATCACCTCTCATGGTTCCTAAAGCATCTTCTATATTGGGGCATGGTTTATGAGGTTGCGAAATCCTTGGGTATGTTATAGTATCCATGAATATATTTAATATAATCACAAATATCCTCTCAATAAAGTTATAGGTTTAAAAATATGACCAAAACCAAATCATGTTCTCAAGCTCCTAAAAAATATGTCTAGTTTTGGGCAACATTCAAGGAGTTATTCCTCATTACAAAGCCTTATTTTTTAGGATTTTCAAATCCAAATTGTATGTGAAATGGATTAAATGTGGTTAATATATATCTCCAATAAATTTTCTCCTACAATAATAAAATATAATTGACACAAATTTCAAAGTCATGGGTGGTCTTAAGCTAAGCATGTATGGACAATAAATATGAGGCTTTGATCCATCATTAGAGATTGTTCCAATGGAAGGGATAGTTATAAAAGAAAATATCCACCTCCGAATCCATGATTTATCCTCAGGGACATAAAAAAATTACCAAAATGCAATGCATTCAAATAGGATTCCTCTTGACCTATGTTGGACTATGTCCCCTGTCTAGGGTTTGCAAAATTCAAGAAAAAATGTATCTTGTGTCTTATCTAGACAAAAATATTATAAATGTAGAGGGAGATAGGTGATACTATTTTAAAAGTTTATGAAATGGTTTCAAGTGTTAGTATGCCTTCAAATAATGGTTTAGTGAGTTTCTAGACCTATAGATCAAATAAACTCACTTCAATTCTGTTAAGTCTAGGGTTTGACTAATCTAGGTGTTAGAAAGTGGGTAGAGAGAGAATTCCAAGAATAATGACATTATAATGAGATAAAAATGGATCATAGGGCCTATATATTATCCTAAAATATAAACACAAATATTTATATAGATCATCAATTCAAAAATTAAGAGATATTGAGGTAGAAGTTCAAGATAATTGTATCTCAAACTTGAGAGAACCAAGGGGTAGGTTTATATGCAAATTCATAATGTCAAAGATGTTATATATTATGATCAATAAATTTCAATCCATAAAGGTTACCTTAAATATCAATGCAATATGTATATGTAGCATGAAATAAATAAAAGTGTAAAAGGTTTGGCAAGTTATCAAGGCCTATACCAAACATCAAATGGATTGTCTTATGATATAAACTGAATCAATGAGTCTTTAGTCCTCCTTGATGGTTTCCAAACAAGTTTATAAATATGAAATAGGGTTGTAAATCCTATGGAAGTGAGTAAAATTTAGGTCCACAGTCATCATAGGTCCACCATGAGTTTCACGATGATATTGTATATTTAAAGGCTTCCACAAGAAAACACAAGGATTATGAAGCACGATGTAGGCATCTATAGTCTAAAAATAGTGATGCAAGGTTTACACAAGAACTTCAAGTATATAGGTGGAGTTTATAAAGTCTCATGAAGAAATTATTGAAATAATAGAAAGAAATACACCCAAGAGCATCTAAATATATGTTACAAGTCTCACTAAGGAGAAGAATGATGATCCTAATCCCAAGGATCCCATGATGATCTTAAAAAGCCATGTTATCTCTCTTATATTTTAATAATGATGCACATTGTGATATCAGGTTTATGAAGAAATTTTAGACACTTGACATGATTAAGAACTTCATATCCAAACAAGACATGAAGCTACATTGAAGGAGGTCATAAGCACTAAGAACCATGAAGAATTAAAAATCTAATGAGTTGTTTCAAGTTTTTAAAGCTTGGAGATAAAAGATCAAGATGCCAAGGGGTAACACCATCTTTCTACGTTTATTGAAGGACATTAAGAGGGATATAAAATGATATTCAATTTTAATTTTACTAATGATAGTTATCAAGCATGACCATGGTGGAGATTTAAGGTCATTCAAGATAATAATGGAGAGTCAATATATTGAGATAATGATCTTATCAATATGTGGCTATTGATTAGATGCTCTTTCATGCATGTCAAACATAATTAAGACCCAAATATGGCATTAAAAACTACCTTGAAAGAGGTAACACCCACGAAGTTAAATAGTGGGTAGACTAAGTCAACCATGCAACAAATATCCCACATGTATAAAAAGGTGTAGATAAGGTGAGTTAGGGATGAAGAAATAAATTCAAGAGTTATATAACACTTGTACTCCATCAAGCCACCAAAAAGAGACAAATTGAGAAAATATAAGGCCATCTTCTCTAATCATATGCCACTTTATTTAAAAGATCATCCTATGATAGTTATGGAAGAATTGAAGAAGGCATAATGGACTAATTTACTATTGTCTTGCTATCATGAATAGGAAATTAATATGTTATAGCAGCTACATTTATGTAGTTTGGTAGTGCTTTTCTACTCTTTTTCTTATAAAATGTACTAATAATGATTCTCTATGTTTCCCTTTGATAGGTATGATAATATTATACCCATTTGTATCGCTAAATTTCAATCCTTTGATTTAATATAAGACTAACTTTTACCTTCTTCACACTGATATTATTGTGTGTTTTTAGTACTGTATTGATCCAAATCTATGGTAGAAGTCATTATCCCTCTTGTAGGTCATTTTTCCATCACTTTGTTATCAGTGGGCTGATTCTATATATGTCATATGCTATGTTGAAGCTGATTATGTTACTGAATTAATATGTAGATCAATTTATTGTGTTTGATATAGAATTTTTTAGTTATCCCTTCAAGTTTTATGCTTAAATTATGACCTCCATATGAAACATTTATGTATGAAAAACTTGGTTTGAAGAGTTTGTAAGATAATTTCAGTCCATATTGGGGCCTATTATGTTCTTACAAAGATTATATAGGGTACATAAAATCATTAGTGCATCACCTTTTATTGAATTTTAATTTTTATTTCTTCTCCCTTTCCCATCAAATCATTGAGTTGTTTCAGTTAGGTGATTCACTAGAAGACCCAACCCTCTTTAGAGATTCACCCCTCATGCATGGCCACCCATAGCCTAAGGGTTTTTTGCATTGTATCAAATAAACAGAGAAGTATTGAAAACACATCTTGAAAGAGTGAAACTCTAAGTTGATAAAAGTTTCTAGCATGCTCAGTGGGATAAGATAGCCATCTACTACATAAATGTTTATTTTATTTTTGATTATATGAACCTTTATAGGTAGTTTCTAAAAACACTAGTAGTAACTTTGAGTGTACTTCAACTAGTTTTAGCACCCTAAGCATCATTTTTGGGTAAAAGTTTATTGGTTTTGGTTCACTTGGTATTTCAAACACTTTCCATCATTTTACCCCATGAAACATCTCTTACATGGCTGGGCTTCAGATAAATTCAAACTTTCCACCTCTATATCATGAATATTAGCCTCCCCTCCATAATTAATATCATAAATAATCTTTATAGCCTATATATTATCCCTTTGATGATTTAAATCATCCCTATGCATTCCTCTCTACTCCAAGTTATCCTCCTCATACTCCTAACCTATCTTATCTTGTTGGAATACCCTCAAAATACAAGTGGTGCTTTCCATATGAGTAGTCCCATGAATTATAAACATGTTCATATGCAAAGAGAGACAAGGATACTAGGGTGTATGAATATAATGCAAAAATTTCTATAGCATACCATTAAGATGAACCAATATTCAAAATTCCACTTCCTTAAGAACCCTAACCTTCTCAACATGGCATCCTTCTTAGACTAGGCATCTTGACTTCAAAATACCAAACCTTATTAAGGCCACTCACAGAATCTCAACCAAGCAAAATTACAAGTTCTATAGGTTCCCATTATTTTAAAGAGCCTATACCTATGCAAAATAAATATTTTATACGTTAGGAGTACCCATCTCAAAATCATATTATTTTGAAATAAACTCAACAAACCCTTTAAACTACCATATCATGTTAGCCCACTTATCGTAACACCATTTCACTCTTCCCAAGTGGACCTATTATTTGGTGAGCTAGCTAGTTGGATAGGAAAGAGGAGTCTAAGGTGAAAGAAGAAGAATATATTATTTGTGATCTTGTTTGAGCTATAAAATATGAAAAATTATATTTTATACAAGAAGAGGATGAGTATGATCAACTAGAGCAGAAAAATAGTGAGCAAATGGACAAGTATGGAGAGGAAGAATACATTTTTGATGAAGAGAGGTGAATTTTATATAGTTAAAATTCTATTTAGGGGCATGTTAATGAGTTACTCTCTTGGAAAAATGATCTTCATTTCAACATGTAAGAATAATAAAATCAGTCTAGTTGACTTGGGTTTGATCTTGATGAAGAGGAAATAGAGATTAAAATAAAGGACATCACTCCTCATGCCCAAGAGGAGTTGGATAAATACCCAAAATCAGTCCAAGAGACTAGAATTTATGTTATTAGATATGTTTCAATCCTTACCATTATATTCCAATGCAAAATCATTTCCAAGATAACTCAATTCAACCTATTAGGGAAGGCTTTCTTTCTAACTCAAATTGGAGGTAAGAAATCAACCTTGAAAAAAGTAAATGAGAGATATAAGAAGAATTATTTTGGGATGGGATTGAAGAATTATGTTGAAGCCTTGAAATTAAATGAAAATATCATAAAAAAGAGACCCATGAGTAATTTACACATTAGGTGGAAGTGGATGTATTTACAAGTCAACCACTAAGACAAGAACATCCCGATCAATAGAATGATGGAGCAATAGAACACAAGTATGAGGGAATCCTTGATTGATGAAATGTTTCTTATTAATAGGATGTCATGTCAAGTATTGTAATGATTGGTTTTCAAAAAGGAGAAGACATCACATGTTATACTTGATATAGAGCAAAATATTGAGCATCAAGAAATGCATAATCAACTTATTTATCCACTCCAAGTTAGTTGTATTTATAGTTAAATCAAGTAGGTAGGTGAATCTATTTTTATCCTTGGAAAAGTATATCACTATTTAATTTAGAACCCATTATTTATACCTTTGGTTGGATTCACTCAACCATGAAAATCATTAGAATTTAATTAGGAAAGGAAATTATTTTAAAGATATAGCTAATGGATTTGTTTAGATGTTCATCTAATTTGTTTATTTAGGTTAGGTTAGCTGTTCTTGATCATTCTAAGTGATTTTTCAAACTATTTTGAGTAGGTTAATTTGTTTTATATTTTCCTAAATGATTTGGCATAGATTTTTTTTTTGTCTTTTGTTTTTTAAAGTGTGTGTTTGAGCACAAATATCAGTCTTTTCAATGTTAGACTAGCATTTTATAATCAGGTATCCATATTTAGAATGAGTATGTTGGTTTATTTTAATACTTCATTCCCAATGGATGCATCAAGGAATATAGTCTACAATTTTTAGATAATCAAACACCCCTTCCAAAATGTTGTCTATTCTAGCCACCTAAGTACCTAGAACACCTAGAACACTTGGAGAGGGAAATTTTTCATAAAAGTCTTCACAAACCCTAATTATTTTCTAGTCATAGGTATGTTATAAATGCTACATCTTATTAAACATTTATCTTCATTATTTATAACATAAAACCCTTAATGGAGTCTCAAGTTGATGTTTGGCATTACAAAGGACCTAGTTTCATAATTGTCAAGGTATGGATGCATCTAACAACTTACACAAATTCAAATCAACCTTGTTGAGATTTTTTTCATTGCTAATGTATTACAAATCACATTATCAAATCATGTTTTAAATTATGAAATATGTCTAATGAAGTTATCAAGCCATAAATTCATTCAAGAGAGTCTCTAATGTGTGTATGAGGGTGTCAAAGGTCATAATGTCTTATTATTTGAACCATTCAAGTCACTTTTGGAAAAAAATAGCTTTTTTAATGTCTTATAGAGCCTCATAATAATAAAATACCCCCATAATCCCCACCAGTCCATACAAAAATGGGCAAATTATATTTAATGTTTTATTTTCCCTCCTCTCTTTGCATTTGACACATTTCATCCTTCTTTCAACATGGGAGACAACATTAACTAGCCAAAATTGAGCCATTTTCAATATGAATATGCATATTTTATGGTTTAAAAAAAAAACATAGTATTATGGACACCCATTCATGGTTTAATATCATTAATTTTGAATAAAAGGGAGCAAAAGGCCTTCAAAATGAAGATTTCTATGAGAAAAATAGAGTTTTTAGGAGTTTTATTTAAGGAAACAAAACTATACAAACACTTATAGGTTATGATAGATCCATGAAAGGCTATGAAAATCATGTCCTATCCATTACTGATCCTCAAAAATAATTCCCATGCTTAATAAGTCAATAAAAGTGTAAAACTCACCAAATAACATCTTTGTAGATCTATAGAGGCTATTTTCTAGGATGTAGTAGAAGAGTTGAAAATATGCATGGGTTTGTAAATCCATTATATAGGGAGAAAAAGCTCATATATAATTCATCCTAGGTGTTATGAGAGATTAACATATAGGAATGGCTATGAAAAATAACTAAGAAGTTGATATAGCCTTGAAATTTCATTGATAGAGGCACAATTTTGGTGGAGATTCCCTTTCTACTATTTCATGCAAATAAATGGTTCTTGGTGGACATTAGGGGGTATAATAGGCATCATTTTTATTTATAAGTCTTAAAACATTTATATTCATTAAAAACTCCATTGATGCCTTTAAAACCCCTAAAACCTTAATAACATGTGGATCCATATTTCTTTGATCTAAGCTTGTTCTCATGGCTTGCATGAGAAATAGGGGTTAGAATATGGTGTCTAAGATTTATAATCACCCTTTAAATATATTTTAAACCTTTATATTCATCCTCTAAGGTTATATATGCTTTCAAGTAAAAGGGAAGATTTGTAGGTTTGAGAAGGGAATGACATCTTTATTACATTGCAAGGAGTCTTATCATGAATAATTAGGTTTCATTTCTATTAAATAACCCATATCACCTTCATAAATCCTTAAAACACACAATAAAATCCCATTTTATTAAAATAACATAGGTTTTTGATAAATTTCCAATCTTGAAACCAAACACACAAGCCTACACACATAGGAATATAGTTTCAAGACATTTGAAAGTGTCCTTCACCTAAGAGAGGGTCTTGGATAAGCCTAATGGTTATTCCTTTAACCCATAAAATCCTTTAAAATAATAATAAGGTCTATTTCCTTTAAGAATATTAGTTTTCATGGGTTTTATAAAGGTTTGACCCTTGAATACCCTTAAATAGGCCTATAAGGAAATGATAGAGAATTACAATAATGTGGATGTGTTTCCTTAAGGTAAGAGGTTCAAACCAAGCCCAACCCTATTTTTATTTATCTCCATGCCACTTATATAATGAATTGGACTTAAGTGTGTTAGTTTCAGGGCATAATAGTGATGATTCAATCAAACATGAAGACCTACATGTTTGTAAGCTCATGTTGAAGGTTTATGATAGGTTATCTAACACTTCATTTGGATGAAGGTCCTAAATAAAGATAAAAAGCCTCCTATATATACTCCAAGATACTTTAATCATGGATACAATTTTATATGAGCTTGAATTATCAATTTTAAATAGAGGTTTTTGTCTTCAATATATCATTCACATGCCTACAATATGAGAGTATAGTCTTAATACATCTAGAATGTTTTCCATAAGATGAGAAAGCTATACCAATTCTAGCCTTTCATTTCATGTTCTTCATGTTGCTTGGTAGATATTTATACCCCATGAAGGATATATTCAAGATAGGGTAAATTCATTAGTGTCCAATGACAATGTTACTTGGTTAAATATTAAGCAATAAGATGACTTTTGAATGTATATAAATTAAAGTAAAGGTTTCCAATCATTTTGTGGCTCTCAAGTAGTGGATAGAGAACTAGAAAACCAAAATTATTTCCAATTTTAAATTAAATATCACTAAAGAGGGTGTAGGATCCTAAAATTCTCAAATCTCAAGGTTGTAAATGATTGTCTAAGCATGAGATAATGTACAAGGTCCACATGAATCAAGGGTTTATTGGCCTAGTTTTGGAACCAGTATGATTTTTATACTTTAAGGTAGACCTATAGGTAAGAATTTATTCAAGTTTTTATGAACATCAAGGATTTAATAAAATTATAAGGTCTAAAATTAGTTATATAATTTAAATATAAATTTTTTGGGGCAAACTAAGTCAAGAATAAGACTATGCAGTCATTTACAAACCTATAGAGACAAGGTCAAGTTTGAAAGGGTTACATCACATCTGAGGGTCCCTAAAGCATCTTATAGATTGGTGCATGGTTTAGGAGGATACAAAATCCTTGGGTATGTTATATTATCCGTAATGATATTTCATTTAATCCCCAAGATCCTCTCATCGAATTTTTAGGTTCACAAAGATGACCAAAACCAAATCATGTCGAGCTCCCCTAAAACATTCCTAGTTCTATGAAACCATGGAGGATTTGTTCCTCATGAAAAAAATTAATATTTGGGAGTTTCAAGTCTAATGTGGAGGTGAAATGGAGTTAAAGTGGTGAATGGATAGTGATAATAAATGGTCTCTTATAATAAGAAAATAGAATTAACACAAATTTCACAGTTATAGGTGGTCTTAAGCTAAACATTTTTGGACAGTCAAGATGAGGATTTGATCCATCATTAGAGATTGTTTCAATGGTAGGGGTAGTTATAAAAATAACCTAACCACCTCCAAAACCATGAGTCATCCTCAAATCCCTCCTAAAATTCCAAAAATATAATGTATTCAAAGAGTATTCCTCTCATCTTGTGTTGGATTATGTCCAATGTCTAGGGTTTCTAGAGTTCAATAAAAACTTTTATCTTGTGTTTTATCCATCCAAAATTGGTAAATTTATAAAGTGAGAGAGAGAGTATGTTGTTTTTTAGGTGTATTAAATTATTTTAGGTGTTAGAATGCCTTTAAATAAGGGTTAGGTGAGTTTTCATACCTATAAATCAAGGAAACATAATTCAAGCCTATTAAGTCTAGGTTTTAACTCATCTAGGGGTTATAAAGTGGATAGAAATAGAGAATTACAAGAATAATGACATAAAATGAGATAATAAGGGATCAGATAGCTTATATACTATCCTAAAATCCAAACATACATAGTTATACAAAGAATCAAGTTAAAAATTAAATGATCATGAGTTAGAAGTACAAGACAAGGCCATCTCAAACTTAAGAGAACTAAGAGGAAAGTTTATATGCAAATTTATAATGTTAAATACATTGGAAGATCTTGATAAAGAAGTTTAAATACATATAGGTTAGCTTCAATATCTCTAAGGAATATCTATGTAGCATACAATAAAGGAAAGTGTAAGAGGTTTTTCAAGATATGAGGGCCTACACCAAACATCAAATTGATTATCCTATAATGTAAAACAAATCAATGAGTTTGCATTCCTCCTTGATGGTTTCCAAAAAAAATTATAAATATCAAACAAGGTTTTAAAGCCTATGAAATTGAGTGACATGCATGTTTATAGTCAACATATGTCTTCCATGAATTTCATGATGAGTTTATAGATTTAAAGGCTTCCACAAGGAAATAAAAGGACTATGAAGCATGATTTATGAATTTATAGTCTGAATGTAATGATGCAAGCTTTCCATAAGCACTTGAATCATATAGGTGGAGTTTCTAGAGTCTCATGAAGAACATCTTGTAAATAAAAGAGATTATGAGGCCTAATAAATTCTAAATAGATGTTACAAGTCTCAACAAAGAGAAGAATGATGAACCTAGTCACAAGGATCCCACCATGATCTTTAATATCCCTCTAACCTCTCTCATATTATAATAATGATGCACATTATGATCTTAGATTTATGAGTAAATTATAGATACTTGACATGATTAAGATATTCATATCCTAAAAATACATGAAAATACATTGAAGGAGGTCTTAAGAATTGGGAAACATGAATAATCAAAAATCTAATGAGATGTTAAAATTTTATAAAACTTGGAGATGCAAGATCAAGACCTCAAGGAGAAACACTAGCCTTCTATCCTTATACAAGGTCATTAAGAGGGCTATAAAATGATCTTAAATTTGAATTTTGCTAATGAAAGTTATCAATCATAACCATGGTATAGATTTAAGGTCATTCAAGGCCATAATGGAGATTTAATGCTTACGAAAGTGATTTGATTAGCATGTGGCTACTCATTATATGCTCTTTCATGCATGTCAAACATGATTAAGACCCAAATATGGTGTTAAAAAATAACTTTAAAGAGGTGACTCCCATGAAGTCAAATATTGGGAAGCCCAATTCAACCATGCAATAGACGTCCCATATGCATAAAGAGGTGGAGATGAGGTGAATTAGGGATGGAGCAACAAATACATAACTTAGAGTGTACCTATGCTCCATCAAGCCACAAAAAAGAGACAAATTTATAAAATACAAGGCCTTCTCCTCCAATCCTATGACACCTTCTTGATAATATCATCATGTGATAGGTATGGAAGCATTGAAGAAAGCATAATGGCCTAATTTTTAGTTATCTTTCTCACATGAATAGGTAATTCATATGTTATAATAGTTTTATTTGTGAATCTTGGTAGTTTTTATTCTATTTTTATTATAAAATGGGTTGAGATTGCCTTTCTATGTATCCCTTCACTAGGTATAAAAAACTATACCCATTTGTATCATTGGATTTAAAGTATTTAATTTAATATAAGACTCATTTTTACCTTACTTCATATCAATATTCTTGTGTGTTTTTAGTACCTTTTTTTATCTACATCCATGGTAAAATTCATTCTTCTTCTTTTATGTATGGTTTCCTTCACCTTAATATCATTGGGCTGATGTTATATATGTCATATGCTATATTGAAACTGATTATGTTAGTGAATTGTTGGGGAGATCAGTTGATTGTGTTTGATATAGAACTTTATCAGTTATCACTTCAAGTCCTATGCTTAAATCATGACCTCCATATGAAATATTTATGGATGAAGATCCTAGTTTGAAGAGTGTTTAAGATAATTTACATCCATATTATGTCATATTGTGTTGTTAAGAAGATTTTATAGGGTACATAACATCATTGGTCCATCACTTCCTATTAATTTTTAATTTTAATTTTTTTCCTTTTCCCATCAAAGAATTGAGTAGTTTTAGTTAGGTGATTCACTATGAAAACCAATCATATCTAGAGATTCACCCCTCACATAAGGCCACCCACAACCTAATGGGTGTTTCTACTATATCAAATCAAGGGATAAGTCTTCAAACCATTTATCTAAAGAGTTCAACTCTAATTTGACAATAGTTTATTAGATTCTTGGTGAAAAAATACATTCATCTACTGGATAATTCTTGGTGTTGTGTTTTAGTATATCAATATCTTGAGGTAGTTTCTATAAACACTAGTGGAGACTTTGAGTCTAATTTAGCTATTTTTAGCAACCCATGAATCTTTTTCAAGGAAAAGGTTAGTGGTTTTAGTGAATTTGATTTTTTAAACACTTTTTAACATTTCAACCCTTTCAAACATATCTTACATGGTTGGGTTTAGGGTAAATTCCAAATTTCCACCTCACCATCATGAATTTTAACCACCCCTCCATCACTATTATCCTAATTATCCCTTTAATGAGAAAAATCAACCCTTTACATTCCAATATGATCCAAGTTACCCTCCTCATTCTCCTAACCTATCTTAACGCATTGGCATAACCTAAAAATCTATGTGGTGCTTTCCATATAAGAAATATCATGACCAATCAACATGTGCATATGTAAGGAGAGACATGTTTACTAGGGAGAAAAAAACATATATAAAAACATTTTTTATTGAAAAACTCACTCTTATTAATTTAAATAAAACTTATAGTATAATTCTAATCATAAAAAAAGTGGTAAAAAAGACACACCCCAAAATCCACACTGAGCTAAAAAAGAATCAAGAGAAATAAAATTCTAAAATAGGTCACAAAATATCCAATAACTATATTTAAATTAACTCAAGTAAACATCAATAAAGAAAGGGAGTGGAATAGCACAAACACCAAGGAAAAAACTATGAACATGGTAGCTAGTAGAGGAGGTAGAGATGAAGGGTCTTGAGGCTTTCATCCCTATCCATCCTAGTCTGGGGGATATTCATCAACTGAGAGTGGGTCCCATCCATTATCATTATATTAGCTTAAAAATATTGATGCACCTAATAATCCTTCTAGGGAGGAGAGATGGTGAACACCAACCACAATAATTTATCTTATGGAGGGTGTATCCACCCCCGACATTCACTATCTCTATTGCCTCTCTTATATCCTAAAAGAGGAGATGGTTTATGAAATAAAAGAGAGGAGTTCCACCAACTTTGACACCTTTTGTTATGACAGTGATGGTGCCTTTCCCCATTCCCATGACCCCCAAGAGGGGAGTGGCAAGGAGGGGGATCACCAAGCTCATGGATAACTACATAAGGAACATTCCCATAATGATCCAAGAGGAGATATAAATGATGAAGATCAAATTAGACCTTATCTATTTGAATCTGTATCTAAAGTGTAACATTAGTAATCACAATAACTTTATTAGTTATAGAATTTATTTTTATAGATTTATTTTAAAAATAGGCTTGATATCTATATTTCTAAATTTAAAAAAAAATATCAGTACAAAAACTCTACCATAAGTTATTATATCTTGTAGGAAACAAGGTAGAGTCCCCCAAGAGAGAAAATTTTCCAAGTGAACATTTTAGGCTAAATGGTTTGGAATGGGTATGAATCCATCTCCAGGTTGATTGGGCATGAGGGCAAAACTAAAATATTTGTTTGATGGTTTTTGGGTGATGACAAGCTGGGCAAGTGGGATTTAAAACTCCCATGTGCCTGAGCCTATTCCCCATAAATATAACATGGTATAGGATACACTAAAGGAAATGGGCCTTTTTTTTGGCTCAATATAAGCCACCTAGATATTATCAAATCTATGGGACCAAAATTGGAGAGATTAGAGAGACAACTAATGATTGAGGACATTAATATCAATATGTTTAAGGGCCAACAAATTGTAACCCAACTAAGGAGAGTATTTATAAAATAGTGTGGCTATGGGCCAAGACAAGTTATTCCACCATGATGTGAGAGAGGAAACTCTAATTTTGTGCAAGTATTCATCAAGTATGGAACTTTGTAATTTATAAATGGATTCTTAATCTTCTTTATAAAGATGGAACTGGGATTTTATCATTGGAAAAAGAATATAGTCCCTAGAGTTATTACAAATGATACAACTAATAGTAATAATACCTTTCTTAAACAACCTCAAACTTTTGATCTAGGGGACCATGTAAAAAGGGACATTGTGTAAGTTCAACTAAGGAGACCACCATAATGACTAAGACTTTAGATAAAGACAACTTCTAAAGCCATATCCCATCCAAATGAGATGGGGTTTTATATTTTATTAGGCCTTATAAATAATTCTTATGACAAAATTATCCCTTACTTTTACTATCAATGATGAGATAAGCACACTATGAAAGCCAATTCCTTGTCAAGAATTTATACCAAGTAAGCAACCTTAAGAGATGTAGTGCCTCAATAAAATTTTATATGAGTCATCCCATTCAATTTTTTTTATGATCCATTTAACCCTAAGAGTGATCCCCTAATATTGATGTCTATGAGTCCCAACCCACTAAATTCTTTAGGTCGATAAAAGATAACCTAATAGACTCTATGAAAACCCTAGTGCCCCTCAAAATTGACCAAAATAAAGTCTCGTATAAGTTTTTCAAGATTTGAATAAGAATAATTAGAGGGATCCCAATAAGACTAATAGTATAGATGAGTATCAATGACCACTTTAGAACAAATATTTAATTTTCTGGCCAAATTCAATGTCTTAGTGATCCAAAAGGAGATTTTGTTCTCAACACTTTAAACCACATAAGACAAACATTTTAAATCAGAAGATATAAAAGAAAATGGAATCCATAATAATTTAAACTTACCCTATGAAGGATCCATTCCACATATATCCCTCCAACCAAGGAGGTTTGGGTGATAGGGATTTGTGATATCACTGAATCTTATGCCATTAAATAAATAGCCTAGATGAAAGGGTGAAGATATATAAACATTCCATGAAATGTTTGATATAGCCTTCATCCTCCTAAATATTAAGTAATTAATCATTAAAAAATTTACCATTAATTAAATAGTGATCTAAATTAAGAAAAGAGATCCCCTTGACTAGATCCTTGGAAGCATAATTGGCCAATAGATAACTAAGTCCTTTTGTAGCCAAAACAAAAAGTGATAGAATAAGGGGAAAACCCTATCTAATATATTTTTAGAGATAAAACAGTTTATATTAGGAGCCATTGATGGTAATATAGGCCCCAACATCTTGAAATGGCATATTGATAATACAAAAAACATTGGGACCAAATCCTAGATCCTGAAGCATAGCTATGATAAAAAAACATTCAATTAGATAATAAGATTTATTAAAATCAATCTTGATGAATAATGCCTTCTATTTATATATTCCATCCCATTCCATACCTTCCTATTTGGGAAAACATTATTCAAAATATATCTATACTAAATAAAGCTAGTTTGCTCACTTGGCATAATTATGGGAAATAAGTGTTTGATTATGAGAGCTAATGCTTTAGCTATAATTTTATAGGAAATATTTAGAAAAGTTATGGGTCTATAATTAGTTAAATCCTCAAGGCCCCCTACCTTGGTAATGAATTTTATGTTTCCCCAATTAACGAGAAGACCTAAAGAGTTTGTTAAGATGGCTTCAAAATAGACTCTATAAAGATATGTCCCAACTATATCCCAAAGGGTTTGATAAAATTCATAGGGAAAGCCATCAATACTTAGGTATTTATCATAGGACATCTACATAACAAATTTCTTAATGTAATTGATACCGAGATGTTTATATCAATAAACTCTCTAAACTTTCAAGAGTTTATAGGGGACCATAGTAAGACATTGAGAGAGGGAAAATTCACAAGTAGGAGATGATGGTTGTACCACAAAGACACCATGGTAGTGATGAAAAAATACTTAGAGGATATTATGTAATTTTATAATCTTATTTGAAGCACTTCTAACGGATTTAATTTTGTCTTCAACTTATCTTGATCAAAATAGAGCAAAAAATTCCTTAGTAATTTTGTCTCCTACCCTCAACCAATGCATCTTTGCTCAGAGTTGAGATCCTCTATCTTTATAAGCCTATGAACCTAGATTTTATGTCTCCACATGGTAGCCTAAGTCTATAAATTATGGTTTAAAGTTTCAACTTCTAATTCTTGTGAAAGCCTAAGGTATTCACAGTTTGTATCATTGTGAATGAGTTATTTAAAGAGAACCACTTGTTTACCATAGATCCATAATAAATAAGTGGTATGGGTTATATATTTAGAACACCACTCATCCATCTAGTATCAACTGTGGGTCTAAGAGCAATGTTCTAAATCTTGATGATATGTTGAATAGTCTGCTCATGCTTTATATGGGTGGTGCTGAGGTAAAACTGAAAACCCTTAGGTTTAACTTGAGGAGAGGTCCATTCCATGAAAAATAAAATAGGATGATGATTAGATAATAAATAATCTGAAATCATAGACATATGATAGCCATGAATAGGATTTAAAAAAAAATTGCCTAGTAAGAAAGGCACAATCAAGATGTTTGAGGATTTGATCTTAAATTTGACCATGTGAACCACATAGAATTTGAATCTCTCCTTCTATGATGGTTTGGGTTAAAAAACCCAATTTTATTTCTTATGTAAAACTAAGCTTCCCATTATTTTTCATACCATCTCATTCAAAGACAACCTTCTTTGTCTTCCATAGATTCAAACATGTTGAAGTCACCAAAAATAATCTAATGTGCATCTAGAAGTGATTCATCCAAACATCACTAGATTAAGGTGTGTTCCAAAACATCATTAGAGGCATACAAGTTGACAAGGCCAATGATGTGATTACTAAAGTAAAAAAGATTCCAAACCACCTAATTGGTGGGGTTTGAACCCCATGAAATGATATTTTGAGATAGGTTAGGAATTATTAGGGTGATAACTCCTCCACATTGATACTCATGATAGGTGGTTTGATAGAGGGTTACAAGCCAGCTGGTGTAATCTCTAAATTGAAGTAAAAAGCTATAAATTTTGACTTATTACATGCATAAAACATTTATTTTATAAAAATGATGACAATTGTTGATGATTGTATACTATTTTCATATCAATGATTCCTCTAACATTTTAAGAATAAAATATCATTAAGAATCATTTAAATTCATATCTTCTCCCTTGATGAGGTCTGAGAGGTTGTACGAATTGAATTCCAATCTTGGAAGGGAAAAGTCTCCAAGATTGAAATGTTTACTTTTGTTTATCACATAATCCTCTTCTATAGAGGGATAGGAATTACATGAGTGATGCATATTATCCTTACAGTTGAGGGTTAAAATCCCCTAATCTAAATCTAAATCATTCACCCCTAAATGGGTGTGACAAAGGAGATGTAAGAGTGGGAGATGGAAAATAACAAAATTGGGAGCCTACCTATGGGGATAAAAAGATGAGAGGTGGGGGTTTATCTTGTTAATATGTAGGGTATTTATCAATAGGGGTTGTGGAGCTTGTCCCCCCTTGTGGGATGGTATGTAACTGGCTAGGGTCTAATATTAACATAAGAACCATTATTTTTCCTATTAAAATCCATTGTCCACCCATCGAAGGGATAGGTTTTTGACTCAGACCCACTTTTGTCTTATGGGACTAAAGGAGTGGGGACCATTATATGACATTCTATAATCACATCTAAAGTTTGCCACTAGAAACAAGTATTAAGGAGGTTAATATAGAAAACATGATTAGAGAATCAATTATTGCCAACTAGAATATTGATGGGCTCTTTGAGATATTTTACAAGGTATGTTTTGACTCAAACCCTTCTCTAAGGTCAATCTACATATAAATTTGGTTTTTCATGGTAGATAAAGTGACCCAAAGGCTTGATAAGTTGGTCAAAATTTTCTATAGAGGAAGAGATAAACCTAAAAATTTTACCCATACTGGGATTTTAAGTTTAGGTTTTTATGAGACTTGAAAATCTCAAGTACAATGTGACAAAATAACCAGTGTTGTGAATAAACCATGGTTCATGGTGGATAATAGTTTTTCAATGTTTAAGGTATGTGAAATAAAATAAGGAGAAACCCTTAGTGAGGTTTTGGATGCCTTTTAGTTTCACCCCATGGCCTTGTCAATGGCTGTGAACCCATTTTTTCAAAAGTATCTTGGGAGGAACTCAACACATAAAGTAAGCAACCATGGAAAAAATTCAAAATAATGACAAGCTTTATCAAACTATGGTAAATCTAAAACCACATCTGATAGAGGATCATTAGAGTTAGAATCAATACCTTATGGCATACCTCAGGGAAAAACTTTAGAGATTATTTTGATACAATGGATTATGTGGTTTCTAATGGCAATACCTACATCAAATTATGAAGGGGTGGTGGAAGCTAATTAATATAGGTAAGGTGATAAACCAATCAAAATGTAGATGGTAAGCCTAAATCAACATAGTAAATACATTATCATAATAGGAAATATCTCCCATAAATATTGGATATATCAATAGGTGGTGTGAAATAATGGGAAACCCTAAAATATCATAGACTTTAGTGCTTTTTACAACTCCAAAACCACTCTCAATAGATCTATTCTCATAAGGTAAAACTTTCAATAGCATGCCATCAAGATGAACTAATATTTGAAAGTCCACTTCCTCAAGAGCCTCAAGATTATCAACCATGAAATCTTTCCTATACTAGGCATATTGAATTTAAGATTCCAAACCTTTTTAAGGCCACTCCTAATCAAGAGAAAACACCTCTATAGAATCTTGATCAAATAGAATTTTAAGTTTTAGAGGTCCCCATTATTTGAGAGATATTACACATATGCAAAATATATATTTTATCCCTAAAGATAAACCCTCTCAAAATATAATTATTCTACAAGAAAATTAAAAAACCCTTTAAAATTCCATATCAAGTCATCCCACTTATCCTAGCACCATTTCACTCTTCCCAGATGGACCTATTGTTGGTGAGCTAGTTGATTGGATGAGCAAGATAAGTAGTCATATGAGGAAAAATAGGAAAACTATACTATTTTTTAGCCTAATTATTCTATAAAATATTATAAATTAGACCTATTTAAATAATAATATGAGCATGATCAGCTAGAGTATCAAAACAGTGAGCAAATGGGTAAGGATGGAGAGTTAGAAGATAGTCTTGATGAAGAAAGGCTAATTTTCTCTAGTCAAGATTGAATTCAAGGGAATGATGATGAGGTAATATCTTAGACAAATTATATTCCATTAAATATGTAATAATAATAAAATTAGTCTAGTTGGCATGGGTTTGATCTTAATGAAGAGGAAATAAAGATTGAAATCAAGGAAACCACTCCTCATGGCCAAGAGGAGTTGAAAGAATTCCCTAAAGTAGTATAATAGACTATAATTTAGGTTTTGGTATATTTTTTAGTCCTTAATAATAAAAATATAATATAAAATAAATTCCAATACAACTCAATTCAACCTCTTAGGAAAGGCTTGATTTCTAATTTAGATTGGAGGCAAACAATCAGTCTTAAAAAAGTAAAGAAGATTTAGAAGAAGACTTATTTTGGGATGGATAGAGGAATTATTCTCAATAATTAACATTAAATAAATATCTCATAATTAATATACTCATGATCAATATAATAATAGGTATAAGTGGATGTGTTTCCAAGGTAATCATTAGGACAACAACATCCCAATCAATAGATGATGGAGCTATAGAACACAAGTGTGAGGGCAACCTTAATTATTAAAAATTTGTCTTATCAATAAGATGTCCTATCAATTAGTTGGACTAGTTGGAGGTAAACAACGAGAATTCATCACATGTTATTCTTGATCCAAAGCACAATACTAAGCATCAATAAAGATAAAATCAACTTATCTATCCACTCAAAGGCAACTATATTTCTAGTCAAATCAAGTGGGTAGGTGAGTATTTTTTTTATCATTGGAGAAGTATATCACCAATTCATTGAGCACCCAATATTTATACACCATTTTTTGGCTGCACTCAACCATAAAAAATATTCCAAGTTGATTAGGAAAGACAGTTATTTTAAAGAATTAGTTAATGGCTTTGTTTAGATGTTCTTTTACTTTGTTAGTTTAGGTTAAGTTAGATGTTATTGATTCTTCCAAGTTATGTTACACACTATTTTAGGTAGGTTAATTTATTTCATCTTTCCCTACGTGATTTTGCATAGACATTTTTTATCTTTTGTTTTATTGAGTGTTTGTTTGAGGGAAAATATTAGTCTTATCAATCTTTTCGATGTTGGACTAAAATGTTATAGTGGGGTTTCCATATTCAATATGAATTTGTTGGTTTCATGAAAGACTTCATGCCCTATGGATACATCAAGGTAGTTGGTATAAGGTGTGTAGATAATCAAACACCCTTATGAGGTATCCATAATGCTAGCTATTATAGACACCTAGGTACCTAGAACACCAAGAGTACTTGGAGAGGGTAATTTTTCTAAAAACTTTTCATGAACCCTCATTATGGTCTGATCACAAGTATGCTAGAAATGGTCTACCTTATTAAACATTTGATTCATTTTTTGTAATATAATACCCTAAATGGAGTCTCAAGTTTATGTTTGGGACTTTAAAGGGCCTTTCTACATAGTTGTCAAGGTATGGATGTGTTTATCAACATATACAAAGTCATATCAACATTGTTGAGGATATTTTAATTGCTAATGTATTACAAATCCCATTATTAAATCATGTTTTCAATAATGAAATATGTCTAATAAATTTATCAAGTCATAAATGCATTAAAAAGAGAATCCAAATAGTATATGAGGATGTAAATGGTCATGAAGTCTTATTATTTAAACCATTCAAGTCACTTTTGGAAAGAAAGACCTCTTTTTAATGTCTTATAAATCCTCATGACACTAAAATATCCTCCATAATCTCACCATTTTTTACCACAATGGGTAAATTGTATTTAATGTCATATTTTCCCCCCTCCCTTTGCATTTGACATATTTCATCCTTCTTCCAATGTGGGAGACTATATTAACTAGCCAAAACCATTCCATTTTCAATAAGAAATATTCATATTTCATGGTTAGTAATGATTTTTTTATGGATTTTTTAGTGTTATGGAGACCCATTCATGGTTGATTATCATTAATTTCAAGAAAAAAGCAAGAAAAGGCCTTCAGAATGATGATTTATATGAGAAAAATAGATTTTTAGGGGTTTTATTCAAGGAAATAGAACTGTATAAACATTTCAAAGTTAGGGAGGATTCATGATAGGTCATTCACATCATGTCCTATCCATTATAGGTACCCATGAAGAAGATACATGCTTAATAAGTCAATAAAATATAAAAACTAACCAAATAACATCTTCATAGGCCTAGAGAGGCTACTTTATAGGATGTAGTAGAAGAGTTGAGAAGATACATGGGCATATAAAAACACTGGATAGGAAAAATGAGGTCATAAAGAGTGTATCCCAAGTACTATGAGAGATAAATATATAGTCAAGACTTTGAATAATCACTAGATATAAATAGCCTTCAAAGGTCATCAATAGATAAAAGTTTTGGTGGAGATCTATTTTCTATTTTTGCATGAGAATAAATGGTTCTTAGGGGATGTGAGGGGGTATATTTGGTGGAGATCTCTTTTAAATTTATATTTATAATTATCAAAACATGTATATATATCCAAAACTCCATTGATGCCTCTAAAACCCCTAAAACCATAAGAACCTATGGATCCATCTTTCATTATTACAAGCTTGTTCCAATGGATTAGATGAGAAATAAGATTTAAAATATGGTATCTAGTCTCACTAAGCACCATTTTAAAAAAAAATAAACCTTTAGAATCACCTCTAAGGTTTTAGATGCATTTAAGTAAAAGGGTATATTTGCAAGCTTGAGAAAGGAATCATGTATTCATTACATTATAAGGAGTTTTATCATGAAGACATGTGTTTATTTATATTAAATAACTCCTCTCACCCTATAATATATTTACAAACATAGTTCAGGTATATTGCATGTCAATATTATAGTCTTTTGATGAGTTTCCAACCTTGAAAATAAACACACATGCTTGAACACATAAGAATATGAATTTAAGACATTTGGAAGTGTCCTTCATCTAAAAAAGGGTATTAGATAATACTGATGGTTCCTACTTTAACCCCTAAAGTCTTTCACAATAAATATAAGATGCATATTATTTGATAAGATCAATTTTCATGGGTTTTAGAAAGGTTGGAGCATTAAATACCCTTAAATAAGAATATAAGGAAATGATGGAGAATTATAATAATGTGGATGTGTTTCCTTGAGGTCAAATCCTCAAACCAATCCCAAACATCTTTTTATTTCTCTCCATGACACTTAAATAAGGAATTGGACTCAAGGGGTTAGTTCCAAGGTATAATAGTGATGATTCAATCAAACATGAATACCTATAGGCCTAAAATCTTAGGTTAATGATTTGTGATGGGTTGTCTAGCACATCATTTGGATGAAGGTCTTCAAGAAAGACAAATAACCTCCTATCTACCCTCTAAGATCCTTCAATCATGGATACATGTATATAGGATATTAATTTTTGTGTTTCAAGAAAGATTTTGATCTTGAAGATAGCATTTACAAGACTAAAATATGAGGATGTAATCTTAATACATTTAGAATGTTTTCCATGAGATGAGAAAGCTACATAAAGTCTACTATTTCTTTTATTTATTCATGTTGCATGGAAGATATTTGGATCATATAAATTATACATTGAAGGTAGAGTATAAGTCATTAGGGGATAATGACAATGTTACTTGGTGAAATATTAATCAAGGAGGTGACTTCTACATGTTTATAAGTTAAAGTAAAGGTTTCCAATGCATTTTTGGCTCTCAAATAGTGGATAGAGAAATATAAAACCAAACTAATTTCTTCTTTTTTATTCAATATCACTTTAAGATGGTGTAGGATCCTAAGTTTATCAAATCCTAGGTTATAAATAATGGTCTAAGAAGGAGATAATTTCTAAGATCCATAGGTATAAAGGGTTTCTTGGCCTTATTTCAAAACTAGTATGATTATTATAGGTTAAGGCAGACCTATAGGTAAGAAGTTATTCAAGTTTTCATGACCATAAAGGCTTTAGTAACATTATAAGGTGTGGCTATTATCTCTGTAGTGTCAAAATATAAGTTCTTGAGAAAACCAAGTTAAGAAGATAACTATGAGCTCATTTTTAGACCTGTAGAGAAGGGATAAAGTTTAAAAGGGTTACATCACCTCTTAGGGTCCCTAAATCATATTATATATTGGGGCATGGTTTATGAGGCCATTATATACTTGGGTATGTTCTATTTTACATGAGGAGATTTAATATAATCCCCAATATTCTCTTAACAAATTTAAAATTTTATAAAGATGACCAAAACTAAATTATGTCCTCAAGCTCCAAAAAAACATGCCTAGTTTTGGGAAACATTGAAGGAGTTGTTCTTCATGAAAAAAGCCTTGTTATTTGGAAGTTTAAAATACCAAATGGAAGTTAAATGGATTCAAGTTTTGAATTAAGAGTTCCAAGAAATGGTTTCCTATAAAAATAAAATAGAATTGACGTAATTTTCAAAGTTGCAGGTGGTCTTAAGCTAAATGTGTTTAGATAGTCAACATGAGGCTTTGATCCATCATTAGAGATTGTTTCAATGGCAAGAGAAGTTGTAAAATGAACCTAGACACTTCCAAAAATATTATTCATCCTTAGGGATATCACAAAATTCTTGAAAGGTGATGCATTCAAAAATCATTCCTTTTGGCCTATGTTGGACTATATCCCCTATCTAGGGTTTTTTAAATTCAAGAAAAAATTGCATCTTATGTTATATCTATCTAAGATTTGTAAAAATAAAAAGGGAGATATCATATGTTATTTTAAAGGTGTGAAATTGTTTTAGTGTTAATATGCCTTGAAATAAGGGTTAGGTGAGTTTCTAGACCTAAATATTAAGGAAATACAGTTCAAGCCTATTAAGTATAGGTTTTGACTCATCTAGGGGTTAAAAAGTGTGTAGAGAGAGAATTACATGAATAATGACATTAGAAAAAGATCAAAATGGATCATAGGGCCTACATACTATCCTAAAATGAAAACTCAAAGATCTATATAGATCATCAATTCAAAAATTGAGAGATCTTGAGGTAGAAGTACAAGATAAGGCAATCTCAAGATTAAGAGAACTAAGAGGAAAGTTTATATGCAAATTACTAATGTTAATGATGTTGGAGATCATGATCAAGAAGTTTCAATCCATATAGTTCATATTTAATTTCTCTATGGACTATCTATGTAGTAGATAAATAATAAAATTGTAAAAGGTTTGGAAAGTTGTTAGGACCTACACCAAACATCAAATGGATTGTCATATGATCTAAACATAATCAATGAGTCTAAAGTCTTCCTTAAGGGTTTCCAAACAAGGTTATAAATCCTATGGAATTGAATTACATGTAGGTATATAGCCAACATAGGTCCATAATGAATTTCATGATGAGGGTATACATTTAAAGGCTTCCATAAGGAAACATAAGAAATGTGAGGCATGATCTAAGAATGTATAGTTTAAATACAGTGATGCAAAGTGTCCACGAGAACTTCAAGTCTATAGGTGAAGTTTATAGAGTCTTATGAAGAACATATTACAAATAACAAGTAGGAGGCCCAAAAAGCTATACATAGATGTTGAAAATCTCACCAACGAGAAGAATGATGATAGTAGTCCCAAGGATCCCACCATGATCTTCAAGATCCCTCTAACCTCTCTCATATTATAATAATGATGCACATTGTGATCTCAAGTTTATGATAAAATTGTATACACTTGAAATAATTAAGTCCTTCATATCCAAACAAAACATGAAACTGCATTGAAGGAGGTCTTAAACATTGGGAAGCATGAACATTAGAAATCTAATAAGCTGTTATAAGTTATTCAAGCTTGGAAATGAAAAATCAAGACCTCAAGGAGAAAAATATGCCTTCTATCCTTCTTGAAGGTCATTAGGAGGGATATTAAATGATATTCAATTTAAATTTTGTTAATGTAAGTTGTCAAGCATGACCATGGTACATATTTAAGGTCATTCAAGACCATAATGGAGAGTCAATGTCTTGAGAAAGTGATCTAATTAGCAAGTGGATACTCATTAGATGACATTTCATGCATGTTAAAAATAATTAAGACCCAACTATGGCATTGAAAACTACCTTGAAAGTGGTAACTCCCATGAAGTCAAATAGTGGGCATTACAAGTCAACCATGTAGTAGACCTTACATATGCATAAAGAGGTGGATATGAGGTGAGTTAGGGATGAAGTAACAAATGTATGAGTTAGATCACACTTATCCTCCATCAAACCGCAAAAAAGATAAATTTATAAAATACAAGGCCCTCTCCTCCACTCCTATAAAACTTTCTTGATAATATCATCATGTGATAGGTATGGAGGCATTAAAGAAGGTATAATTGCATAATTTTTAGTTTCATTTGTCTCATGAATAAAAAACTCATATGTTGTAAAAACTAAATTTATGCTACTTTGTAGTTATTTTCTAATCTTATTTTTATAAAATTAGTTGAGAATGTATCTATATGTATCCCTTCACTAGGTATGACAAAAATTTACCAATTTGTATTATTGGATTTCAAGCCTTTGATTTAATATAATACTAATTTTTAAATTCTTCATACTAATATTATTGTGTGTTTTTAGTACTTTATTGACCTACATATGTGGTATAAGTCATTATCCCTCTTGTATGTCCTTTTTCCTTCACCTTGTTATCAATGGTCTAATTTTCTAGAAGTCATATGCTGTGTTGAAGCTAATTATGTTAGTGAATTATCATGGAAATTATTTGATTGTGTTTTATATATATATTTTTAGTTACTCCTTTAATTCCTATGTATAAATCATGACCTCCATATGAAACATTTATGTATGAAAAGTCTATTTTGAGTATTGTGTAAGATATTTTGAATCCATAGTGAGTCTTATTATGTCATTAATAAGCTTGTATATGGTACATAACATTATTGGTGCATCACCTCCTAGTTATTTTCAATTTTTATTTCTTTTCCCTTTTTCCATAAAAGCATTGAGTAGGCTTAGTTAGGTGATTCACTATGGGAACCAGCCCTCTCTAGGGATTCACCCCTCACATAGGGCCACCCACAACCTAAGGGGTATTTCTATTGTATCAGATAAAGGGAGAAGTATCTAAACCACTTATCTAAATGGTTCACTTTAGACTGATAACATGAAATAATATGGAATATTTTCTCACTTGAATGCTTTATTGAGTGTTTTTGGTAAGTTGCCTTGTGATTTGTTATGTCCTTTCTAGATGAGGAATGAATGAGGATTGATCAGGTATATATACCAATCCTTTTGGGAAATATATCACATTAAATCACTTAGTCTAACCATAAGGACATATTACAATTGCAAATTTTATGACTTTAGGGCATTTGACACTTAGTTTGGTATAGGACACTTGCATCAACATAGGCTATTGGTTGGGATGCAAGTGTTTGGGAGGATGGAAAATAGGTACAATTTTAAAACTTGTATAGGATGATAATAAATATGTATTTTTATCACCATAGGAGTCTTGATCATAATAATAACATATGTTCAAATTAAGATATAATAATAGGCACCAGAGATAGTGGATGCAAGCCTTTTAGCAATAGGAAGGTCTAAGAATTAAATGGTAAAACCACAAGAATTAATTTACAAGTAAGAAATATTGAGGTGCAATGTAATT